>JBAMNC010000197.1:1200000-1566733 GCA_037902135.1 Cetoscarus ocellatus
TTTTTAGAAAACTTCTCTAAAGTTTAAATCTTAAAGTGAATCTAGTTTAAAGTCTTTGTCAAGGAAAAAAAACACCATTACAGACTATAACTAGAAAAGCACTCGGAGAGCGCAGACCTCCGCCAAGCGCCACAGTTCCCTCCATATTGTGATTCACACCAAAAAAATTCCTGGATCCAGACGGTGATCCGGATCACCCCCAAAATTTAATCAGTTCTTCCTTATCCCGTTTCCAACAATTCCTGAAAATTTCATCCAAATCCGTTCATAACTTTTCAAGTTATTATGAACACAGACAAACCAACAGACAAACAAACAGACAGATAAAGGCAAAAACATAACCTCCTTGGTGGAGGTAATGATTCCATAAATACAAATAAAAAGACTATACCAATGTCGGCCTATGTTGTTTGCTTTGGAAAGTGGTGCTGCCTTTGCACGAAGAAAGAAAGATTGAAAACAATCCATAGAACTTCACAGAGAAAAAGTTTGTTAGATTATTCATTTGGTATTGATATTTTTGGGGAGTAATCAAGACCAAAACAGTACTTATGAAAGTGTCATGGCCTTTTGCTGTGGACCTGCTTGACATTTTAGAGATGCTTCATGAGAAAACAGCACCACAACAATCCTCCTTCGTTCAGCCATCAACGTACAAATGCCAAAACCTGACAGTGCTGTTAACTGCTAAATTTGGAACATTTGTACTCAAGACACAACATTTCCCTCCCTCTTGAGAAAAAGTTAGCATTGTTTTAACAAGTGCACTAAACATAGTTTAACCTCATTTGCAAACAGACCGTCTGGTATGTGGAAAATGCTTTCTCACAATAAGCTACAGGCTTTTTAGGAGAAAATCGTTCAAGAGAAAGTGCTGAAACTGGGCCAGAGGCGAAAGGCACAAACACAAATGAAAACATAAAATTCCACAATAAGACGCATTTTCAGCATCCTCAGAAAAAAATCATCTGCAATATTAAGCAAAGATTTGACCCAAATCTGATCTAAATTTGGAAAATTGTTTATGACCATCAAGATGTTTAATTAAAACCTCAGATTTAGGAGAATATCTGATTAGATAAAGTCATTATCTAATAACCAGCTGGACTGGAGGAGGAGGTGTCTCATTAACTATTTATGTCAAAATGTCTCCTCACTGAGCTTCTTTGATTCTCTCAGTCGCATTTTCTGTTGCAACCCCTCAGAGTCTTCGTGCAGTTGCGCTGTGGCAGTAAATATAAGCAGCTCTCCAACTTTTTCAGACATGTATGGCATTACTGTGACCCGCAGCTCCATTCAGAGCTCCCTCTGAATGACTGCGGCTCTGTCTGCTGCCTTCATATTTAATGAATGAGTCCATGAAGGAGACATTTAAAGATCCCTATGTGGAGACGCATCATTTCTGTGTAACACCACTCTCGCGGGAGAACATCGCAGTGTTCTTGTCAGTGCTCACAAACATGGAGGTGAAAGAGGAATAACGGGTGCCATCGCCTTTAACAAGCGAACTTAATATGCCAGAGGCAGAGAACAGCAGAGCGGAGCAAACAAACTTGTTAACAACAATTTATACAAACTGAGACGAGTTATTTCAAAGGGAAAATCGCAAAATGATCCAACATAATTACTTCTGGTGACATTTTATTAATTAAGGGGATGTTTAGGAATTTAAATCAGATGTTTGTCCTTCTGAATTTTAAACTACAGTTTAGGATTTAATCATGGTAAAACTGTCACATCTTTCTGATAACATTGTGCAGATTGGTCTCCACGAATCTATAATTCAAATGAGCAGAAATCCATCAAATATATAGATTACTGGATCTGTTGCTTAAGACTTTTTTTGTTCTTTGGAGAGTTTATCTTTACTTCTTTCCAAAGTAACAAATATTGACCTTCCTCATTAAATGTGTCATGAATATTTCACAGTATTCAACAGTCCTCTGATTAGAAAAGATTCTTGTTAAAAATTCACATTTCCTGGACAGTAATTCTGAATATTTACAGTCTGCACTAACAGCCTATATTCCGCTTGTTCCAGTTCTATATGCCATTAGAGTGTTTAACGTCTCCTCTGCATAACAAACTTCTATGCACAGGACAAATGGCCCTATTTTGACGGTGTGAAGCATGTTGTCTAAAGAGTGGGGTGCACAGTGGTTTGGGGCGTGTTCTTTAAGCCAGGTGTAGGGCGCAACGAAGATGGATTATTTGCCTTAATTATAAATGGGTGTATTTTGGGCATAACGTAGACCAACCAACCAATCAGAAACCTCATTCACACTTGCAAAAACCCCTGAAATTATCTGGACTTTATTCGGGCGAGCTGTGCATGTGAACACTAACAGGGTAATTTCCTTGGGCTCCCCTCGTATTTTATAAATGTAAAGTCTGAGTAGGCTGCGGTAAATTATCAGGGTAATTCCCTGAGGCGAGTGTGAAGGGCTGATGATGTTATTCTGTGCAAGCAGCGCAAACCAGGAAAACAGAGACTTGACAAGACAGAAACAACCACCGCAGAAGGAGAAGTTTATCTGATTGTAAGGAGAGTAAAACAAACTCAAATGTGTGTCTGGACATCGAAGTGTTGTTTCCACTGCACATCATCAAAGTTCTGCAGAAAATATGCTCCAAAACGATCACCACTGGGTCTCTTCAGCATCCGAAGACCTACTGTTGGATACAGAGCTGAAACACTGCAGCTTTCTTTCTCTAAAGTGTTATCATCATGTACATAGTGATGCTGCTTCATTCCCCTTTGAGTGCTACAATGTTCCTGTGAACCCTTTAACTGATGCTACTAATACAGTTTTTAACATGTAACACTGGAGCTGTCATATTATGAGCACTGACTTCCGTTGTGTATATCTAACATCATGTGATGCCTGTTGGTGTACCCCCTGCACCCCTCCACCACTTCTCCTCCGTCCCTACTGAGGGGAGCAAGTGTGAACAGCCAGTCCTGTCAGTGAATTACCTGGGCAGGCTGCCCGGACATTATCCTGATAATATCAGGGTTGCATGTGTGAAAAGGGCTAAAGTGTCAGCTCTCATACAATCTAAATAAGTGAGTCGGGTGGCTGGCTTCTCACCATTTACACAGTGGGTTTAGTTATTTGGTCACAATTTTGGATGGATTATTTCATTCCTCTCCTTTTTTTGCCACTAGATAGATAGATGGATAAAAAGATAGATAGGCTATTGAACGAAAAGGACTGTACTCATACAAGACATAAAAACAGATTGGCATTTTCCTAATGCCTGTATGTTTTATGTTTTATCATGTACTGGTGTGCTGATGCCTGCTGCAAAACAAATTTCCCATGGGATGATAATGAAGGTTGAAGTTTGAAGACATATACATCAAAAGAGAGGCACATAAATCAGTGAGTTATTTTGTTGAGGATGGGGATGGCAGATGGTACAAAGCACACACAGAACTCTGTAAGGTATATGCTGAGGTTCATTTTCAAGACCTTTTTTCATAGAAGCATCCGAAACATAAGAAATGATCCAAAAGACAAGTCACAAACTTCTGTGTAAAGAAACCTCATTAATTATTAAAATTTCCAGTTAAAACTGACAGAATCAAACTTCTTTATGTTTGTGATAGACCTGTTTACTGGAAATCAAATAACTGTGTGCTTTAAATAATTCATTTTCTCATTTTCTCCTTGACTCTATTCTCTACTGTGTGAGCTATTACATAGGCCAAGAAGCGCTGGGAAAAAGGTACACTATCTCACAGCTCTCCAACCCATTTTTGTTATTGAACTGTCATCAATTGTCATAAAAAAGTCAAATTTGATTCAAAAAATCTGATTTAGGTCACTTTGGACCGCAGTTTGAGTGCAGCTTGGTGGTTACATTGAAATGGGGGGTTGTGATTGTACATGTGCTTTTTAAATGGTAACATGTACGTTACATATTGTGCACGATCAGTTTAAAAATGGCATTCGTATGATTGGACTAATTGGAACAGCTTAATTTTCTGTGTTGATGAAATGTCTGGTTGTGTTCTCTAATCATATTTTTATGTAACTCCCTCGGCTGAAATGAGACTTAGCAGCTAAAACCAATTTTAAAAAGCAAGAAAAATACACAATTAAAAATAAATTCAAGAAAAAACAGTCAGCTAAAACAGATATTCAGTTGTGTTCGTTTAAAAATCAATAAAATTGTCCAATCAGTCCTCAAGAACTTGGCTTATTTTTTCCTCTGTCTCTTAGAAAGCTTTTTCTTCACTATGATGGCGCTGCAGTGGAGCTCAGTACATAAGGACTTGGGCTGGGGACTTGAGGGTGGCCGGTTCAAGTCCCATCTGAAACATACTTAGATGCTGGTCTGGTAGCTGTGAAGATACAAGCTGACCTGCTGAGGCATTGTTGCCAGATACAGCGGTTGGAAACGCAGCTTAAAGGGGTCGGCATCCCCGCGCTCTTCAAATACTCAAAGTAAATAAAAAGTGCTGATGTATGTCAGCTATGGGCTTCCTTACCATCCTCACAATCATCAGAGAGGGACTCATCAAATATCTTTAAACTGTGTAAAATGAAAAAGTAAATAAGTGTGTGAAATCTCCTCTCTCTCGCTTTGCTCCACTGATGCACCTTCACAGAGTTCTTCATCCAGCATCATCTCACATTTCACATCTCAAAAATCAAAGATAGATGGATGCAGTGACATTTCGTATTACCCTCATGGATCTAAAGATCTATCTTCCTTTTGACCCTGTGAGAGTTTATTTTTGTGGCTTTCTGGAGTCATAATGTTAGCTTTGAAAAACATGTCTCAAAATCAATCCGGAGAAATCTGCGGATGAAGCAGGTGAATTTTAATGACTGTCTCTTTTGTGAAGCGTTTCCCTCGTGATGTTTCCTTCATTTATTTTTAGACCACGCAGCAGTGGTGAGGCATGTGTGGAGAATGAGAGAAAGAGAAAAGATTAGATTGTGTGTTTCTTTTTCTAATTCAACATTTATGGGTGGTGATAAGAATCATACTCTTTAGGGACATTTAACATGATGTTATGTAACAAGCAACATCTAGGGGTGGCTGGGGACTTCACAGTAATTCAGTTAAATGAAAACAGAGAAAAAATCCTATTTGTAAGTGTGAAAGTAGAGAAAATTTATTTTTTTGTACTTAAGCAAAATTGAGGGATTTAAGGAGGAAATTAAATGGTGTGGCCAAACATGATCCTGAACTCACTGTGTTCACATTTTATTACCACAATGACTTTAACAATAAACAACTAAAAATCATCAGTAACAACGACAGATCTGTTATTAAGTTAATTTTCAGTTCTTTTTATCTTTTCTGTATTTGAGTTTTGGCTGCATTTGCCCACCAATATATCAGGGGTCAAGGGTCATCCAGGGTTTATAGATTAAACATGACTGTTCTAACCTGACACACCAGATTGGCCGTTCAATATATCTCCACTAGAGCCCATAGAAAGTGTTTAGGAAAGGGCAGAATCTTCCAAAAGCATATCCAGCAGGCCATTGGACGATTGTTCAATCAATCACTTTCATTTAGGGCCAATCAGATGTTGTCGAAGGCAGGTGCTACTGCCATGTCGTCAAGGGCAGAACATATCCCACTTCATCAAACAAACTCTCTTCAAAACGTGTTCAAAGTGGAGTGAAAATATCCTTCCTATCAAGAAATGCCTTCAGTGTTTGTTCTTCATTAAATAAAGAAATGTGGTCCCGATCTTATAAAACTGCTTCTGAAGCTGTTAGCATCTATGCTAATCTCAGTAGAGCAGTAGAGCTCCCGCCTCTTCCTGCTTTAAAGAACGCTGATTGGGCTGACATTTTGCCCTTCGGTATCAATCACTGCTCATCTATAAAGCTCCTTCACTACGTCTTCTGTATGTACCCTTGCGTAGTGCTTTTTGGGCCTATTGTGTGTATTTTATACATATTTTTATATCTATATCTATATTAAATGCAGAGCACAGATTAGCTCCTGTTCCTTCTCAGCACATACTGTACTAAAAGCCATGAAACACTCCAGAAGCTGACCCAAGACTGTTTAATTCTTTAGTGTTGTGTCCCTTCTTTGTTCCTGAAAACAGCCAAACTGTCGGGGAGCAGATTTTAGAGTCTGTCCTGTGAGTTCCTCACTTCTATAGGTTCATCTGTGCGGGAGCCAGAGTGTTCAGCGAACAAAAGATAAATTAACAGTCATGGTTGGAGGATCAGCGTGTGGTTTAGGCTCTGTACACAGGCTCTTTGTGAGAGTTTGGATCTGCCTGCTAGACTTACCCAGCTTAAACTGGTCCGAGCTGTTGTTGCAGGTCTGCTGTACTTCCTCACTGTCCCACCCCAGAGGATAGAGCGCACAGCCAGATCCTATGAGCAGACCTGAGGACGAGAGAGAGAGAGAGAACCTGTCAGTGACAGAGGACTCACAGCAGTAAAACAAAAACATGGCAGTGTTTGTGAGGGTGGAGCTGCAGCAAGGACAAACTCAGACTAAGAGTTGTTCTCGGTTCTTCTGAGGAAGGTCGGTTTTGTTTAGGAAGTCTCTGAGGGTTTACATAATTTAAGAACTTTTCATTAATGAGAAGCAGGAATGCAAAATTGTGCTATGCTTTTCCTATGCACCCAGGAAGGTAAAATTAATTAAAACTCTAGCTTTGTGATTATTACTTCCTATCAGGTTCAGGTTATACTAAAACTGATCAGAAGTAGAATAAGCTGCTGCTCCCACAGAGATCCCTGCACATTTCACCTTAACTCAGGTTCATATGTTTGATTTTCTTGACTGCTGGGGGATGTTCACAATCAGTAATGTTCAGAAAACCTTCAGTTCTTTATACACCGGGTACCCCTGGTCCACCTGTATTCTCAGTGTGTCTAAGATGCTTCGTTGGAGCTCCTGACACTTCAAGGCCCCTTTCCCCATGTGGGACCAGTCTACTCTGATTGGTTGACAGTTCTACTCTGTTGTTGTTGGTGAATTTAGTGTGGCTCTGTGCCATGTTGTCAACAACTCTGCATTCATTCTACCATTTATGGTCTGCTACTGCGAGCCAATGGACTTGAGCTGAAGATAAAACAATGGTGTTGCACTGGTAGGTCTATGGGGGGCGGGGAGTTACTCTACTACTACTCAATAAAACTTAGAAAATCCCAGTATGCTGTGAAAAATTAACAGCACCAGTTTTACAGGTCATTTGATCCATGTGATGTTTTTTCTGGTGTTTATCCATTTGATGGTTTGTTTGTCTGTGAGTAAAATAACTCAAAAAGTCCTTGACAGATTTGATTAAACTTTTAGAGAGTGTGGGTCATGGCAAAAGGCAGAAGTGATAAGATTTTGGTGCTGATCCAAATCCAGACCCAGGAATTCTTTTTAAGGATTTTCTAATTTTGGCAGATGAGGCAGTTTTCCACATTTTTACCTATAACTCAGAAACTTCTCACTGGATTTAGATGACATTTTCAGGGAATGTTGGCCATTGTGCAAGAGACAAGAGTGAGTGAGATAACTCAAAAAGTCCTTGAGATATTTTGATGAAATTTTCAGAGAATGTTGCACATGGTACAAGGAGGAAATGATGAAATTTTGGTTGTCATCTGAAATTCATGTGAATCCAGGAATCTTTTTACAGAATGTCTTAGTTTTCCACATTTTCCAGAATAGCTCAGCTAAGCATGTCAGGAAGGCCTTGGAGGAGGTTTGTTCTCTCGGAGCCATTCTAGATTTGAGTTTTTTGACCAGATTGACTCTCGTACACTTTGCTTTTGTTTTAAATTTTGTCCAGAAGAACAATTATATTGTATTTACCTTTGTTTGTGTATGAACAGACAAATACTGACAAAAATGCATTGATACCAGTGCCATCGTTGATTCTGCATATTGTTTGATTTCTTTATTGATTTCCTTATCAATTCCAGTGGATTCACTGTGTGTAGAAAAGGAAAGTCAACACAGGATGACTGTGTCAACAAAAACATTCAGCACCCTGGTGGTCAAGACCACAGGGGAACTATTTTTTCTGGTCAGCAGAATTCCTCTTGTTCCTTTTTTTAACAGCATCATAAATGCACGTTTGATGTCTTTTGGGAAAATCTTAGAAATGGATGGACACCCACCATCTTCAAAAATGGTCCAAACTTCAACAACCACAGACACTAAAAGTCACCAGTCAACATGGTCTCTTGTTGTACCGTAACAGAAACAGAAACAGATTTGAAATGAAGGAAACCTGTAAGTGCTTCGTTTTGGAGCCCATCAGTTCTGTAAACCCATAACTGAGCAGATGTCCCACAGATTGGACCAATAACACCAGCACAAAATACACTAAAGTGTAATATGAGTCAAAGAAAGAGCAAGACAGTAAACTTTCACATGGGTAGAAGTTAAAGCCTGATCCTGGTGACTGAGCATAGCTTTAAACATTATTCTAAACTGTCCATCAGCATGTCGTCTCTACTCCTGTGAGTGAGTGTTTCGGAGCTGCTGTTAGAAGAATAAGGTGTGTGATAAAAAGAGGAAGTCGTTCAGATTGGAAATAAAATGAAAAAAAAAAAACGAGGTCAAAATAACAAACTTAAAAAGTTTTAAACTATGTAAATGAAAAACACTGCACATCATGGTGTGATTCACCATGAAGAAAACTCAAATATCACTTGAGGAAAAAAACATGGCAGCAACATTTTTTCAGCGCTGTTCCACCTCAGAGAAAACGCTGACACAGATGTCTTTTTCACTTTTCCAAGCCCACCTCTGATGCTAGCCTCTTTGTGGAGCCCATCTGCATTAGCATGTGGATTAATTTCTGCTTGTTATCTGGCCTAGATGTGGTTAGGCAGTCCTAGTTGGAAGGCAGAGTTTTCTGGCACTCCTTTCCAGTGCTGCCATCCTCATGTCCCAAAAACTGATAGCAAGGCCGACTCGACGGAGGGGATTAAGCTAATGTGATGGCAGAGCCACCTAGCAGGGGGCCCCACAGGCTAATTTCAAGAGACAGGCCTTGGCATCCAGGGAATAACTTGTCAGGACCTGGCTGCGGGCTAATATTGTGGATATTAATCCTTAATGTAAAGGCCTTGACTAGATTTTACTCTTGTCTCTGTGTGCAGCTTTAAGCGCACTCATAAGTCTCTTTAATCACTGACATAAAGCAGTCCCTCAAGGATTTTCCCGAGTTTTACAGTAATTATTGCATACGGAAAATGCTTGTTTTCCTCACTGTTGCCTCTGTGAGAAATTGCCAAAGCTATTTGCATATGTTCATTGTTCATTTGCAGCTATTTTATGAGCTGCTGGCAGAGTAGCACTTTGTTTTGTAGCAGTATAAATGTGATGGAGTGTTAAAATCACAGTCCATGTTATTCTACAGAGGGGCGTGAGGCTTGCTCGGAGGTAAAGCTGCTGGAACGGGTCAGAGCCGCTTCAAATCAGGATCTGTTAACGGCTGATAAGGTGGAAAAAAAATCACAGAGGTAATGTTACTCACATCTGTCTGCTTTTAAAGGAGCCTCACATATAGATGCATGCTGACTTTACAAGATTTACTTAACAGTCTTTTATATTTATGCATAGAAAACACACAAACTATAAATTTCTGCATTTTTAGAGAAAGTGAAAAATAGATTCATGTGTAGGCTGTGGTTGCACAATGCCTTCTGGGTAGTGATGTCAAATGACTGCATGGTTCACCTTCCCACATCTCCTCTATGTAATGTCACCCTTAAAACCTTTCTTCATCCAGGGTTGTCTGCAATAATTGTGCAGGGAAAATGTATTAAACAAATGCATTTATATTTAAATCATATTAAATGCTATTAAGGCACATCACAGTTAAGCTACTGTAGCAAGAAAGCGGTTGTATGCTACTAATCCGAGCATATTCCCGCTTTACAGCAAAAGAAATAAGGACCTAACTGCCCTTTTAAACATCATTTCACCTTAAAAACCTGCAGACAGTGTACCATTCAAAAGTACATTCAGCTTTGTGAAATCAAACATTTTACTATTATTTAGTTTTCTCAAGATCTGGAGCCTGTTCTTTGTTTAATGTTATAACTGATTTATTAAATTCAGACCAACCATTAGTTGCTTCTTACCAAGGAGGGAATGTTTTTGCCAGCGTATGTTTAGTTTATTTGTTTGTGAACAGGACAGTTAAAAAATTTCCCAACAGGTTTTGATGACATTTTCAGGGAAGGTTGGTCAGGTCACAAGAAAGTAGTAAATAGAGTTTGGAGGTGATGTGAATACGGACGAAGATAGAGGAATTATTTTAAGGATTTCTTACCATTGCACCATAGGGCAGATTTCCACATTGTTGCTAATTGGCAATATGTTCTCAACATACTTTGATGAAATTTCCAAGGACTGTTGGTCATGGCGAAGGAAGAAGTGATTAGATTTTGGTGTTGATCTGAATATGGATGTGGATCCTGGAACTTCTTAAAGGATTTCTTAACATTGCAGCACTGGGCAGTTTTCCACATTTTTGGTAATAAGGCAATAACTTCTCAAAGGTTTTGGATCATATCTTTGTCATGACACACGAGAGAAGAGATTACATTTTAAAAAAGTAAATTTGAAAATTCATGGATAGCAATAATAATTATATTTTAGCGTTAAAATGTTTCTATTAAAGAGCTTCAATGAACTGGTGTATTACTGAAACATAAAAAATGATTTTGGTAATTGTAAGACCTTTAATTTAGAGCTGCTGTGGTGTAAACCTTACTTTAGGTGGTGGTCTTATAGATTAGTTAATCACTGTATATATACCTTCATGGCAGAGGTAAATAAGTCATAAACTCATGCCTTATTTGATGCTCTCTCTCTGTTGTGTTGACCATGAAACCGTGTACCTTGGAAACTGCTTGTGTTATAATGCAATGACATAATCATGCTCAGTCCTGGTTGGCCTGCAGCAACGAGAGTGAGAGCAAAAGGGGAACAGGGTGGGGATGACAGGCAGAGTAACTGACCCCGTTATGGAGCAGGCTTTTTATAGATGAGTCAAGAAAACAAGTGAGCTGGCAGTTTTGGTTTTATGAAACAACATGATGTGCCTCAAGTAACATGATTGACTCTGCACGTGTAGTAAAACAACACGTCTATTAGCCCCCGATTTCACTCATCTTATCCAAAAGGACGCTGAATGTCACAGGCTCCGCTCTGGGAGAAAACAGAGTGGCTGATGATGGCTCCTGTGGTAGAAAATCAATATGATGAAACTCTGGCATGTTGATGAGACTGAAGGGCTATAAAAAAGGCTCAGACCAGGTCTGTGTCATTACGGCCCAGGATCAGAGGGAATCCTGGGATTGTTACGCTGGAAAACTCAACCGTTTTTTCTTCAGATCTGTTGGAGAACTTCAGAGGAAATTCAGCTCAGACCTGAAATTGCTACCTTTACCAGAGCAGTACAGCGCCAGTTACACCGGAGCATTTGATGTAATTCCTTGTTCAAGCCACCACCATGGACTTCTGACAAACAGAAAACCCCCACAATGGTACAGAAATGCATTTACACACAAAGTCCTCCAATATTTTCAGTTACATAACGTGTATGCAATATAGTATCCTGTTTTGAGTTATATTTGTAAGACTGTAAAGTACCTTAGCATGTTAATGTATTCATGATTAATATAAAACCAAATCAAAAATTCTCTTTCAAGTGTTGTGTAATGCAGAGAGATACAGCAGCATGTAATCAAATTGAATTTCCTTACAACACAAGGGGAAAAAAAAGCATGCCTGATTTTTGTGTCCCAGAGATATTGTTATTCCATCCCACACAACTCTCACATTTCCATTTGCAAAATCAAGATTTATGAGGATCCTGAATCAGTCTTTGATTAACACATTTGTTAAAGTCATCAAACGTGTTAAGAGCTGCAGCCCTGCACCTCAGAGAGAAAGAATGGAGCGAAGACTTCAGAGCATATTTTCCACATCAGGTCAGATCATGAAGTCAACAGGGAATGCTGAGGAAAAAAAGAGACTACAGACAGAAGGGGAATTATTGCCACAACAAAGAGCAGAGCTCAGTTCCTTTGTGGAGCCAAAAAAACACCTCAAAGGTTTGTGGGTGAAGCGGCAGTTGTTGTTTTTTGGGGATAAGCTTGGTAAGACTCTGCAGAGACAGAAATCAATGAACACTCACATGTACCAGAGACACTACTGAGACACAAACCACAATAAAACGCAGAGATGTTGGAGGAATGTAGGGCTGGGAAACATAGTGAGATTTTTATAAATCACTATGTTGCTAAATAAGATATAAGATGAGAAAGAAGTGTAACTCTTCCATTATAAAATGATTCTTCACAAAAAAAGTCACAAACAGTAACATAACGGTACTTATTGATCATAAAACAGTCAAAATGACCTACATGTATGGTCTAAAGTCTAAAGATATTTTTTGAGGGGGCATTTTTATCCATAATAAAAATCGAATGATATTGAAATCAGCCCTATGCCACAACACCACAACACAAACCAAACTTCTTGACGTCCAGTATTCAGTAATTTATTTTTTCCACTTATCAAAAATTGCAGACAGACTCTTGATCGCTGTCTAATGGCTGATCTTACAACAATTTTCTGAATGATGGATGGATGGATGGCTTAGTTGACAAGAAGATGGATGATGGAAATCGGTTGTTTGGATGGATGGATGGATAGGTGCATTAGAATAATGGATGAAAGGATGGATGAATGGATGGATGATTAATATTTTGGAATATTCTGGATGGATGGATGAGATGGATGGTTCATTGGTTTGCTGGTTGGTTGGTTAATTGGTTAATTGGTTGATTGGTTGATTGGATGAATGGATAGATGGGTGCTTGAATGGATAAATAGATAGCAAAATGTACGGATGAATTCACACATACGAAGAATGGTGGAAGAATGGTTGTATGCATGATCGATGGATGACTGGATGGTTGGTTTGTTGGTCATAGGAATGGATAGACAGATGATGGATGGATGGATGCATGGATGGATGGATGGATGATGAGCCATTAGTATGCTGGATGAATGGATGGGTGCGTGGGCTATTAGTGTTCTGATGGATGAATGGGAGGATGGATAGATGGTTGGTTGGATGGATAAAGATATGGATAAAAAAATCTATTGACTGTATATCACAACCTGTATCAGCTAAACCAAGTGTGGAAATATTGGCACACTGGATCAGTATAGTTTCAATTTTACTTTACCCACACCAAACTATAATTTGGATATTGTGACATCCATCTTTTATTTCTGTACAGGAAAAAAAACACAAATATAAATTGTGTCTCATCATTTCACTGTGAGTTATTAAGAAATACATTTTGCTCCATATCACCCTGCAGTAGAGAGCAGAACAAAATTACACCACACTTCCAAGGTGTAATTCACCCTCATGTGCGGCCCTATATTTCTCTCTTTACTTTAATTTATTTGATTGATTTATTTTCTCCCACTGTAATTAATTCCATTTAATCCCATCCTCCACATTTCTATGAGTTGGTGAGCAGCAGAGGTAGGAGGGCTGCTGACTGGAGTGTGGGAGAAAGATTAACATGAATGTAAAATGTTCTTTCACATGATGCTGCGCTGCAAAGATTTCTGGTGTTGTGAAGGTCACTTCCTCAGGCTCTGGTTCTCCCTGCATGCTGCTGGAGACGACACTCACGGTCCTTCGTGTTGCCTGAGCTGACATCAATCTGCTCAGACGCTCAGGGATTTGTGTCATTTAGCGTGTGGTTGTCGGCAGCAGCTTCTCAACCCTGCTGGCCTTTGACTAGCTAAAGTGAGGCAGTGCTTTCCCCTGATATGCCCTCACAAACTCCATATAAAGATAGTTTTTATGATTATGTAATGTGTTCTTTCTCTTTTATGAATTCCCAGAAATTCTTTGAGCTAAATCTGGTGTCCCTGCCCCTGGCCTGAGAAGTACTGAGCTAACGGACACGTCACAATCACAAGCTCTGCCCCACATGTTAGACCTCATGATATCAAATAAAGACAGGATGATAAAAAAGAAATGTCACTGCAAAAATCACAGATAAATGTTCATGTTTACCATGTGATATGATGAAGGTCAATGTCATATAAAACAATACATTCTGATGCACTTAACTGTCCCCTTTATCTGGTACTCACTGGAATGAGAGTTTAGATTAGGTCTGGTTTTAACCCGAAATCGAATTAAATCAAAGGTGTTTTTTTTATCCCAGGTCTTTACACAAGCTGTACTGTACAATAATGTGACCATTGTCAGTAATACAGTCTGCTTTATTTATACAGCACGTTTAAAGTTAACCAAAGTGCTGCACAGTGATCCCAAAGTAGAAATATAATCAAATAAAACAGAACAAAAATAAAGGTAAAAACATGGTAGAATCATTAAAACTCTCCAGCACCATGTATATCTGTCTGTACACATTTTTCTCAAATTAAGTTCAACCAGTGCCTTTTTAATATTTCTCTCAGTTAATTCACATGCATAAACCATTCTTATCTTCTTATCCATTCGTACACATGCTATTAATTATATATTTTGTATCTGTGTTAAAAATATTTGCACCTTAATTTTGTACATTTTTTCATATTGATATTTCTTCATCTACATATATGTTGCACTAACGGGGGAAAAGAAATATTTTTATTTATTAATTTTGTCCTGTACAGATGGCAGAAATAGACAATAAAAGTGACTTTGACTTTAAAAACATAAAATCAAACTAGAAAGCAATCAGAGAGCTCAAACCAATGTAGCTTACATATTGCTGTTACATCTATAAGCAATAGTTCTATGATAAAGTTACCATCATAATATGATTCCTTGACCCTGAAAACCCACACCTAGCACTCAGAATCATGTTAACATCATTATTAGTTAGACAGTTATTGAGCAAAAATGACTGTTCTCTTATGGGAGTTATCTGGATCACCACCAAAATCTAATCATTTTTAAGTTGGGCCATTACCCACGTCTCCTGAAAATTTCAGCAAAATCTGTCCAGTAGTTTTTGGGTAATCTTGCTAACAAACAAACATACGCCAGCAAAAACATAACCTCCTTGGTGGAGGTAATAAAACACATAAAAACAAAGGCGATTTGCTAAAGTAAAAGAAAAATTAATAAAGTAAAAAACATATGAAAACAGAGATCACACAACTCTCACGCTAGGTTAAAAGTCAAAGAGTAAAAGTATACTCTAAAATGAGATTAAAAAGCAGTTACGGTGGGGACATGCTGATTTCAGGATGGAGTTTGTTCCATAGTTTAAGGCCCACCACCGAAAGGCTCAGTCTACTTGGGTTTTTAGTCTGGTCTTTGGGACGACAAGAAGAAGCGGCTCCATAGACCTGGTCGGCTGGTTGGTTTCATTAAACTTTCAACAGCTTTAGGTCATCCCAGCTTAATAGAAGTCATCTTGCCAGTACCAGCAGGATGCTGCAAAACCAGTAAACATGGTGGAGATGTGGAGAAACATACATTTTCTCTGGACCGTATCAAAGCAGGAGAAACTGCAGGAGTCCTTCATGAATGCCTTTAACTGCAGCCCTTCAACTCCCTGGTGAATATGCTATAGATGGCTAAGGCTTGTTAGCGTGCTAGTTAGCCAGCTATACCATACTCACCAGGGACTTTCATGGCCAAAGCAATTTCTGTGCAACTTTTTCCTTCTTCCCCCTATTGTGGTACAAAGGAGAGGACCCCTCAAAGAAATCATCCTGCATTCCCCCAGCTTATCCTCCTTAGTCTTTACAAAACTGGTCATGTCGACTCCACCAACTGCATGATGAGGCAAAATCTCAAAGGGAATCTAGTCCTAGTGTTGCAATTATGCTGGCCTTATACTTTACTCTGTTAAGCAATTTGAAAGTCACAAACTAATTTTCAAAGTTTTAATAAAATCCTGAGAGTCTTGCTTGAGTTGGGGTGCTCCTGAGATCTTTGTCATTAAGAGCAATTTGGCCTTGAGGCTTAATATAAGCAGTTTTAAAGAAATTTTCCTCAGACTTGGCATAACAATAGAATCAAACATTGCCTTCCAATTACCTTCATTTACCTCGAAGCAGTTCTTAAGTACTCTGTGCCATAAATTAAAGATAAAGCTGTATGAAGGCTGCATCTGGTGGCACTTGAATATTGGCTGGAGCGATGTATAAGCATATTCCACACAGATTTGTAGACGTAAACCTGTTAAGAGGACCTGAGGCTGGCGGTGCTAGGAATGCTAACGTTAGCCACACTCTGCTTTGAAAGCGACCTCAAAAGACGCTAATACTCTTCCAACTTAAATCTCATGATTTCACCTCTTGTTTAAGAGAATTTCTCTGAAGTGTGATGATTAAGTTGGTGCTTATGGCTATGTCAACTGTGATGGTAACGCTTTCCATTAAAGACAATCAGATATAATGACTGTCCAGGTCTCTGGCTATTTTTGTAGTCCGTGTGCAGCAGCTGGATCTGCCTGATTCAATGTTTGTGATCAGAAAGGTACATCTTGCCAAGCTCCAATCTATCAGCGGTAGCAAGTGGCCCAAAGCGGGATGGCCCAATCAGAGCAGAAAGAGGAACGAGCTACAAGCAAGACGACAGCAGTGACTGCAAGTGCAGAGATTAGCGCTGATGCTAACAGCTTCAGTAGCAGTTTTATCAGATCTGAGCTGCATTTCTTTATTAAATGAAAAACAATTATCAACACTGCATGTAGTAAGGATATTTTTGCTCACATTCTGACATGATAAGAGGAGAGTTTGTTTGAGGAAGTGGCTTACTTCTGTAGGGCAGTAGTGCCCGCCTATTACAACATCTTAATAAATGTGACTGACAGAACAATCGTCCGATCACCTGGAGGATATGCTTCTGAAAGGTTCTGCCCTCCCCAAACTCTTTCTATGGGCTCTTCCCCAGATGGACTTATGAAACATTTTGAACAGTCCATCTGGTGTGTCAGGTTATATTTTAGTTAACCGTGGTAAACACAATGACACTAATGTAAAAAATAAAGATGCTCTTTAAGGGAATCAGAAGTTACTTAAATCTTATACTGAAAAAATCCACTGAAATTTTACACTTAGTACGGCAAACACAAGAAAAAGAGAACAAAGGCTCATAAATACGTGACAGTAAAGCCACCATCATAACCATGATATCAGCCCCACGCCGCCATGAGATGGAAGCTGCCCAAACAACCTGCTAACAAAAAGAAAACACAAATTTAATCTGTGACAAAAGTCCTTTGGTAAATCTCATTTCATTTTCCCCTAAAACCAGAGAAAGGTTTCTCTTCTCTTCCAGACATGATCGACTTCAACAAGCGGCTCATTTTTCTATGAGCAGATGGTCTCATGATGAAATCATTGCAGAACTCCACTGAGCAGAGCAGCGAACGTCACCAGACGGCTGTTACTGCAGAAACACAGAAAATACATGACAACATGGAACAGACGGACAAAGAGGAACATCAATCTGCCGTCACCACCATCCACAGATGAGCAGTGTGCTATTCACAGAGGTTATTATGGACCCAAATGTCTAGTTTCCCTCTGAAGACATCAACGTCCCCCTCAAGTCAAACAAAAGATGCCCTCAGAGGAGACGTGCAGAAATCTAACTGACACTTATGGGGCCAAAACACAACAGAGATTGTTGTGCTTCACTTCAGCCTCATTCAAAAGAGGAGCTCACATATAAGATAATCCAAACTATATGAACTCAGCCCAAGCATGTTGGAGTCCAGTCTATTTGTCTTTTAACAGAGCTTCATCACTAGACACAATCAACTTTCATGATTACAGCAAAACTCACACCAACTCATTCACAAATATAAGCAAGTCTGAGTGCTTATATGGCTGTAAGAGTCAAAGATGCTAAACCCTCTCTGCCTTCTTTGTTCAGCCAGCTGTCCAAAACTGCTTTTGTTGCTGCATTTTCTCACGGCAGTGACAGAAGTAAATATTATGAGCAGTATACACCTGGGGAAGCAGGCCGTTTTCATTTGACCTTTTTCTGACTCAGCCAATCAATTCATGCTCTTACGGCTCTCTATCCTAATAACTCCATATTTTTTAGGAAGCAAAATACAAAAAAATATCAGCCTAATATTTTTAAAGGCCAATTTCAGATCTCTGAACTTTAAACTGAGACAGATTCTTCAGAAAAAACATGTAGGGGAGAGTGCTACACTGGGTCAAGGCGTGAAAAAGGGTGGGTTCGGGTGCTCTTCAAGGATTTGAGGACGGCGGCACATTTGGAAACATATAAAAATCCGAGGCACTCCGATGAAGTAAAATCCTTTATTGTGTCAGGGACATTACAACGCATTTTGACTTATCAGAGTCTTCATCAGGACATGAGACGGATTCTTCTTTCCTTACATAGAAAAATTACATTACGGTGCTAATGTTTAATGAGGATAGATATACAGAAGTTGTACGTTATAAAAGTCTTACCTTGTTATGTTTTGTAATGCTATTTCTTATGTTGGTTATTAATTTAAATGTTTCTAATTGAACATGATCTCAGTGTGAAAATATAAAGCCAGGTTAAAGCTATTGGGTGTGACTATACAATTTATTGTAACTGTTTTATTTTATATGCACCTTTTATATTTATTTGAATGATGCCTTGATTAGATGGCACTTTAATTTCATTGTACTTGCTACAATCTTAGCATCTTAGACAGACTGAGAACTCAGGCGAATCAGGGATACTCAGTTTGTAACAACCAGAGTGTTTTTAAGTATTAGTGATTCTGAACAGCCTCTATTGTTCATCAAAATCAAACACATGAGCCTGAGTTTAGGCAAAACATGGGCTCCTCAATAGAAACATGAATGTGAACTCAACTGTCATTTTACCTGTGCATGATGAGAAGTGGCTACAGGCGCTACAGCGACCTGAGGCTGGTGGTACAGTGGCTTTACCGTGGACGGGACGATATAACATCTTTTACACATTTACGCTGCGCTGAAGGAAATGCTTTGTATTGGATATGCCGAATTACCAGCAATCTGTCATGATTCTCCTCTCATAAAATTGTTTACATACCATGTCTCAAATGAGGTTATGCCATGTCAACACATTAGGTCCTTCAAGACAAGTAAAAACCTTATGGATGGAAAATTTTCTCTCTCAGGTTTGCTCCTGAAATGTAAATTTGTATCTTTTAAGAACAGAAACTTGTGCTCAAAAATCGGACTTATAAGTCTTCAAAACTAAAGCCTGTTCCTGGTATCCATGGTCATATCACTGTACGTTGATGACGTTTACATGAACTTTAAACACTCCAAAGGAAGAGCAAAAATGCTTTTTTAATAAAAACTGTTTAATGTCTGAGCACTCAGTTTCTTTTGGCAGAACATAACATCTTTTACACACTTCATGGTCTCTTTAGCCAGCTTAAAATTTAATTTCCTCAACGGTGGCTTTGTTTCCTTCCTCTGATTAGGCTATCAGCATCAATGTGAAGTTCTTATCGGCCTTTAAAATAAAAAGGCGGTTATATTGTCATTGCTTTTTTTCTTTCTTATTAAGTATTGATTCAGGAACCATTAAGCACTGGCACCCTCAGTCCTCAGTTTTCTGGCAAATGAAAAGGAATTCAAGCGTTCTCTGCACACAGGCTCTGAGTTTTGTTTACTTTCTTTTATTTTTCCTTCCAACCACTGTTTGTATAAAACAGCCGATTTTAGAGCCCAGTTTTTGTTGCTATAGCAAGAAGCAGGTGCCTGATCATCTTCTCTGTTGGATAATAAAAAGAGGAAGAGGGTCAGAGAGAGCGAGCAGAGCTGATTCTATGAGACCAGACATCTTATTCACAGATCGAGTTTCAATTGATCTCCATGTACTCCATATCCCAATGACTATCTGAGGCTTAATGGCTTCTCTGAAAGCCTCTCCTATGAACTGGGAAAGAGTTCAGATAAATGGACTAAACCAAATACAATCAAGCTAACATATCAGTGTTCAATCCATACAATCTGCTCTAATATAGTGAAATTTCCTCCGCATGTCCTTGCTTCAGATTTCATCATTGTAGCTGAGCTCACTTTCCAAATGGCATTTTGGCTGCTCCAAGGCGCACACAGAGACGAAGTGCTTTATTCCATCAGAGTCGCTCTATTGTTCCCTATCCTTTTTCTGTCAACGCTTTTTACCTGAATGAAAGACTGCCCCCGTTTCATATCCCCCCTCACTCTCTGATTTAGGGAGCGCTGATGCCTTTTGTCAAGCATTCCTGCTCTCTGTCAGGAAGCGAGGAATTTCTTTACCCTCTTTAGTGCTCCGAGACAATACCATTCAAGGTTATCATTCAAAAGGCCAGAGAGGACAGGGGGAAAAAAGAGCTGCCGCTAAGCTGGAGAGGTTTGGTGGCAAGGGAATTGAAGCGAGGATGTGAGTGAATGGGTCGGCTTAATGTAAGACATTCCCTTTTGGGTGGGGGAGATCATCTGAAGGAGGGAGGACCATGTCAGAGCATTCCCACCTGGGAGGGCCCAAAATAAAACCAACCTTCATGTGCCCTCTGGTGTTTTGGAGTGTTTCATATCCAGTTTAACTCAACGCAGATATTCATTAGCTATGAATAAGATTAGCTGAAACCACTACCTGAAATGATATGATCAGAATTGTGTTTGGACATGGCAGCTGGCTTGCTGTTTGTTTCACTGTGTATACTAGAGCCTCCAACAGGTGGCAATGAAACCTGATTAAAAGTCATTTGTATTTAGTCAACAGTATGCTTTTTCAATAACACCATTAACACTTGAAGGAGATCCCTTGAAAAATGTCAGAATTTACCAAGGAGAGCTCCACAGAGAGAATGCAAACAGCAGGAGTTTTAACCTAAATTTTTCTCTGCTGGCCTCCTTCTTTTTTGTTCCCCTTTCACCTCTGCTTCAGTGTCTGACAGGTAGACCTTAGAAGAACTTCCAGCTGCGAGGGACATGTGTGAACAATCAAGCAGGGAAAGTTTCTTGTGAGGTTAACCAGAAAGTTACAGGAAATATCAGGGTTGCATTTGTGGAGAGAGCTATATACTCCGCTTGCACGTGCAGAAAAAAACAAAAATAGGAATTGTACTCAGGTGAGTTGCATGTGTGCTTGCAAACAGGAGAGGTTTCCACCTAAACGTTACCCTGAAGTTTCTCTGCTGGCCCCTTTCTATCTTTTGCCCTTTCACCTTTGCTTCATTGTCAGATAAGAAGACTTCAGGACAACATCCTGCAGCAAGGGACAAGTATGAACGAGATCACCAAGAAACTCTTGTACACGCAGAAAAACCATGTAACCTTGGACTGTAGTCAGGTGAGCTTTATGTGTGCATGCAAATTGAGGACTTTTACCCCAAACTTTGTCCTGAAATGTCCGATGGTCCCAGTTTTCCCCTTGCACACCCCTCACTGGCTGACAGGCAAACTGTGCTCCGAAAATACAAACCTCTGTCAAGGCATTTCATACGCCAGAAGAGTCATTTTTCAAAAATGTATACAAAATGCCTTATCTTGCACTGTCAACAAATCCTTGAAAAAAAGCCACATCTGGATTCAGATCACCGCCAAAATCTGATCAGTTTTCCCTTCAGCCATGACCCACTTGCCCTGAAAATATCATCAAAATCCATCGAGAACTTGTTGAGTTATTAGCAAAAATGTGGAAAAATAGCAATTTTAAGAAATCCTTTTAAATAATTCCTGGATCTGCATCCAGATTCAGATCGCTACAAAAACACAACCGCCTTGGTAAAGGTAATAAAGAATACAAACAAAATCCCCTTTCAAACTTATTTTTTCACTCAAATTTCTCACTAAAAATAAGTTTCCTTTTCTTTAAGTTACAACATGTCACGCAGATGTTTTATCCACCTTCTTGCCAACCCGACCTTAAAAACATCATTATTTAACATTGACTTATCTTGCTTAGTGTGCTACTTTTAATCCTGTTCATTTAAACATCCATTATAATAGGACTTATTGCAAAGTTTGGGGGACTTCACCACGGCTGCTTTAAGAGGATTAGATTGACTGACCCAAAGCAGCAGCAGCCAACAGCTGACCGATCTATGAACGAGGAATGTCAAAGGTGCAGTGTTACAGGGAATATGATTTGATTCTTATTGGCTAACATTTTAATTAAACAACTTAATTACAGTGCACCACATGCAGCCTTTCACTAAGCTACAGTCACCAGAGTATTAACTACAAGTGATCAAATCATTGACCACATGCATCAGTTATTGTGATCACGTTTTCTTAATTATAACTAGCCAGTAATGACCAGTTTCCAATCCATTGGGCTCATCCCTCATTTGAACTCTGTTCCTCTAACAAGTATCAAGAAGAAAAGACAACGGGGTGAAGCAGGCCTGAAGAATTACTGACACGCTTCAGCCCTCTTCAGAAACAAATTAAAGGGACATTTTTTCATGACAGCACGAAGAAATACACTTTCAGGATTTAGCACGGAATATTTGGGTTTAATTAAAATCCATAAATATTTCATGGACTCAGTTCATGTATTAGACTCCAGTCGTCTTTGGCATTTGTCAGCAGTAACCATTCAATCCCTTTACCTTCAGTAATTATCTCTGTAGTAATTGCCAGTTCACCGTCCCCGTGCTGGATACAAATTGTCTATACATGAGGGATTCACAGACAGCAGCACAGCGTGTCATCCAATGTTACCGTTTTTAATATCAGCACATATAAATATGGTTCCTTAGAGCTGTATTTAAATGGAGGTATAGACATTTCTTTTTGAAGCCTTTTTGGTATGTTTTCTCTAAATTCACCACAGGGGATAAAGCCATAAAATGCTTTGGAAAGCATATTGAATATAGCCTATAATGTGGCTGCCTCCCAGCTGTAATAAGCCTGTAGAGTCATTCTCATCATACAGAGTTAAATGGGTTTTCAACAGATTATCTGTTTGGAGAGTGATGGACGTGACAGGCAGAGAAAAGGACCTGGATTAGAGCTAAAGTTGACAACGATGTCGTGCACCATAAGTGCATGCTGTGATATGGAGAAGCAGCTTTAGCGTTTGTTCTGTTTTCTCAAAGGGATACGCCAACTTTTGTTTACTTTTCAAGTCTTGCCTCACTCCTGAGTCCATGACAAGAAGATAGACACCATTCTTTCAACTGTGCATGCAGTCACAAGAAAGAGACAGGAAAAGCTCGCCCCCTGCTAAGTAGCTTGTAAGTAGGTCAACAAACACCTCTTCAGTGGTTTGCACCCTGCGGGTTAGTTCGTAAGTATTTCTTTTGAAAATTACACAAAGTGTTAATCTTAGTCCAAAAATAGATAGTAACATACCATGGTAAAAAAGCAAGTCACAACAAGCCCAAAGGACTGTTTATAGTTGCTGAAGGGTTTATCTTTTGACTGTAGGCAGAGGCAGGCTAATGCTACCCACTGACTCCCAGTGTTTGAGCTAAGCTAACTAGTGGTGGGCGAGCTTTGTCTGTCTCTTTCTTGTTACTGCATGCACAGTTGAAAGAATGGTGTCTATCTGCTTGTCATGGACTTAACCTGACACACCAGACGGACAGTTCCATACATCCGCCACAAAATATTTCACTAGTCCATCTGGGAAAGAGCCGTTCGAAAATGTTGTCAGAGGTGGAACAACAGCAGCTTGTGATTGGATGATCGTTCCGCTCATTACATTCTTCACAGACCAATCCACATCAAGCCGCGCTGCTGTGTATGACGTAGCAGCTCGCGCTGTTGTTAGCTGTTAGTTAAACTACCTTAGACTATCGTCCATAGTTGTATCATTTACTACTTCTATGTGACGTGAACCTTGTCAAAGACAATGCCCACCAAGGTCTCACGGTAAAGTTCTGAGGACAGCATATTTCTCCAAGTATCACTGAGTAACCATGACGACCATAGACTAACCGGCATGTCCGTGGAGGATTTCCTCGTTCTCTCCCTGTTTCCCAGCAGTGATCCCCGGTCAGGACAAGAGCAAAAACATGACTTCTCGTAAGACAAGCTTCAAGTGACGTTCTTTGGTAATCTTTCAAAGAATAAATTGAGTCCATTTCTGATGAAAGCCGCAGGCGCATCCATGGAGACCGCTTCAGAAGCCGCCATTGTTTTCAAACATGCAGTCACTTCCTGTTGTCGTCACGCCTGCAGTTCCCGCCTCTCTTCCCTGATTGGGCTGTTAAGCATTTAGCCAGTGAAGTCGTTGGACAATGGAGGTTGACAAGACAGACATGCAGGATTTCTGACATGAATCAGGCAGGTCCGTCTGCGCTGCAAGACTATCATGGACTTGGGAGTGAGGAAACCACAAGAAAAAAGCAAAAAAAATGCTGGCATATTTCTTTAGACAGTTTAGTTTGCCAATTTTGGTTGGAATTAGGAGCCAAGGGCCAAAAATGGGGCTGACTATTTTATCGTATGCGCTCCACTTCAAGCACACAGAAGTAAGTTAATTGATGAATTAATGAAATGATTATTGAGCAAAAAGACCGACAATCTAAAATCCTCAAAGAAGGTGGAACTGGTTTTCATTTATCATCCCTCTGCATGACACTAAAGCGAGCAAAAGGAAGACTTAAAGACAACTGGCAAAATGTGTGCAACTGAGCTTAGTCTAAGAGCATCACACACCCTTAAGGGGCATGTAATGATTTATAATACGCTCATTAGTCTAATTAATCCTGTGCACATGTTTATGAGTGAATGTCATATTCCAGTGCAGGGCAGCGACAGAAGTTTATTAGTCCACCAGTGCCACTTGAGTTTAATCAAAACACTTCCCTGCATGTCCAGGCATGTTTTTAACTGGAAACACAAACCGACATGAACAACCAGCATTCCTGCTTCTTTAAACTGTTTGATTCTCTCTGTCAGTCACACAGAAAAACACGACTGTTTCTTACTCGAGTACTTTTGCCAGCCAAGCCTGAGCTTTTGGAACAGATCAGGACATTTACGTTGTTGAAGGGGCAAACATGGAGGATGACTTAAACACAAAGAGAGAGATCGTTGAAACAGAGAAGGACGCTTGCACATGTGGTGTGTGATGTGTAAAGTGAGGCGCATTTGCTGCTGCCAGTTGTATTTTTAGCCAAAGGTCTAGCATGCTACATCTTTACAAAGCGACGCTGCTTGTTTGAAATCATCCTCAAATCATCTTGTTATCAAATCTGTTATTTTTCCCGCAAAGACTCAGATATAAAAGAGGTGGGTCCATGCAGAAGAGGTTTTTCTAGTTTCACAGATCATATTATTGCTTTATCCTGCAGTGAGATGACAGACTTCACAGAAGATCTTTCATTCTTCATGTTCCTCTGTGTTTTGTTGGCTTTACAGCATGAATATCAAACACAGTAAAGTGTATTACTGTTTGGGGCAGTGAGAACAGAGCGCTGTGACAAACACGCTCTACATCAGCCTCTGACTCTTCATTCAGAGTGTGACCGCTTTCTCCATGATGTATTTCTCCCTCTTCCCTCTGGTATTTGTGTACCGCCTGCACAAGGAAAGGTCAAACAGCTACAAAACAACATCAAATAAGTTGACAGGCCTCATTGTTGGGCTGTGTTCCTCTGAGATCAACACTGTTGTACTCTTTTATGTCAGCATGCAAACAGGCGGCTGCTTTCAATCACCTCTTTGCTTCATTTTGCTGTATTTCTGTTGACTTCTGGGACTAATCAAGACATTTTTCTGATTGAAGTCATGTCCTGGATTTGCATTTGCTCCCCCAAAGCTCTTGGCTTGGTCTTGGGTTAATATGAGTCAGTTTAGAAAACAAAACAAACACTTATAAGCATTCAGAAAACAGCCCCTCCCAATGAAACAACATCCTCAGGAAAGCATAGAGAGAAATAAACTACAGTTAAAATCAGATTGAATAAAACGAGATAAAAAGCAATGCTGTTAGTTAATATCTAGTTAAATAGTATACCTTTCTCTAAATACATGAAAATATCTAAAGACAGAATATATGAGTACAAATATATTTAAAAACACATCCCAGCTGTTACCTGGTGAGCGGTGAGGGACACCCTGGTCTAGTCACCATCCAATCACAAGGCCGATATATACAACCAGACAACAGAAAACGCTGGCACATACACCAAAGGGCAATTTAGAGTCACCAATCACCATCAATAATAAGAGCATGTTTTTGGTCTGTTGGACAAAACCAGAGTACCCAGAGAAAGCCCACACATGTGCAGGAAAAACAAGCAAACTTCACACAGGAAGGCCCTGACCGACTCAGGGAGCGAACCGGCAACCTTCTTGCCTTGAGGAGCAAGCGCTAAACTGCTACAGTAGCTCTACTATGATGAGGATAAATAAAAAACAGCAGGGGAGCAGTGGGATAAAAAAAAAATCTAACACATACATTATCTCATCATGGTTGGTGAATGAAGCAGACGGCACTGAAGGGCTAAAATGTTGCCTAAAGTAAAATCAGATGTGTGAACTTTTGTCCTCCTCTGATTTACTTTCACACTTCAAACCTTAGTGGTACATGACACCTATTTATCTTATCCAACTGTATTTAACCTTCTTTATCAGTCCACAGCTCCTAAACATCCTGAACCTGACCACTTAATAAGTCACTTTGTCTTTAACCAGGCAGCATTATACTCTTTTAACCACTGACTACAATTAGGGCTCTCAACCTCCTTACACTTTAATGTAATAATTCCCCCCAAAATGATCTTTATTCATATCATGTTCGTACCTTTTTAGCTTAAAAAATGTCCAGTGATGACTGTTGTGATCTATTTGGCTTTAACTGCATTTTTTCTACTTGTGGCTTGTGGGAAGTGCCTCAGAACTGACTCCTGATGCTCCCAGCTCACAGTGCTGTTGATTCTTTGTGTCAGTAAAGCCTGAATGTGTAGTAGGCTACTTGTTGTATTGGTTAATGCAGGGTTGGGCAACTGGCGGTGCAGGGGCCACATGCGGCCTTTCACCTCACTAAATGCGACCCACCAATCATTGACCCCAAAAAAACCCCAAATGGAAATATGAAGAAAGCATAACAACAACTGCTAAATGTGATTCATCATGAGTGCCCAGTACAACATAATGCACAAATTAGGATAGGAGATAAAATATATCTACTTATCTTAGATTGCTGGTACATGCTTGGTTTTTTGCAAGTCATCAAAGAATGTACTTTGCTATGGTTGTGTCTCTTGATATCTTTTATAAGGCATGAAAATATAATATACAGTATTAGCAAAAACTATATTTGGAAACAATGGTAAAGGTACTATATTTGTGCTATAAAAACTGGTAAACATTCATTCTTTTAATGCATTAAAAAGACGCTGAAATTGGCTTTAGTTATGTGTCATTCTTAATTAATATGTTTGATGTAAAATATGTCAATGCTGGCATTATCCTTTTTTGAAGCTTTAATTCCGTTTTGGTTTTTCTGTTTATTTACATGTCTTTCCTCATTGGGAGTGCCTGACAATATGGAACAGTGTGGACCTCAGGCACTGAAAAAAAAAATATGTGGCCCTCTTGGTAATCAAAGTTGCCCACACCTGGGTTAATGGGTTATGGGGCAAAGAGGGGTATAACAGGGCATAATACAAGCCAAACTCTAAAATCCAAGCAAAAAGTCACTTACAGTAACAATCACTTAAAGTCAGGTTAAAAAAGGACAGACCTTCAAACCTAAGACCATTTCAAATGCTCCACTGTCACTTTTGATGCGTATTTGTGAAAAGGAGGTCAAAAACAAGCCCAAAGCTGCACCCAGTGCGTGCTTTCAGCTCTCTTGTGCCACTCTCGTGTAACGCAGCCTCATTTCTCTGATGTCCACCCATCAGTCACCCTCACACTCCCCGGGCAGAAACACCAGCTTCTGTTGAATCGATCTGTTTCAGAGCTTTTTCTTCAGGCATCCTGTAAAGAGCTGGTCTTATCTAATCACACCATTCATTTGTCACACAGTTTCCGACTACGACCGGTAATTAATAAACAAACCAATTATCAGCGCAGAATGAACTTCTGCTCCATTAAGCACTGAGCACACATAAAGCAGAGAAAAAGGCATTGGTTTTAGAGCTCTGGAGCCCGACACAGTGCATAAAGATGAAACAGAGTGTGCTAAATACAAGAAAATAACTTTCAGGGAGATAAAAACATCTTGTGGATGCTTGAGGAGAATGAGCTTTTCACATGAAGGCTCAGATATTTCCTGCATGTCTCACTCTTTCCAGCTACAAACCCACGCCTCCCTGCGACCTCCACTGCGACTCCTCTGATCTCGGATTGCAAATTGGACATTCTTCTATTCGGTTCCAGCGGGGAAGTCAAATAACAGGCAGGGGTAAAAAGACAACAAAGGAACGAATTCTGCAGCATCCAGGAGAAATTCCTCATCTGGCTTTTCAAAAAACGAAGCACAATTGTACCTTTCTTTAGTTAATGGAGTCACTTTTGCTGAACTAGTAATGGAATTTAAAGCATGCAGAAAAGTCGAAACAATGAGCCATGCTCGTGTAAATGCGGAGCTTTGGTGTTTCCACCAAAGTCAAAGGAAAGATTAGCTTACAGTTACAGGCCACGTTTTAATGACTGTTTATTATTATGAAGATCTGGCAGGTGTTAATGATAAGCTTCTTTAACTTTCACATGGCAAAGACAGAGTCAGAGTCAACATGAAAGCAGGACTAGGTCATTTGCATCACAGCTTTGTTTGAAGTTCACCAAATATTTGGTTTGGTTCCTCAATGAAGTTCTCTGAGTGAAACTACACTATGTCAAACACTGGCCACATGACTCTTTTAAAGCTCCAGACTTTTTGCTCCAGATTCTGATCACCAGTCGCCTGTACTGTGAGTGAGTTTGACCGATACAACACAAATACTGATCATGTGTTGGTTGGGTTTTTGCTCAACAGTAGAACACTAAAATCACTAAAGACAACCAAATTACATGCACTAAATTATGTGTTTTAAATGACCCTTTATTGGCTTTCTAATTGATTGATTAATTGACCAACCAATCAGAATTAGAGTATCCCTGATCAAAACATCAGAGCAGCAGGTGTCTGGTTATACAGTCACATACTTTCAGTGTAGGCAGAGTCAAAATTCATGCAGCTATATTTTTAATTATTTCAACAGATTCATAAATATTTAAAAATTTCTTTACACCTTCTATAGTGTTAGTTCATTCGATTACTTTGGACAAATTTGGAAAAGAATCAAATAAATTAAAAATAAATAAAAGCTGGACAAATAGTGATTTTCATTTGTTTCAAATGGGAGGAAGGTAAGCAGCAACAGATTTTGTCTAGCCTAGTAACAGTAACTAAGGAGGGCGGGGCTTAACAGAGGATTGCTTCCTGGAAAGGGCGGAGTTTGACAAAGCATCAATTAACAACATTTTTAGACTAATGAAACATGTTATTAAGTCTATTCAACAGACTAAAAGTGCAAATATAAATATAAATAAAAGGGAATCAGTTTCAGAATATTCAGTTTCATTAAGCAACTGAATTATTTCATGTTGCTAAAATAAAAAATAATAAATGCACCGCTTAACATTATTTAATCAACTTACATGCCAAAATGAACCCCTCTTGAAATTACATTTGAACACATCATGTAGAAATCTTCATCACATAGTCAATTATTAAAGCCAACATAGATGCAGCATGTTTCTCAAATGCATCACAACATCGATTTGTCATGCAGCTCATTAGCTGATTGGCTTTTGTGCGGTTGACCCGAGCACAGATTTCAACACTAGATTAACATTTTTAATTTACAACATGAAAAAACAATACTTTAGGGATTCTGCCACTTTTTTTTGGAGATCAAGTCAAATCAAGTATTTTTAATACATATCATTCAACAATATTCAGCTTCTGATCGAGCTGGGCACTTCTACTTAGTACATTCTTTTATACCCATAGATGCCTTTAACAGAGCAGGAGGAAACTATTTCTGATTTATTAACTATGATAGCTTGGTGAGTGCTGAGACTCAGAGCCAACATTATGTTAATGTTTGCTTTGTCACTGTCTAACATGTAAAATGATGTTTTTAGTACTTTTTCTCTCATTTTGTTACTGCTGCCAAAGTTACACAGTGTTGAAAGCAGCTACTCTGCGGTGTTAGGATAGGTGTTGATCTCCTGTTGAAAGTTGAACAAATATTCAAAAGGTAGAAAAGTTATAAAACCTGACAAAATAAAGTAAGAAAAGTTCACGCAAATGATTTTGACCACCCTCAACTAACTTTTATTCTGATTATCAGCATGCGAGTCTTGCACTCTCAAAAGGTTGACTCTTCTCTCCATCAGACTGGGTGAGGAGAACAACAAAGCTAAAGGGTGAGGAAATCCTCCTGAGGGCTGGATCCACTTTGGAGGGTGCTGTGAATGTAGCTCCCTAACTGGGTCACGTCTGAAGTGTCGAACAGCCGCCTCGTCCCGCTGACAGACCCTGACAGGGTTAGCATGACATCAGGCCGTGTGTCCAAAAAGTCAGCTTTACCTACAGTCATGCACTCCTGCCTTCATTTCCCTTCACAATGAGCAGTAAACATGTGAACGCTCAGCCTACCGGGGTCGAGGGAAATCAAAGGAGCTGAACTCTACGCCTTTAAAATTCATGTTTTTTAGCATCCAAATATGCAATGAATGTTTTAGCATCCTCCACACAAACTCTGGCAGACATCAAAATGCCTCTCTGACAGTACTGGGGCTCATCATGTGAGTGAGCAGCTCTATACCGCAAACACAAAGAGACTTTTTCAGACACACAATGCAGCGCTTCAGGGATCGAGCATAAAAACTGACTCCCACTGCCAAATGTACAAAGTGCTCTGTAGCACGTTTTTTTAAAAGAAGCCGGCCCAGTGCATTCACGCAGCCTTCTGGGACACAAACCAGGCCAGCCTCTTCCCCCTGAGGACTGAGTTCAAGCAGCCTTACCAAACTCTCCAAAAACAGCAGATATTCCCGCTACCAACAGGTCACTTTAGCTCGCAGCTCTTCACTGTGTGGGTGTGATGTGGAAACCATTCAGTGGGAGTGGAAATCTCTGCATGACGAGAGGCTCATGTTGAAGGATTGAAATAACAGAACACAACACTTTATAACGCATGAATTTAAAGCAAAAACATGGAGCTGAGGCAGCTGTGTTTAGTATTCAGGAGGATATTTTCTTTCATTTTAAAAAGGACGGTTTGATTGAAGTTCAGGGATTGAATTTTCTGAAGGGAATAGTTTGGCATTTTGGGGGAAAAGTGCTTTATTAGATTTTTGCTGGAGGACATAAGGAAATCAATACTGCTCTCAGTTCTGAGCAGTAAATATGAAGGTACTGTCAACAGTTGGTTAGAGCTGTCTTCACATGCCATCTCTGAAGGATGCTGCTGAATCTTTCTGATTTAGGTGTTCACACATAGGCATGGGAATTGAAAACCAGTTCCATCAGAGATTCGACAACTCCCTCCAGGTGTTGATGACATTAGCCTTTTTGCTGAACAATCCCCTTTTCAATTCCTTGAGCTTTGAGTTTATATAGCACTTTTCTTGTTACTTTTGACCACTCAAAGCAGCTGTAAACCACAGGTCACATGTACCCATTCACATCCATTCACTCTTACAGTCACTGACTGATAGTTCAGAGTTTCTGTATGTCCCCCATCAGTATTACCAAACAGATTCCCATCCTTTCATACCCATTTACATGGCGCTGACGCAGCAGTGGGAGCAACTTGGGGTTAAGTGTCTTGCCCAAGGACACATCACCATGTGACAGCCAGAGTTGGGCTCGGATCTGCAACTTTCCAATTATTGACAGAGCACACTATCAGACAGCACCACTGACAAAGTCAAAACTCATTGGGACAAGGAGAAGAAGTGGTTAAAATGATGTCTTAATTTGCGACAAAAAGATGCTTGCAGAACTTGCAGAATAATTCATCTACACATCATGGCATTTAATACCAGGAGTGACATGTGTTGGACAGTTTTGACACTGAAAACCAACCTTTTTCCACACTGACAATCAGCAGGAACCAAGGAGGGAATGGTTAAACAATTGGATCAATAAGCAGAACTGTTAATGGCACTGGTATCAATACAGTCTTAGCAAATTCTATCACTATTTGCACATGGGCCTCACAAAGGGAGACTGAAAAGGTCACTGGAGGCAGAGGATGACATTAAAAAATGAACACAGAAACTGTAAAGGAGACAAAAGTTTGATTCTATTAAGACAATTCTGCCTTTATATCAGTGCAACATGTTGCAATATCTAGTCACCATTAATGTACTAAAGAAAACTGCTGTGGTGGCTGGAGGATCAGAGAAACCCACATCACCTGTTGATACAGGTGTGCAAATTACAATCTCATATCATCAAACTGGATGAAATAAGAACGTGACTAATAAAAATCTCTTCTGGATGTTTCTGAATCAGAGAGTACGAGCAGCTTTTACACAAGCCTCTGCAGTCTGCAGCTCTCATTATACAGATCCTCCCTGCAGTAACGAACATTCATTCTTCTACAGACCAGATTCACAAAAACTATTAGGAAACAGCTTCCTTCTCTCTCCCCACAAGGAGAATCTGTTCATGTGTCATAAGAACCCAATTAATACAAGAACCCAGCAACATTAAATAAGACCAAAAGGGCCACAAATTGAAGATAAAAACAAAAACAAACTAAAAGAAAGACAAAAAGGTAAAAAGGGGATGGAGGCAAAAGACAGATGTATCTCTTACATCCCCACTTCAAAAATCGTGAACCATCCCTTAAATATAGAAGAGCCTTGTGTTTGATACTTTTGCTACTGGAAACCTGTTCAGGTTGACTTATCCATCCGTCCGTCATCGATAACACTTTTCCCTTTCAGAGTTATGGGACTCTTTCCCAGCTGACAGTGGGCAAGAGGCGGGGTAAGCACTCTGGACTGGTCACCAGCCAATCGTAGGACCACATAATGAGACAACCATTCATGCTCACACTCATACCTGAGGGTAATTGAGGGTCACCAATTAACCAAACAAGCATGTTTTTGGTCTGTGGGAGGAGAGGACCCACACATGCACAAGGAGAACATGCAAAGACCATCCAAAGAGGCCCTGCCCATCACAGGGATCGAACCAGCAACCCTGTTGCTGTGATGCACATGCACTATAATGATGCCACCAATAATGGCTTCGGTATCAATAAAATGTTATCATTTCCCATCCCTTCACATGGACTGGGATCAAATACCCAACCTATCCTGATCCACTGTCCCCCCAAGCTTTGGAACAGAGGCAAAATCTTAAAAACTATACAAAAAATGAAAATAATAATAATAATGATAATAATGGAAGAAGAAGAAGAAGAAGAAGAAGAAGAAGAAGAAGAAGAAGAAGAAGGAACTAATAAGAAGAACCAAAAACTTTGGGCTTTCTTTTTTGCAGGGAAAAGGAGAGGAGCTTCCACCAAACTTTGCCTCGTTTGCCTCTCTATGCCAAACTTTATTTTTCAGTGAAAATCTCCAAAGACTTCAAAATTTATTGGCTGTCAGGTTTCAGAAATATTTGAAAATGTCAACTCACAGGAAAGACAGCTTACAAATTTTCCCCTGGCTTTGGTGTAACACACTGATAAGGCTTAAAAGCGCCACTGAGGTTGTTTTTCTGTCATCGCATACTGTTGCTTTGACATTTTGGAGCCCTGGAGAAAGAGGAGAATAGGCAAAACGAGAACACATTATGTAACAAGCCAAGTAATCTGAGAGCGGTACAATGGGCCAGCACAACAAAGAGGATGAGAATGTGTGTGCTCTTGACATTTTGAATGATATTAAATTGGTATTGTAATCCAACATAATCATATAATATCTGGTTTACCCTGTCCGCTCAAGGATGGAAAGCCTTTTCTGCTCCGGTGATTCTGCAGATTGAAACCAAACAAATGTCAAGAAAAAGGCCACCAATTCCATTTTCTAAGAAGATTTACTATTATCTTTATTTTTTTTATATCGTTTCGCCATCTCTGACAGTGGAGTAAAAAGCACTGTGGTAAATTGATGCTGATGCAATAATGTTGAGACAGATGTTCATGCTGAAACTGCAGCCTCCTGGTAAAGCCCTGTCGTCTTAACAATGCTGTTAGGGAGCCATTTGAAGCCGCGGTAATAAAATAACAGCAAGAATAAACTGGGGCTGCTGACTGCGTGGAAATAGAGACACGAGCAGCAACTCTTGTTTCCTCCATGTTGGTGTTAAAAACGTCTGTTGTCGTAAAAATTATGCAGGGAGATGCCGTGTGCCTGAGGGTTTTCCCCAAACCGCTGATTATTTCTGCATCTTGGTTGGAGCTTGGGCTGAATGTGATGACTTGGTTCGCCTATTGACGGCCACGTTCATTAAATCTACATCACCGTAAACTGTTTGTATTTTGTCAGTTGAGGCCCCGAGGCGGCGTTAATCAAAAACATTTAAAGAGAAGAAAGAAAAGCAGCTGGATGAGTGTGAACCCACGCAAATTAAAAGCCCAAAGGGTTGGATAATAGCAGGTGGGCTGAAAATGAAGCAGTTTATATGGGTAATTATAGAGAATACAGAAAACAGACATAATCATCTGAAATGAATCCACAGCTTTTCTTTTACTTACTCCTGCATATATTTAAGAGAAAGCGATAAAAAAGGAAGTATTTAGCACCACATGTGTGTTAGGGCTGGACAATGTGGACCAATAGTCACATAAAAAAGATGATTACAGTACCAGAATTATATATTTTGATATGATTTTAACCTCAAGAAATTAACAAGAGTTCAATATTGATACCTTTTTGATATAACAGCAGCAAAAAGAAGTCTGTTTTTGTATCTACTGTTAGAAAACAGGGGCTGCATGCATCAGAGCAAGAGAGATGTGAGGTCGACTCCTCTTACCTGACACACAACAGTTCAACACTTTCACTTGTTCATCTAGGAAAGAGCAAGTGAACAGGAAGGCCGAACCTTTCAAAGCATACCTGGGACATGACTGAACGGTCATTCTGTCAGTCAGATTCATAACAGGCTAATTAGCTAATGTAGTAGGCAGGCACTACTTCTGCAGACAGAACATGAGTCACTACGTAAAACAAACTCTGAGCAAAACATTTTGGAAGTGGAGCAAAAACATCCTTTTGAATAAAGAACTGTGGTCAAGATCTGACAAAACCGCCACTGAAGCTGTTAGCATCCATGCTAATCTCTGTACAAGCAGTCACTTCCTGCTGCGGTCTTGCTCATGGCTCCCGTCTCTTCCTGCTCTAAAGGACTCTGATTAGGGTCATGCCGCTGCTGAGCACAGTGGTTGTAATTGGAGCTTGGCAGGATGGAGCTGCCTGATTACAGACATTGATTAAGGCAGGTTCATCTGCATGGTTACGATCTCTAGTCAGCCAGTGCCTCTCTATAAGAAGCTTTCATGTTGTCCTGTGCATACGTGGGTTTTCTCCAGGTACTCCAGTTTCCTCCCACAGGACAAAAACCCTGCTTCTTAGGTTAGCTGGTGATTCTTGCTTGCCAGTGTAATTGGCTGGTCACCAGTGCAGGGCGAACCAACCTCTTGCCCAGTGTGAGCTGGGAAAGGCTTCAGCTCCCCAACAACCCCCACCAGGATAATGCAGTGTAAAAGTGGAGGGATGGAGATCGACAGAGATCTCTGCCAAGACGGTTATGTTTTTGTGAGCATTTGTCTGTTTGTCTTTGTATATGAGCAGATAACTCAAAATGTTATAGATAATAAATGACCTAATATTGGGTGCTAAGCACTTTCATATTTGTTGTTCTGGATCTCCTCTCTAAGCACTTTAGCCACAGTTTTTGTGACCTATTGTACTTTCTTATTCTCTTTGGTTTTTCTAGAAACACGCATTTTCTAACTTATCAGATCCTGCATGGCACAAAAGTGTCTGCCCTGGTGTTCTTGAGAGAGAAAATGAACTGCATTTTTTCTTTAACCAGCAGAGCACACATTTTGAATGTTAATAATTGCTGTCAAATGTGTTTTTTTGTTAATGGGAAGGCCAAAGTTGTGATTTGGATTAACGTAAAAACAATTGTGCACCCTGGAAGAACTGCACTATTTTTCCAACTCACAGTTTACAAGGGGAAACTGGATTTACAAGGCAAAGGATAATGTACTTTTAATGGATGCCGTGTGAACAGTAAATTTTTTATGCTGGGCAATGTGATGTTATATCTGTTGCTCGTGTGCTGTAAGGAAATTAGCCTGGGTACATATTCATTCTATATATTTTCAGTTAATGCAACTTTGCATTCACGAGTAGCCTGATGCAGTCAGAGGAAACATATGACATCATTTTAACACAAAAAACTATAATGATATTAAAATATTGTCCAACCCTTTATCTCTGTTTAAAAGATAGACATAGACTCTTCAAAAAAGTTTTGGTTGAATGTTTTTTCTGTTAAACAATGTTTAGTAATAATTTAATGATACCAATTGATTTTGAAATTGATGGTTTTGGTGGTAAATGGACTTCATTTATTTAGCTTTTCTCGTCTCTTTGACGACCTAAAGCAGCTGAACACTGCAGGTCACCACACATCTACCCCATTCACTCTCACATTCACGCACTGATGGCTGGGGTGTCATTAGTACCAACCAACACATTCACACCCTTTCACGTCCATCTACACTGACACAGCAGTGGGAGCAACTTAGGGTTAACTGCCTTGCCCAAGGACACATCACCATGTGACAGCCTGGGCTGACTGTGCTACCAAGCGCAGACTGTGCCGCTGACGCCCCTTACAAGTATTGTATGTAATGTTGTAAGAAAGCCTGAATAGTCACCTTTACAACGAGGTAAAACTTTGTAAGGATTTGTGGAATGAGCAACAGCTAAATGTCTGGGCAGCACCCCAAAAAAGTGCCAAAATCCCCTTCCCCCCTGGGAGAAAGCCTGCAGTTCCTTAGTGAAGCAAGAGTGAGGGGCCGGTCTTCCTGGGACATCCAGTTCGACTTCACCAGTGTCACTGAACTTGGTCCTAAGTTTGGGAACGGTGCCTGGCCTGACACCAAATAATGACTCTGCCTACCAGAACACCAGCTTGCAGTTGCTGTAGATTTTGGCAACCCACACATTTAGCTGTGTTGCTCACACCACGTTGTAAAGGTGGCTAATCAGGCTGTCCAACGATATAAAATTCATCACCAACTGGATTTATTAAAGGGGAGGAATAATCAACCAAAATAATGTTCCCAAACTTTTTTGAAGAGTACATTTTGAAACTGAAAATATTTTCTAAAAGCAAATGTGGTTTTATACCCTTTCAGACAGGACGGTGCCCTGGCCCAGTCTCTCTTTTCTCCAGATAATACAGACTTAACACCTCTATTACAGTCCTGCCTCACACAAACATATGGCTTCAATCAGGCTGCAGGCCTTTATGTCATAAGAGCTGCTGGATGGCATGAATCCACAGATTATGGCACTGGAGCAAGGACGAATGAAAATCAATAGTTCCCAGAGTCCTCTGAGATCTTTCGATGAGAAAAAAAAAACCTGAAGAAAAACAGCTCCATCATAGGTGGGAACAACGCTCTTTATGCTCCGCTGGTTCCCTCAAACAGTCGGGAGAAATACTGCCTCTTTACAGCCTCATGCTCAATTTACACAAGACTAATGGCTCCGTTTATGCAGACCCCAGTAATTAATCATTTCTGCTGTTTTTTTCTGATAAACATTAGGACTGCTAAATTACATTCCTGCTGTTTACAAGTACAGTGAAATACTTTGTCATGTGGCAGCACTAAACATCGAATTACCTTCTTTAAGAGTTCATAACCTCCTTTCAAAGTTTCCTCTCCTGCCTCCAGCTTTACAACAAACAGAAAAATCACAGCAACAAAGAGCATGACAACACCAGACGCCAAAAACAAGCTCAATTTGCATGGGATTAGGAAGTATTACCCATGAACCTCTGACTTCTCCAGGATGTGTCAGGTAGTTTGCAGTGAAATTTATCTTAAATTATTGCCATGACAGACCCCTATCAGGATTAAAATCTGCCAACAATCTCCCCTCAATTATACAAATCACTACCCCACCTCAGGACATATCATTTCTGTGCAAATAGAGCTTTATAAGGTTCAATCAGTATTCATGAACATGATCGACTCCCCTCACGAGCTTAAAATGAGAGATAAAACTTGCAGCAGTGTCGATGAAACAGGGATCTTCTTTGGGGGATGAAACTGAAATTAACTTTGTGTTGCTAAAGGACTCGAGGCGGAGATGTTTGCTTCTGTCATGTGTTCACAAAGAGTCTCCTTTACATTCTCGAGGAGGCTCCTGATTGAATCAGTGTGGCAGTAGATCTAAGAGAAGCCTTTTCCTGCTCATATACCACAGCAGAATAGTTCAGTATCAGAGCTTAGTGCAGGGCTGGGGAATATAGCCAGCTTTTAGGAAGAATTTATGTATTTTCAAATGAGATATGAGGGCTGAAGCAATATACCTTGTAATTTATTTCATGATGAAATAATTCGAACTCTTCTGACTATTGGTGAGTACAGTGTTGGATTAATAACATGCCCTGCCTAATGCTCAGTAAAAGGATGGTTCATAATATGTACCACCAATATGTCCTTTTTTACCACAAGATATCTGTTTGAAATGCAGTGGCTAAATGAGGAAATGTAATTTCATCTATTTCATCTTATTTGAAGAGCAACATTGCTAATAAAATTCAAATGACGCAGAAATATGTTTGCATAGAGACAAACATAAAAGTCTGTAACACTCAACATTTAATAATTGATTGTTTTTCATATCAAACGTTCCAGTAAACTGATAAAAATTTTTGACAAATGGCAAAAATATGTTTGGAAACGTTTGGAAAAAGGGGGGTAAACAGAGAGAAGACGGGTTCTTCTTCATCCCTTTCCTCTTACAGACACTTTTCTCAATGTTGTAGTGATTAAAAGAAAATAAATAAATAATAACTTAATATAAAATTCTTGTTAAAAAGTCTCTAGGAGTTAACAGAACTTTATGGGAATAAACGGGAATTAATCTGGAATTTGAAAAATTGAAGGTTTGACCTTGACAGGGATTTCAGGTTGGGAACATATGTTTGAGCATAATCTTGACTTAAACATTTTTGAGCCCAGAGAACAAAGTATTGAAGACACACATTTGAGCCTGAAGTTGAAATTGATTGTGCAATAAAATAATTAAAACTTGATAACGTTCTACTTATGAATAAATCTGTTGAAATGTAGTGTTTTATAATTGAATTATTTTGCATGGATGTCTGCCTATTACAAAACAAAATGCTTTTATTTATGTTTGTGTATGATACAGTTTTGAAACATTACCCTGAATTTCCAGTTCATTGCTATAAATTCCCCAACATTCCCACAATAACTCCATTTCCAGTTTGGAATATTTTCAAATTCCCCATCTTAACTTCCTATGATAAGTTTCTGGAAATTAATCAGACATTTACCCCTGACACTGCTGACTTTTTGTCTTGTTTGGTACTCTATCATGGGAGGGTGTATGTTAGACACTCTAAAGGGCATAAAAAATAATAAATAAAAAAAAGAGAAAATAGGCTCTTTAAATTGCTTTCTTTGACTCAAGAATTTGGCCCTCTTTCTCTCCATTGGTTAAAGATATATTTGATATATATATTTTTAAAAGTCCTAAACACCGAAATCCTGGGAGATTTCTTGTTTTTGGTTATCATAACATCACAGGTAAACACCTGCACTATGTAGTATATTGACAACATAATAAAGTGTCTGGCCTTCATCTTTGCCAGTTTCATACTTTTTACCAAATATTACCTGTGTTTGAGCCATTTTGACAGTAATATTTGAAAATATGACATGCTATGTTTTTGATACCAGCCATCATTTGATGAGGATTTTATCTATTTAAAAGCACTTAAGCTAAGGGACCTCTATTTTTGCAGCTGAGTATCAAACAGGTGTCAATATCATTTAATCTCCATTACAGTTACATTGACGTTTGGATTTTGGTTCTTTAACTTCCATTTATTTTTAATATACAGGGAAATGATTGAGATAAAGATTGTGTACTGCCATCAAGCCAAATGTATATATGTGTATATATGTATATATATATATATATATATATATATATATATATATATATATATATATATATATATATATATATATATATATATATATATATATACATACAAACATATATATATATACACAAACATATATATATATATATATATATATATATATATATATATATATATATATATATATATATATATATATATATATATATATATATATATATATATATATATATATATATATATATATATATAAATATATATTTGTAAATGTGGTCTGGCCCTATCTCAGTGCCTGTGTTAACTCTTTCTTTTCAGGACTGAATTTTTCCTCTCTGATGCTGACTACTGCAGCCGTGTTATGGCAGCCTCACGGTGACTGAAAACTCTGCCAAAGGCTGTTCAGACAGAACCAGTGGACATTTTCAGAGCAAGTCAGTCTGATTGATTAAGCCGTAAAGAGTTTGTCCATGGGGCAAACAGGACTCGGATAAAAGATTAGGAGTCTGTTGAGTCTTGATTAATGTTGGAGGATATAACCTCTGGCCAGTGGTGCTGAAAGATTTATATAAACAGAGTCTGGGCAGTGAAATATACGCATGCTGGATTGGAGCGATTTGGAGTCAGCGAGGGCGAAACAATCACAGGGTATCCCCAGGACAGAAGCTGAATCAAAACAGAAATATAACAACTCCATAATGAGACAAACAAGTGTAATAACTGAGGGATGAAGCGGGGCAGCAGAACACCAACCTGCCCCGATTTCATTTTGTTGTTTTCTCAATCAGAAGAATGTGATGACAGCGGGGGGAGAGACCTCCTCCGCATATTTATCCAGGACCTTGTCAGTGCCGGGCTTGTCCCACCCCCTGGACTTAGGCGGCCTGATTAGTATTCAGTGAATTCATTAAGACACAATTGCTGGTGTCTGGGAACATGGGAACTGGAGATGGAGGAGGGCTGGAGTTCAGCCCACAGGGTGAGACCCGCCCCACCCCCCAAACCCTGAAGGTCAGAGTGTCCTTCCTGTGCTACTGATCTGATGATCACAGTGTTTCGCAGGAGGATGGGGGTCTCTGTTTGCTCACGCTGTGTTGTTGCCAGCATGCAAAGAGGTGTCTGAGAAAAATGTGGGTGTGGGTCTGACTCTTAGCTTGATTGTCCCCAAAGGCAATCACCCTCGATCCATCACTCAGGGTGGAGGGTGTTGTTGTGCTGTTATAATATACTGTTTCTCCTTGTAAGCTATAAAAAATATAAATGAGGGCAGATTCTTCAGCCTGAAGACCATCTATCATTCAAAAGTTGCACCCTCACCCCTACTGCAGCTTCGTCTTCGATTAAAATCAATGTGGAGATAAATGTAAGGGACAAACTGAAGGGGAGACTGGTAAGGCTGGGAAACATCGACCAAATATCATATTCCATATTAAGAATCAAGAAAAAATGCAAATACACCCTTCCCCTTCGTCTAAGTCACACAAAAACAGTGTCAACATCTTCATGTGAGGAAGTTATCGTTCTTCAGAGTGCTGGTGGCTCTTCTTTAAACAGCCATCCACCAAAGCCGTGTTGGGGGTGTGAGTGAAGGAGGAGGGTGGGCAGAGACATGGGGACTATAGTAAGAATTGAAGGTAGTGACAGATCCATGGGGCAATCATAAATCTGTCCTCGTCATATTTATATTCTAGGTTTGCTTCTTGAGATGAGTTCCTCCTCTCTATATGTAAAGGTAGTTAAGGCGGTATAATCAGTAATAACCACTGAAAGAGAGATCACTCTAATATTCACCATTAAGTAATTCAGTATATGTTCTCTGACTTATTCTCTTTTATTTATTTATACTGCTTTGTTGGCTACACTTATTTTGCCAGCATTTTGTGAAATAGTTCCCAAAGATTAACACATTTAAATAATAAATCATCACACAGTGCGATTTCATTGCCCTTACTGAAGGATAATTGTTATTGTTCCTTAAGAGCTCTGTGTTCTTCTCTGTTGAACATAAACACAAACACTTAATATAACAAAACACAAAAGGAGGCTGGTATCTGTGTCGTTAATGGCAAATCTCATTAATAAGAGATTATATCAGAGGCAAAAGGCTAAACTCTGCTCATACTTCTTGGATTTTCTTTTGTTCTCTTTCCTTGCAGTGAAAAAAGGAGAGTGAAATGTATTTTTTCTCAGTAACAGATTTCTTTAATCAATGGAAAAAAAAAAATATATATTACCTGATGAGAAAAATAACACATTATACTACTTGTTCCAACAAAAAGTTATCTGAGTCATCGAATGGGCTTCTCTCCTCCTTTCCCACATTCAAAATAAGAAAATCTACAATATCTTAATGATCAGGGGTGTCAAAATCATAAAAAACCTAATCATCAATCAAACATTTCATCAAGAGTGAGCAGAATCTGACAAGAAGTGAGGGTCCAATTTCATCCAGTTTTCTAAATACTGCCAACATATTTGTGCAATTATAACCGCTTGCCTGCAATCTTTACTAATTAAAAACTATGACGGCCCGTTATTGGAGGTTCAGGAATTGTAATTTTGTTGCTCTGCTATCAAACAATCATCGACATCATTTGATTTTTACTACTCATAAATGCTTTTAAAACAAAAAAGATTTACAAAATGATAAATCCCCACTCAGAGTTAAAATCCGAAAAAGATTATTTGTTGTCAATAATCATATTACTATGACTGGCTCTTACTGAAGACAATTTTTTAACTAGCATCTTTTTTTATCAGTTACTTTAACATTTTGCTCACAACTGACTAAAAAGAACATAAAATGATCACGAGAAAGTAAATTGATTAGGATAATGTCTCACCTTACATCTCTTTTGAAATTGTGCTGAAATATCTTTAAAACTCAACAAACTGCCCAGCCCCAGCCTGTATCATAATACACTGTCTCTCTTTGTAAGCTACAAAAGATATAAATGAGAGCAGACTCTTTAGCCCCCAGACCATCCATCCTTCAAAAGCTGCCCTCCACCCCTACCCCCTACCACAGCTTCCCCGGCTATTAAAATCAACACAGAGATGGATGAACCGAGGGGACTTGGGTGGAACAACAGGTAGAAAACTCTTCCGGCCGCCGCCTCAATGGTTCACACGTTAAGGAGGTGAGCTTTTGGTTGCATCCTGGCACACAAGCTATGAATCATCCTCCCCAAGGGAAGCACTTACACACTTCAGGCCATTTAATGAAAAACACCAAAAAAGCTGTCCTGCATGAAAGCTTCACCATGATAAATCACAGGAGAGGGGAAAATAATGCATTCAGCCACAGCACACAAACCAATAGAGTTTGGTTAGACTCCAGTCTCACTGCTGGACTGTCAATGCTGTTTGCCTCTTCCATCTACATGTTATCTTCTGAATACAAATCTGCTCTCTGTGGCTCAGAGAAGGACTTGAATATATGAGAAAATCATCAAACGGGGGAAAACTACAACCGCCAGTGCAGGACTGAAAGTAAACTGATGGGTAAAGAACGATAACCTGACACAGATGGTCCAGAACATTTCAAAAGCAAATCTGGCATGTGATTGGACAGTCATTCTGTCAATTACATCCATTGTGGGCCAATCAGATAATGTAGTAGGCGGGCACCACTGCGGCAGTGTAAGTAAGAGAGCGTAAGCCACTACATAAAACAAATTCAAGGCAAATGTCAGAAGTTCATATAGAGAAATTTGTGAAAAGAAGAAGAAATGTAGTCCAGATCTGATGAAACTGCTACTGAAGCTGTTAGCATCCATGCTAATCTCTTTCCGAGCAGGCACTTCCTGCTGTCCTCACGCTTGTAGCTCCCGCTTCTTCCTGCTCTAATTGGATGCTGCTTTGTTGACTGGAGCTTGGGAAGATGGATCAACCTGATTACACACATTGAGTCAGGCTGATCCAGCTGCACGGCCAGTTTAAAAGAATGGGGCTCGGTTGGTAATGTGCACCAACGGATAAAAACATGGGGTCCAATGACTATGACCTTGAAAGAGTTACTTCAAATTATTAATTCATCCCTCAGTCGGTACAGACATTTGTGCAGTGTTTGAGGAAAAGCCCTCAACGTATTCTTGAGGCGTTATTGACACCATCAAGTAATGCGCATCAGCCACCACCTTAACCTATGACCTCCAAGATCATGTATGTTCATTTTTCAATCAGAGCAGACATATAAGTAAAAACCAAAAAACTCAAAGCAGCCTTGGGATGCTATTTTCACAAGCAAGGGGTAAATATGAGGCACCATGACCTTGATTGTTGGTCAGCATACACACTAATAATCCAAGATGTCAGGACAGGTGCAAAGGGTTTATGAGATATTGCACTCTCAAACAAGAGATGAACATGAAGCTTTAAACACTGACCTGTGACTCCAAAATCTAATCAGTTGCATTAACGTGGACATTTGTGCAAAGTCTGAAGGAAATCTGTCAAAGTATTCTTGATATTTAGCTCAGTCACAAGCCAAAAGCATGGGACACCATGACCTCAAAGCTTTGGCCTATGACCCTCAATATCTACACAAATCATCTTGAATAGAGTGGGTACGGGTGCAAAGGTTAAAGGAAATCTCTCAAAGCATTCTGGAAATATTACATTCTTAAGACAGAGATGAGCAAGAGGCACTGTGACCTTGACCTCTGAGGTATGACCTCAACAATCTCATCAATTTAGTTGTTATTTCACCCAGGGGTGCTGCCAGGGATTTCAGGCCCCATGAAAATAATTCTCACTGGGCTCTCCATAGCCGGCCATAAGGCCGGCAGAAAATTTCAATACTGTTTACAAAAAAACTGCATTTTAATGATATCTTTGACCATCATTCCTATATTTGTGAAAAGAACAACACGACAGTTACTTGGTAGAGGAAGCACTGACAATACAATGAAATTGATTTAGATTTAATTATTTGTTCCAAGACTAATACTCTATATTTGAAAAACCAATCTCTTCCTTTTAAGACTTGAACATAAAATTCTCTTTAGAATAATGACCATAAAGTATAAAACTTAAATGCAATATAACCTCTTCCATTAAAATAAAATGATATTATAATCTATGGAGCCCCACATGCAGGTTTAGTTTATCTCCAAAACTGTAGGCTTACAGGTGATGGCATTAGATTTGTGGTGAAAAAATACGTATATGAGGCTATGTGGTTGTTGCTATTTAATCATCTGATTTTAAACATTTCTCTGATTGGACTGAGAGCAGTTACCCAGTCTGGAGGAACTATAAATGTCCTCCGTTCCTGCTGCAGAGCAGAGTTCCAAACTACTGATGAACAAATTATATTTATAGCTGATGCTTTTTCAATCATTAAAGTCGTTCTGAAATACTGACTATTGGCTTTTTATTTCAAAAGGATTTTTTGTTTTCTAATGTTTTTCCTCCATAATAATGGATTAATTTAACACACAGCTCCTCAGCTCCTTCCTCAGGGGCTACCTGGGCTTGTTCAGGTGGGGCAGGGGAACTGACAGACAGCTGCTGCTCCTCCTGACGTGTCTGTGAGGGGAAACTGATTGACTATGGGCATAGCAGCTTGCTAAACGTTTGCCTGCATTATTTAAGTAAAACAACAGTGAAATGTCCAGAGTTTTCTTCAGAAATATGAGCTAATATGGAAGAAAATTGAGCTAGTTCATAAACTATGGACAAAGTTAGGAATAGAGAACAGGCTGACGTTCCAGAACTTTCCATCACATGAACCACTAACAGACCCACCTTTCCTGTGGAAGAACTGGGTGACATACTGTCGACCCTTTGCTTCCTTCTCCTGTCTTTTTTCTTTTCATTTCTTGCTCCCAGATTTTTGAGGCATCCTGCCTCTCTGCCTCTGTTCCTCCACTCGCTGTCTGTGAAAAGTTAGCGCTCTGCAGGCTGTCTGACGGAGCGGGTGGACTGAACCATTTCACATAAATACAGGGGGGAGGGAAGGTTGAGAAATGTTTTGCAAAACATATAAACTTAGTGTTACTAATAAACTATATATAAAATATATGTTTAACTGTAAGTTTATTACTGAGTGCAATAATTTTTTGTCAGTGTTATGATTGTATTAGGGGCCTCTCTGGGCCCCTGTCAATCATGGGCCCCTAGAATCCTTCTCCTTTATCCCCCCTTTTCAGCGCCCCTGATTTCACCTATCTTTCTTACTTTTCATTTTTAGTAATTGTCATTCATCTGCTTGTTTGTGTCTGCTTTACTGTTAGCTTGTACGCCTGTATATGTCTGCTGCAATTGTCCGACATGCTGCTTTATTATAAGTGTCTCTTCTTAAAAGCTGAACCAGAGACAAGGACTGGAAATTAGCCTTGCCTAAAGTCTTGTAAACACTGCATCGGTGCCACTCTTAATTAGATGTTACAACGTTCATATAAACTGATAAATAAATAAAATAAAATACCAAATATCTCGCAGTCAGAGATGATATTTGTGTAAAGGTTGAGTAAAATCCCTCAAAGACTTCTTGAGAAACTACATTAAAAAGTGAAAGTTTAATATGAGGCGCCATGACTTTAACCTCAGAGCAATAACAGCCAAAATTACTTCAGTTAATCTTTGAGTCAGACAGAACATTTTTGCAACATCTTAAGAAATATCTTCAATTATGCATAAGAGACTTGGTCCACAAGGATGGCTTAACTAGGGGTGTCCAAACTATGGTCTGGGGGCCAACTGCAGCCCATTGGCCACTTTAATTAGGCTCACAATTCACTCATAAAGTTTCAATTGATTATTACTACAAAATGATTATTCAGCAACATACAAATCACCAATTCATTTTCCAAATATCTGAAAATATCAAGACTTAGAAACATATTGAGCTAATCATCTCCAGTCATCTTTTGGCATCAACACTTCTTCAGGGTTTGGATGCTTTGTGCTGTTTGCTGTTTTTGCTTTCTGACTCCCAAAGTCCTAAACTTTAGCACACTAAAGTTGAGGTGTAACGTGGTCCGATCATTGTTGTATTTTTCTGTATGAGGCCCTCGGTGATAAATGAATGGACACTCCTGATCTGAACAGACTGATGGGAACCCCTAAAACAGAAGTCTTTCAGCCTTGGCTGGCATCAGTATGGGAGCATAAAAATATATCCAGAGGCTTTTTTAATGTAATTTATGCTGCTCTGTTTTGCTTCAAGGGCTCTCTTGATGGCTGAGGAAAGAATCATTTGCTCTCAACAATTTTAAAGGTGTTTGCAGTTCGAGGTAATTACCGTAAAAAAAAAAAAAAAAGCCTAACAAAGGAAAAATGAAGAGCTGCTCCGGCAGTCCACAGAGTGTATCCCAGAGAGAAATCTGTGCCATATCCTGGAGCCTCTCTCTGTTTTCTTCCATCACAATGAGAGAAGAAAGACTTTGATCATTCTCTCTATCTCACTCACCAAGAAGAGAGGAAAAACAGAGTTAGGGCATAAGAGCTGGGTTTCCCCACACAGGGGAATGCAGAGCAGAGGAAAATGGGGTGAACAGTCATGAAAAGCGAAGCAGGAAGCAAAAAAATCCTCTTAAAGCTGTATCAGGTTTGACAGGAAACTAAGCTTCTGAGGCAAGTGTCAAACTAAACAAATTGCCGAACCTTTCCTGACACGGAGCAGCCTCAGATTGGCGTGAAACGAGTTGAAATCAAGTTGCACCAGACAGAGGATACAAAGGATAAATCATCAACACTCAGAACAGTGCTGACTTTGAAAGAAAAGGAGAAAGGACTGAGGATTAATTCATACATCTGTGTCTTCTTTTGGGGGGAGGGGTCTCCTTCTGGTTCATCCTGTTTCTGCACAAAGATCAGTTTTCATATACAGCTAACAATTCACTCAGTGTGCAGCAAGGCAATGACTTTTCTCTACCAGTCCATTCCAGTACACTTACTGGTGCTTTATTAAGTGCACACATTCAACGTCTCATTAACACTAATCAGCCAATCACATGGTAGCAACTCAATGCATTTAGGCATGTAGACATGTTAAAAAAGACCAGCTGAAGGTCAAATGGAGCATCTGAATGGAGAAGATGATTGAAGTGACTCTGAACCTGACACTGTTGATAAGCTGGCCTGAGTATTTCAGAAACTGCTGATCTACTGGAATTTTTATGCATAGCCATCTCTATGGTTTACTGATAATGGTCAGAAAAAGAAAACATATCTAACCTTGCACAGCAGCTGGATCCGCCTGATTCAATGTCTATAATCATGAAGATCCATCTTGCCAAGCTTCAATCTACAATGTTTGTGCTCAGCCCAAAGCAGCATGGCCCCATAAGCGTCCTTTCGGGCAGGAAGAGGTGTGAGCTACGAGTGAGACACCAGCAGGAAGTGACTGCATTTACAGGGATTAGCATAGATGCTAACAGCTTCAGCAGCAGTTCTATCAGACTTTGACCGAATTTCTTCATTAAATGAAAAATGAATATCTATACTCCGAACTTCTATAATAACCACTTCTGACATGTGTTGACGAGAGTTTGTTTTATGAAGTGGCTCACGTTCTGTAGTGCAGCAGCGATCGCCTTTAACATTGTCGGATTGGCCCGTAGTTAATGTGATTGACGGAACGATGGTCCAATCACCTGCCAGATATGCTTCTTAAAGGTTCTGCCCTTCCCAAATACTTTCTATGGGCTCTTTCCCAGATGGACTAGTGAAATATTTTGAACGGTCAGTTTGGTATGTAGGATCAGTAAAGATCAGAACATGACATAAACAACATGAAAGTATGGATCCATCCTGCCTTGCATCACCAGTTCAGGCTGGCAGTGGTGGTGAAATGGAGCATGGGGATGTTTTGTGGCTCACTCTGGGCTCTTTGGTACCAACAGGGAATTGTTTCAAGGCTGTTGCTGAACATGACTCAAAGTTCACAATTCTCCAGTGACCTCTACTGTCACCAGTTCCACTAAATCCAATGGACCTTTTGGATGTAGTGGAACTGGAGATTTGCATCATGTTGTTTAGTCTACAAAGCTGCATCTGCAAGTATGTGGTCAATAATCTCTGACCAATGTTTCCGGCACCTTGTTGAATCTATGCCATGAAGAGCTGAAGCAGTTCTGGGGGCATCAGGCTTATTCCGGTCCTGATCAGCACAGCCTGTGACTTTGCGCTGGTTGCATTAAATAAACATCATCACCCCTGCTGGCTCAGTTAATCTTTCTAACTATTTCCTGCTGTACTCACAAATCTGCTCCACCCCAAAGTCACACAGGAGGTTTTTCTCTCTGGAGCTGGTCAGAAAAAGTCAGGGTGAAGTCTTGAGGCTCATTATCCTATTTTTGGTTAATATCCTGGGAGTTGTCTTCTTGTTGTTAAAATGTGTATGCTTGCATGGGAACTGAAGTCTTTAAATTGTTACTGTATCTCTAAATCAGTGGTTCCCAAACTTTTTTGTTCTATGGCCCAGTTTAATGAAATACAATACAGTCACAGGGGAGTGGGGGGTGGTGACAAACACATGGTGCACATAGTTACATAGTTTAACTCACCATAACGCAGGATCAGAGGGAGACACAGGCTTTAAACCTAAATCAAGAGGCACTTACAAAGACTTATCATTTTCATCAGCTACATGAGGAATGCACTTGCCTGAAAATCACCAGATGACAGGGTAAATACATAAAGTGCTACACCCTCTGAGCATGAAAGAAAAGGCGTGCATGTCATGCTGACGTTGTGTTTCCACTGGACATCAGTCTGAGCTGATCTGATCTTTCTGTTGATTGTTGATGGTATTTTATCAGTTCTTACCTCTGAATTGAATCCTCCCATGTCAGGAAGTTGAGCTCTCTCATGTGTCATGACTATCTTCCAGTTACACACGTCAAGCAGAATCATAGTTTTACAGCTATATTCAGAGCACAGGTGGAGGTGGTGTAGCGTTGAGTCTAAAGCAGGTTGTACTTGCAGCCTGTACAGTCAAGCTACTTATACGGATTTGTAAGGATCTGGTGATCAAAATAAAACATCCTTCAGTCCCAGTTATTCAAAAAGAGAAATAAAGAAAGAACTAAATGATCTACAGGCTGGTACAAGTCCACAGCCTCGTGGTTGTTGATCTTTGCCCTATAAGATCTTTCTGCATTGCACAAGATGCAGGACAACTTTATTCTATGGAGTGATATTGTAAAATAAAAGTATATATAGCCACTATTGTCTGTTTTTCTTTTAGATTAGAGAGGAATATAGTTGCAAAGGGATAGAAAATGTCTGGTAAATTTACGTTAACTTCCTCGTAGCTTTCCACAGAAAGTTAAGCTGGGGAATTTCTGAAATATTCCAAAATGGAAAATTTCCATGGAAATAAGTTTTGGAAATTAACTGGAAATTGGACGTAACCTAAACAAACTGTATCATAACATTTTGTTTTGTCATGGGCAGACATACAAGCAAAACAATAAAATCAAGAACCATTAAATTTCAACAGATTTATTTGTAAGTATAACTTTAAGTAGAACTGTGTGAGTGATTGAGGGATGACAGTGCATGTACTGGGCATGGCCGCAATACCCCTGCAGTAAACAGTATGCTATGAGCATGTGAGGAATAGCAGAGATATTCTTAACTGTACTTGCATAAAATCTGGTTGTTTTAGTCAATATTAAGCTAAAATACATTTTCCCCAACTTTATTTAAAGTCCCTGTTAAGGGTCTCCTTAAATATGTGATTTCCAGGTTTAATCAATTTGCACTTTATCTTTCTCACGTGGGCAATCCAAGCAAAATTGGCTGTCCAAATTTGTGACTTTTCTTTCTTAATGTACTGAAGTCTTTTTTTATGTGTTTGATGACTGTGTGTTAGTGTAAAACTGTTGAATGTGCTACTGTCTTGGCCAGGACACTCTTGAAAAAGAGATTTTTAATCTCAATGAGGTTTTTTCTTGTTAAAAAATGGTAAAATAAATAATCCTGTTTGTTCGCATTAGTTCCCATTAATTCCCATGGAAGGTTTCCAACTTTGAAACTTCTGGGAATTTTGCAACCTTAGAGAGGAATAAAAAGAATCAAATAATCAAAAAAAAAGACTCATACAGACGCATCAACAGCCACCATACAGTCAGTCTGTGGTGCATTCAAATTCATGTGAAAATTTGGGAAAACAATTAGATGTTACAAAAAAGAATGTAAATCATGTCTCTGTGTTACACTTTATGTGTGCAAGTTTGGTTACTGAGCTAACAGCTTCACACAATATGGAGCACATTATCTCTAACAAATCAAATATCTAGAGAAGCAGACTGTAAGCACTAACAATAAATCACAATGAAGAACAATGGCACGTATACCTGAGGCTGTAAAGATGCAAAGAGAGATATATGTGCTGTGTTTCACCGAAGCCCAAAGAAGGGAGTGTGTTTCCTGTGAATGTAAGAGTGTGTGAGTAAGATCAGAGGCCTGTTGCAAAGGTTTAAGGTAGCCATTACTGCTGAGTGTAGCAGCAATGGGATTAGAGGTACCCAGAGGGCACAGATGGCACCGAAATCCTCTGAGTCGCTCTGAAAAGGTCACACAAAATAGAGAAGAGACACCCTCCACCTACTCATCTTCCCATTCAGAGCTGCTAACAGATTCCTCAGGCGGGTTTTTCCTCAGGCTTTTAGTCCCTCATCAATCCCCTGGAAGCTCCACAATCATTCTTTTTCTACAAGTGTGTAACAGAGAACAGAGCAGAAACGCCTCTAAAATGTCAAATGCGTTCGGCGGGCCTGACCGTCGGAGGCATTGATGAGATCGCGGCAACGTCTGAATTCAATGAGAAGCGTGTGGCACTTTAGGGGACAACAGATTCCATCAGAGCTCTTTTGTTACAACGTTTAATGGGACAGGCGGCAGGAGGGAGAAGATGCAGAGTGATGAATTAAAGGACATTAGTCTTTATGACTGTGCAGGGAACAAATGAATCACTGAACAGCTCGTAATTCAGTCTGAAGGTCATGTTTGACCCTTTCCCTTTCATCATCTCTAGAACTGGGCAATATTTTAGCTGAATCCCAATATGTGTGACAGAACACTAGTAATATTTCCAAAAATTAGGGTTGTCTAACTTTGATACATATATTTAATTCCACCCATCTATCATTAATTCTGCTTATCCCTTTAGGGATTTCATGGGGCTGGAGCCTATCCCAGCTTACATTGGACACTGGTTGGCAACCAATCACAAGGCCGCATACAGAAGAGAGACACACAATCATCAAACTCTTGGGCAATTAAGAGTCATCAACTAACCTAACAAGCATGCCTTTAGAAACTGGAGTGCCCGGAGAAAACTCTTGCAGGCAGGGGAAGAACAAGCTAATTCCACACACAGAAAAATACACAGAAAGACCCAAGCAACCTTCATGCTCCATAAGTTTGATATTCAGGTGTATCAAAACTACAGAAGCTTAATAATCATTAGTCACACACCATAACACCAAAAGAGATGGACAGAAGTGTCTAAACTGCACAAATGCATTGCAACTTTTGCTAAATTAGGTGGACCTGCCCGTGAGCCAAGGAGACCCTTTAGCTTTGTCAGTTCCACCCCAAATGTTGCCAGCAAAGTTGTACAATTAGGTAGGTATGCAGCAGATTGCCTGTAGCTTTTGAACATAAAAAAAATCCCAAACTAGAGTTATTAGGACTTTCATTTTGTAGCCATGATATCAAGTATAATACCATTAATGATTTAACAGTGATTTAAAATAGATGAATAAATGAAATGATAATTCTCTATGTAGGCTGAACAGATTATCTTGTGATCAGTCCTGTTATAATTGTATACAATCTTTGATCAAGCACCAACCCTCCTCAGTGCTGCATGTTCTCCTGTTTTATCGCATGCTTCTGCATTGCAGCCTGAAGACTAACATTCCTCTGCTGTCTTGTTTGGCCACGCTGCTGTCTGTGTATTTCCTGCCACCATACGCTGCGTCCTCCCCAGGCGCTGGCTCCTTCAGCAGCACCATATGGCAACGCCGACCACGCAGGCAGCGCACTGCGAGGTCCTCACAGCGACTCCACTCTCTGTTTGCTTTGAGTGATCCGATAAACCACTTACAGGGGGGCTTCTTGCTGACTAAAGGAAATGAAGACGAGGCAGCATTATGGCTGGACAATGTCTTAAGAAGTTTATATTTGGAAATATGATGTATTTTAGATAAGATTATGAGATTGTAAGAGCAAGTATTGGTAATATGGTTATTAACCACAAGAGTATCTTTTGAAATGTGTAGTTTAATTAGCAAATTATCATATCAGTCATTCATTTTATGAGATAGCATGTATGCGATTGGTATAAATTAACCTAGATTGATAAAAGTGTGATACCGTAAAAAAACCCTCTCCGAAATAATCTCCCAAAACACCAACTTTTGAGAGGTTACTTGCCCAAAGAAAGTGTTTGGTGGGGCAGAACTTTTCAGTAGCACATCCAGCAGCTGAACTGATAATTGTTCCCTCCATCCATTCGCTACGGGCCAATCAGATAATGCAGAATGCGGATGCTACTGCCACGGTGTAAAGGACAGAACACAAGCTGTTTCATAAAACAAACTCTCAGCAAAACATGTCAGAAGTGCAGCAAAAACATCCTTTCTGTAGAGATGTGTTTTCAGTGTTATTAGTTCTTCATTAAACAAAGAAATGTAGTACAGATCTGATTAAACTGCTGCTGAAGCTGTTAGCATCTATGCTAATCTCTGTACGAGTAGTCACTTCCTGCTGTCGTCGAACTCTTAGCTTCCACCCCTTCCTGCTCCAAAGGACTCTGACTGGGCCGTCCCGCTTTTGGCTGCTTGTAGATTGGAGCTTGGCAAGATGGATCTGTCTTTTTATTGACATGAAATCAGGTGGATCCGTCTGCACTGTGAGGTTAGTGCATCACCGATTTTTGGTCCATATTTACAGCCCAAGATTTACACGACCTCAGCACAGAAAAGCAGATAGAGCAATTAATGCAGAATATATGGGGGTTTATTGAGTAACAGGTGGTTTCTTCATCTGCTGTTGACCTCCACCTCAGACTTTAGGGAAGGTCTCAGCACTGCGATTTCAGCCGTCTTGAGGAAAACAAGTCTACATTTACTTCTCATTCGTCTATACAGATATAACTGAGCTGTACAGAAGAGTGGGCTGCTCAACACAATGTAAGTATCCTGTTTACTGCTGGGCTCGTGGATTTCTGTTCAAACTTTTTTAATATTTGTTTCCTATTGAGAAACGATACGGAAGTGGGACAAATAAACCCGAAGTATTAAGTTTTATTAGAGCTGTAAACATACAGGGTATCAGCTTTGGAAGAAAAATGCTGCAAGAAAGTCAGCAGGAGGAAGAAATTCAGAGTTTTTGTAGAAACTATGTATGCATCAATGATTTCACCCTTGAGTCAGGTTGGGAATTTGTGCAGTTTGAAGTCAGTCCCTTCCAGAGCTCCAAAGATATTGTGTTTACAAGCAAAGTAACATGACCTATGATCTATCGCTTCTAATGTCTAAAAAAAATAATTCTTACATGGTGGACATCAGTGCAGTTTGAAGAAAATCCCTCAAAGAGCTTTTGAGATATCAGGGAAACAAGCAAGAGCTGAACATGAGAAGAATCAGAGGAAAGTCAGAGTAGAATTTTGTGCCTCAAACAGCTCTGGAGCAATCGTTTTCACAAGAATGTCTCTTGACCTATAGATGGACAGATGGACAGTTCAAGATACAAAACGCCCCCAGCCACAGCTATCACCTGCACTGACATATAAAACCTCTTATTTACTTTCAGGCTTGTGGAATTCTGCTCTGGCTTTTTTAATATCAGTCTTGAGGCATGACATAGGAGTGGGACAAATAAACCTCCAGTATTGAGTTTTCATTAAAATCAGTTATGAGAAGAAATGCTGCAATGAAGGCAGCCAGAGGAAGAAAAAATCATTATGAAGTCACCTCTCAGGAAGTGAAAGTTTGCCTGGAAGCTGCATATCACTTCAGCACACAGTCTGTAAACTCCGAAAACCTCCACAGAGAGAGGAGTGAGCCTGACAGCTGGCAAACCAATCACTGAGCTGTGGGGAGCAGTTTAGATGATGATATGAGTCAAAGCTGTCTGTGCTCAAAAACCTGCTGAAGAAACTATTTTAACAAGGTGTTTTTTGGTGTAAAATTAATTTCAAGTCTGGAGCTGCATGATTTATTTCTAAGAAAATTGATCAAAATGACACAAACAGTTTGGTTTATGTTTTCCAGTCTGAAGCCAAATTGGAAATCAAGTGAAAAGTGAAGTGACAGCAGGGTGAGCCATGCTTATCCAGTTTATAACAGCTGAGTGATGGAGCGACCTGTCAGTCAAATGTTGCAGAGCAGCTCAAGTTTCTGCCAAACCATAACGGCTAAAATTTGTGGCTTGGCTGCGTGAGTGAACTATTTTATTCCCAAACACAGAAATTACAAGGTGCAGTTTGGAGCGGCAGTATTTTGGTCAGCACAGATCGGTCTGCTGCACTTCATTTTGGCGACTGAACTCGCCCATCAGCCCCTCGGCTCAGGGGCAGGGAGACTATTTTGGAGGAAAACAAACATCTAACACCTTAGTTAATGTATTTGACCTTCTGTTTGTTCTGACAAATAGCTTTTCCCCCCCATTTGGACACCAGCAGCAGCAGTGTCAGAACCAAACCAAACTGTGGAAAGAGGGCGTGAAAGAGAAGTGGAGTGAAAGCTGCAAATAGATTTATCCAACCCTGGGGACAGACAGGCATGTGGAGAATGTGTTATAATGTGAAGACGACACATCCACAGAGCCAAGGATCACACTTTATGTGTTGAGGGTGCGACTGGAAGCTCATTTGAAATGGGAGGGTGATAGCGCTGTATCTTTCCTTTGCAAAAACATCCTGTTAGGAAGGGAAGTCTAACGAGCTTTGACCTATTTTAGGATGAAAACGGAGAGCTATAAGTATCAAACACACCAAAGGTTTGTCTCTTTAATATAAGAATTTATAATCAAAAACCTTATTCACATAAGTACTAAAAATTTGCTGTGTAAGTTGCATGAATAAGAGCAAATCAATACGTTTTCTCCCTGACAAGCCTGTCATTTAATCACACAAGAGGTAGCATACAAATAAGATTGAAAACTAGGATCCAGTACCCAAGTCCTACCAGTGCCAACATGTCCTGTACCGACTGAACCATTTCACAACACGGGTTTTAGCTCTTAATTCCCAGACCATGAACCAAGCATCAGTGCCAAAGGTGCAACGGCATTTGGTTCAGGCATTCCTTTAGAAGCATCTATTCAGCATTGATAGAGGAGAAAAAATAACAAGAGCCAATAATTAATTTATGAAGGATTTATGCAACTACCTAAAAAAGCAGCAAAGACTTATTGCACAGATTTATCCCTCTGTTTTTCTTAAACATGCGTTTTACGAAACATGTTTTTTACCACACAAACATTCTGAGGTGCTGCTGAAAGAGAGTAATGATCACAGCTTGTCACTGTTGATTTTTTTTTATATTGATTATATTATTTGGGGCTTTTATGTCTTTATTCAGATGGAAAGGAAACAGTGGGAAACTGGGGAGGGAAAGAACAGGAATGACATTGGGTATTGAATGAAATCACACGTGTTAACCATGCTCTACTTCTAGGCTGGTAAACTTTAGGTAACTCAAGAGCATCCGATGCTCTTTTGGTTTTGTATGTTTCAGTACTTTCTGTTGGCTTTTATATTTTTACATTACAATTTTTTTAGACTGATCATCAATCAAGTCTGATTATCAATTAATCATTCTATTTATATCAGTGTATGGTTTTACGTCTTGTTTTCATACTTTTAGCTTCTCCTGTTGTTTGTTTGTTATTGTGTTTTTCTGGGCTTTTACATAAAAGCTGCTCAAAAAAAATCACCCTGAGAGAGATTAAACAAGATGTTTGAATTGAATGGAACTGTTACTGAAGATCGCTGATGGAATTCTGATTTTAGGTGGTGTGTCTGGTGACTTAGCTAACTCTCACTATAGATTTTCTCACTTCAGAAATCAAATTGAATGCACCATTTACTTCAGTTGCATGTCAACCCCCTGGAGCCTTTTCACACTGCATTTATGAAAATGTGACATTATGAGGCTTCACTGTTATGAAGCCTGGAGGTACTTGCACTGATCCCATATAGACATGGTATTGATGTTCAATCACAGTGTGATATTGCTTTGGGGAGTACAAGAAAGCATGGCACAGCTTGACTTTCAAATAACAGACATGAAGACACACAGCACCTTTGCTCCCCTGCTGGCTCTGTGTGCTCCCCTGCCTCACTAAAATTTTGCCTCTGGAGATGAAACAGAGATGGGGCCAACTTGTTCCCTCATCTTGTCTCTGTGACTTTCACAGTAAAGTTGAGATTCACAAGGGGGTAAATATTAAAGCCTGAGCCAGACCGTAAAAGAAAGCTTTGTCACAATAGCCCAGTGATTTACAATGGAGCCTTTGGGACGTCCTTGATGCCCTCGAATGGATGCTGCCATACAGTCCATCTACTCAACCGAACTTTAGCTCAACCTTCTCATAGACAGAATAGCTGTGTTAAGGTGGGAAAAATAGTCTGACCAATAGTGACCCCACATTTCCAGAACTGAAAATCCTCAATAAAAGGAAAACACCAAGAATGTAATGAAATTCACCCCCTCACAGTGAGAGAAAATAGATGTATTATAGGTTTAGACTGAAGCTGGTTTTGAATCAGGCTGTAAAGATGTGTTTTGAGGTCATAAAAAATGTCTTTTTCTTGTATACAGTCACAAGGGTGTCAGGTTACTGCAGCCAGCCCCCAGTGGACACTCAGGGTGCTACAGGTTTTGGAACCTCCGCATTAGCCTCCATTTTCAGCACTGAAGGATGACACCTGCTTAAAACAGCACTGTAAATAAGACTTAGGCCATTATAACCTCATTTAAATATATACAGTATATATACACACTATATATACATAGATATATATATATATTAAAAATAATAAACTAATTAGTTTAATTATTTAATTTAATAATTAGTAAATGCGGAGCGTGAGCAGGCCTACTTGGTATTTGGTTCCCCAGCAAGGATATTAATGCAATGACATGCAAAATGTTGACAGGGTTTCTGTGGTCTAATCCTTCACCTCTGTACCTCTGTGTTGTTATTTCCATATCATGCTCTGCCTTCCCAGAGTCTCTGCTCCACCTCCTGTCTAACAGGAATGGTCTCCTGCTGTGGGGTATTAATGTGGACAGCTACCCGGGGAGGACTTCAGGGGCAGTCCTCCTAAGATTTTCAAGAAATTTTAAGGAGTGCGATGTAAAAACAGCTCAACTAATTCAATAAGTTCACACAAGCCTCTCATTAAGATCTTGAATACTTAAAGGAAATACGTCAAAAGCAAAATGAGGAAACTGACACCGGAGTGAAGCCGTGACTTTTGACGGAGAGCGAACACCACCTCTGACATCTGTGACTGATTACAGGTTGTAATGTCTGGGTGATAAATGTGTGAACATGAGGGGCTGATGAATTCTACACTATTCCCCAGGGAGCACAGACCTTCCATTACACGTCTTATTACTGTCTCCCCCTCCTGATGGCTTAATTGATCCTCGCGGGCCCACCACGGCCACCCTCCCTCCACCCCATGCAAGGATCCTGATATCTGATAGGACAGAAGGAAAACGACCACAACAGCTTTTAGCCAAACTAGCCCCTTGTTCCACATTTAATTACAGACCTATAATGCTCAGGCTCTGTTGTAATATCGAGCAGTTACTCGACTATAAAGGTGAAGTGCAGCGTTTTATCACGTAACTTGATTTCCATTGGATTTTTCTTGTTGTTCAAACACAGGAGCAGAGCCGTGCACTGTGATTGGCACGTCCCTCTGTCATGAGCTCCCCTCTGCTGCGGTGCGTGCTAAACTGAGCGCCTTCATGGATGAATTCAGTGGAGAAATGCAAAGCATGGAGGAGCAGCTCCCTGTTCTAGCCGCAGAGGTTGACCACAGCATATGTTGCTGCTTATTATTCTCTGTCTCTGCCTGTTTTTCCATTGTATTTATAGCAGAGGGAACTTGATTTAGATCTGCTCCATCTGGTGAGTCGCTGAAGGGACGGGTGCCACATCTTCCTTCCGCTCGTGTGTGTGTAATCTCCCCCACACTCTGCTTACTGGCCTTTATTTAAAAATGATGGTGAGTGAGATAGCAGGGCGTCGCTCCTCTCTCTCCGTCTTTCTCTCTGACACCAGCTGCTGCCTCTGCACACTTTATGATGCTGGCTGGGAGGCACTGGGAGGGAGGGTGGGGTAGGGGTCTCTGGAGCCTGTGGAGGTGTAAAAAAATCCCTCCCACTTTCTCTGCTGGTATGCAAAGATTCCACAGGCGGCCTCCAGAGCCCCTTTCCCCTTCAACAACCATCCCCCATCAAAATAAGGGAGGGGAAGCTAGTGGAGGTAACAGAGCTGAGGTTTGGGGTGCAGAGGAGGAAGAAGATGATTAAAAAAACCTGTCTGAATCTCCTCTTAACCCGACATAAAGATGTGCAGGCTTTTCAGGGATTTGTACCTACAAATGGAGTGAGTGTAGGTGGAACTTTCTTTCAATTCATGTAAATGCACTCTGCAGGGAAATGTAGGGCAGGAAAGCTGGCCAGAGACGATTTTATGATTTAATGAAGCCTCTGAATGCTCATAGACATGCTAAGAATATCAAAATAAACTCTCTGAATATTCCAGCAGCAGCAGCATATACGTGAGCCCATTTCCGCTGTAATTACATTTGAGAGGAGATCAAAAAACCTCTTAATGGGAAGGAAAGTCATCGCAACGGACAACGGGTAATGTGATCCTCTCCCCATGACTGACACTCAATTCAAATCTTTCTTTTTAAATGCCCTTATTTCATTACCCTCTAATGTATTCTTTACTCGGTGTGCCGGTGCACAGAGAGGAGATGAGGGAGAGCACGGTTAGAGATGAGCCGCTCTATCTAATGCCTCATTTCATGGCTTATTTTATTCTGCAGAAATAAAAGAAAAAACATTAAAATGGGTAATTTATAATCAGATGATTAATCAGCATCTGGCTGCAGCTCAAACAGTCCGTTTGTCTCCCTCAGTGTGGTGTGATGGGAAAGTTTGTTGAAGCTGTGTTTGACTTCCTCTCCAAAGGAACAAACAGTGAGTTTGGTCCACAGCAGCTTCATCTGAGGCTGCATGTCAGTCACTCTGCTGCAACTGTTAAATTTCTGAGTGGACCCGTCAGAGTAAATAACTGACCAAGAGCCTGTCAGTCTTTGTGCAGCTGGATGAAGGAGCCTCGTTTGGTGTTTGCTCAACTTGTCTCTACTCTCTCCTCTTTTTTTCTTATTAGGATCATACCTGATACCTGCTTTACTGATACCAGCGCTGGTGAGGGTCCACTTGAGCTGAGCCAAAACCAAAATTAAACACATCAAGACATGACCAACCAAGTTATGTCAGGAAAATTTCCCACACTGCCCCTGACTGACAGCCCAGATGGAAAGAACGACAGGAGAAGGAGGTTTTTAGTCTTTTACTTGCACAAGGAGTGGAGCAGTTTACGACAAGGGCAACTTCCTCTCACACTAAAGAGCCATAGCATCTCTTCAAACTTATATGCAGTGCTACACAAGTGGGCGTTTGTCCAGAAACAAGAATCAACCAATAATATTGCAGTTCAGAGTTACACAAACGTGTCACAACAGTGGTAGTGTTTTTCACTCAGAAACTGTGAGTTCTTCTGCTGATGGGACGGTGCAGTCCCCTGTTATCAGAGAGATATTCTGTCTTGATTTCTTGTTTTCGGTTCCTACTTTCAGCATGAAGGCTTTTCACACAGGCATATAAAAGGATCATTATATGTGTATAATCATAATGATAAGAGATATATACATTTTCTTTACAGTTGGTGAGTACTGTCACTGGCCCAGTGAACGACCCCCTCCAACTGACAACGTTGATCAAAACAGACAATCTTGGTGGTTTCCTGTGTCAACAACCTCAGACAAGTTATACTTCATATAGGAAACTAAATTAACTATAACTATAACTCTGTCAACACTGTTAAAAGTGTATAGAACATCAGCTGAACTGTCTTATCGTGTTTTCATTTGGTCTTTTGTAGAAGTCGTGTAAAAGAAATGTTTCTTGATACAAAAACAATCAAAATGTAATTAAAATAAAACACTATCTTCTCTTTCAACTTTGGTGGAAAATTGCTTTGTGCTCTAAGCAAAGCTGTTCATGCAAAGACTCCTAAAGATTCTCCCACTGCTGCTTAAACAAACTGAAAAGCCTCCTAACTGCAGTCAGATGGCTGCTTTGTCAGAAAAACAGACGCAAAAACAGCAAAGAAATGACTTGCAAACATGTCTTTGTCTCCCTTAAATCTCAGCATAATGGAGAACAAACACACAGGCGTGCAGCTTCTTTGGCTCTTTCTGTGCCGTGCGTGTGTTTGCATAACTGTGAGGCTGATTGTTTGTTCCTTTCTGGCAACTCGACAGGAGTATAACTAAAATTTACTACAGGAAGAAAACAAGAATGTTGCTTCTGCAAACATTTATGTATGACATTCAAGCAGTTTCAAAACAAAATGGAGCCTGAAGAGAAATAGGGAACTGCACAAACAGCACGGCCAGTGAGACTAACGTCCATGCTATTTGCTCATCGTCACCTCTGAGGGCGAGCACGGTCACGCCTGCTTGATGCCTCAGAGGGAGCCGAAGGCCTCCCGCAGGGAAAAAGGGCAGTCCCGACCGATTTTAATTTCCCAGCTCGTAGGGAGCGCAGAGGGAAGAGACAGGCCGCTGCTCGAGTGCCCACCTGGTGACCAGATGAAGGCTTCAGGGTGCAGAATCCCATCCTATCTCTGCATATGTGAGCACGAGAGGACTGGAGCGAGGCCGGCCCCTGCCTGTAGGCTGTCGTGAAGACGGATGATGCAATGGTGCAGGGCCTGGGGCCCCAGGGCTCCCTGCAGGGACCTCACTATTGGGCTGGTAGATTAGGTCCGGATCACAGTTGACATGCCACAGCAGAAAGCAGTGTGATGGTGGAGAGAGGGAGGAGCATTTCTGTACTTGTGGAGCAGAGAGGCCGACATGGGATGTTTTTTATAAACTGTGACAATTATATTCTGTTTCACTTTGATGGAAAATAAGGACACCATCGTGCCTGTGAGTACATTATTTCACTTTAACAGCCTTAAGGACAGCTCTGGGGACAAGTCATAAATCATTGTTTACCTATGATATAGGAATTTTTAATTGTCCTTACCTATTTCTATGTACTTTTTCTATGTAGAGCAAAATCTCTTACAAGACTGAGTTTATGTAACTGTCTTGTGTAAGTTCCTTGCAGACCTCTTTTGAGTTTATAAGCAGTGTTTTGGTGGGCAGGACCTTCAAACACATTAGCCAATGCTGGTTAGCAGTTGTTTTTTCCTAGTTTTTGATAAAGGCAGAGGCTATTATTTCCACATTCATATCTACATTTTTGAACCTGTTATTTTAACAACCATCTACAAGCTCTCTCTAGAAAAAAATAAGCACATTTATGTTGTGTATCATTATACAAGTAAAAAGCATCAAGTGTTCTGGTCCTTATTTCCTCACCTAATTCACACTGAACATTCTCCTGTCTTGCTTTGACTTTTAGCAATTGACCTTCGGCTTTTATCTCCCGTCTTAAAATCCCACCTAATGATTGATCCCACGCAGCATGTTTAGTAATTAAGGAAACCCCCCTCCCTCCCTTCGCCTGAACATATCATCCACTAACATCCGCCTCTATCTCGCCGCTTTGTGATAATTACCCTCTTGTTAGACCTTGAGCTTGAGAAGTAACACCCAACCAAGGGCAGCGTGCCGCGTGCAGAGCCAGACTGTGATTCATTGGCATGTATATGGCTGGCTATATATCTTGTACACGCGGTAATAGGTGGGGGCGGTGAGGTGAACATGGGGAAAATGTGCTGTTGTCGCTTGAGTGCCTGCTAATGTGCTCTCTCTAGTGATAACATGAAACAATTGGTTGTGTTATTATTATGTTCTTGTGGCCTAAACAATATAAATGAAAGGCCTGGAGCTTCATACAGGCTTTCCGTGATCAATAATGATAAGTATGAGGGTGAAACTCATTTCCCAGAGCCCAAGGTGATGCCTTTGAATTGGTCTTTTGTGCAACAGTCCAATTTCCAAGGGTTTTTAATGAACAATAATATATAATGGCAAAAGTGCTCACAATAAAAAGCTTGAAGCAGGGAAGGATGGTGATGAAAACAGATTTAAAATGATAAAGAAGATTATTGGTGTTAAAAACCATAATAATAATACTTAATTGTTTTTACTAGCATTATTAACAGTGTTTTATCTGCATTTCACAACATTTTTTAAGATCATATTAATTTAATATGCCTCAGTCAATCAACAAATGATCAATATTGGCTGATTTTGGAAAAAAACAAACGCATCATTCACTCGTCACCTTGTTAGATAAACTGTGGTAGGATCCCCAAAACTTTGTATTCAGTCCTTTAAGTCAACGATATTGATCTCCTGTCAACATGTATATTAATTTGATTTGATAAAAAAAAATTTACTTAAAAAAAAGTTACACAATTAAAATGACAATTTCACATTTAGACTTTAGCATTGAGTAGTTCTGTTGCATCACAGCAAGTGGGTTGCTGGTTTGAAACTTGGTCAGGGCCTAACTGTGTGGAGTATGCATGTTCTCCCTGAGCATGTTTGGGTTTCAGGCTTGTACTCCAGCTTCCTCCTAAGGTCCAAAAACCTGCTTATTAGACCTACTGGTGAAAAATGTACAAACAGTATAGATAACGGATGGATGGGTATCTAGGACTTCTGTTTTTGTTACTGTGGTATCAAATCGGTATTAATACTGTTTTAATTTGATCAAAATACACCTTTATTAATCCCTCTTGAGGGAAACTGATTGGAGCAGCTTGTTCATAAAGACAAAAACAAACCACAAAAACATAATTACAAACAACAGATGAAGCTAGGGAGAAAACAAGTCCAAACCCTGATAATAATGATTCATAAGCAATCAGACTTGATTCCTAAGTAATTAAACCTCATAAAAGACAATAAAAATATAAATAAAACACCATAAAAACATCAGTCTAATAAATACTGTTAAATGAACATGATAAAAGTAATACTTCTTGCATGTTTAAAATCATAATTCAAGAAGTACATAGAATATTTAAAGTGTTTTTACCAAGCTTAAGGCCTTGTATCTACTAAAATCAGCATAAACTACATGAATCTATCATACCCCACATGAAAATATTTGGGGCCTACCTTCCCTTTAGTATTAAAAAACAACAACAGATAAAGTTAGAAACAGGGGAGAAAAAGTGGGGAATGTCAAACTGGAATAGAGCCACAGGTCAAACTTGAACCTGGGTCCCCACTACAAGGACAACAGCCCCTCCACATAAAGGATGGGTGCTTCACCACAAGGCCGCTGGCACCCTAACAACTTGAAAGAATTATAAAGTATTGAAAAAACTCAGTAAATAAACCAGCCCTCATCTGAATTAAGTAAATCCTAATATCAAAGGAAAAGGGAATAAGAAAAGCAGGAAGGACTTTGCCTCCTGGCGTGTACGACAAATAATAATCGGTAGGTTGCTTTGGGGAGAATTTTAATCTTTTATTTTACAGATCAATAACTCCTTCAGATGGCCTGTGCCTGCTCAAGTCAGAGTCTCAGCTCTGTGCTGTCCCCTGGACTCCCCCTCGGCTCTTCTTTCAGCTGCCCGCGGGGCTGGCCAAGGGGAACAGAAGGCGCTCAGAACAACAAAGTTTAGAGAAGGACACGCGTGGACTCCCAGCAGAAGACTCAGAGCTTTGATCATGATTACAGCTCGCCGTGGCTCGGGGCAGGTGTCTTCCACACTCAGCAACGCCCTGCTGAGAGCCCATCAATACGCAGCGAGAAGAACGACTGCTCACACACTTTGGCTCCATGACAACACACCTTTAAATCCCTTCTCTACTTCTGTACAATCTGTCTTTGAATTGTTGTTTTGTTCTGTCACGTTCCAAGAATGAGGATGTTTGTAGAGACCCAGGGGACCATCTGACTGTGTTTCAGAGAGGAAACCTGATTTTTCTTTAGAGGAAATCAAAAATATTTCCCTACAGAGATCTATGTGAACATATCGATTAACCCCACTCATGTATCTGCTCTCATATCAAACTGCACAGGTTTTCACTTTGGGCTTTTTTAACTAACTGCATGCTTTACAGTGAGACCTGTTTCACAGTCACTGCCCTGAAAGCAACTATAAAACACCAGCGTCTTCCTGTTGTTTTAACTTTGGAGCGGCTGAAGTGTAAGAGCGTCTTTTCAAACTGAATGCATACCACGGGGGAAATCTCCACGAGTCAGCTGCCAGTATCTTGCCGACAACTGCTCAAGAAAGTGCTCTGCTCCTCTGAAGTCTTTTACTGGAAGTGTCTCAGGAGGACGGCGAACAAAGCTGTAGATTGACCAGCAGCTATATATTTGCCATTTTTCTTTAATAAGCACTTTTCTTTTGATGGAGAGCTTGATGAAGAGGCAGAGAGGTTGAGAACTGGACCAACACATGCAGGATGCAACTGTAAAAACTGCATGAGGTCCTTTATGGTGCGCATACCAAACAGATTTCTGCTTATTCAGTCTATTTCATGTCATATTTTTAATGAGTTGGTGGATATAAAGCATAATGAGACTCGCTATAAGAAGCAGTATGACTATGGTGGCTTAATGGAGAGACTTTAACCATAAAAATGCAATATTTCAAACCAGAACCATAACTTTCACCTGCTTGTTTGTCCTCGTGAGTGAAAAACAGTGGTGAGAGGAAAAAAGGTTTGGGGTGGCTTTTGTCTTGTAAATAGTGGAAAAGTTAATCAGCGTTTTGTGTGCATTTTGTATCACTAATATTCATTTTATATCAATTACCTCTAAGAGTCAGGCAAGGGATGAACATGAGGCCCAGTGACCTTTTTCCTCCAAAATCAAACTTTTCATGGTTTAGTGAGAGAAAATCCTCTCATAGCAGACATTGTGTTCACATGCAAACAATAAGTAAGAGGTGGAATTACTTTGGCCTTTGACCTCCATCCTTCTATCCTTTAAATCCGTTAAAGTTATCATTTGTGCAAAGTTTGAAGAAAATCCTTTCCAGTATCTCTGAGTAAAGTTTTCACAAATAAAGGCTGAAAATATGGTGCAATTATTTAGACCTTTGTGAAAGGGTAAACATCTGGGCCAATGTCCTTGACCTTTTACCTCCAAAATCGAATCGGTACAGCCTCGGGTCGAAGTGGCCTTTTGTTCAAAGTAGCCCACTCACTGGCCACTTTTTTAGGTACGCCTTGCCACTGCTGAGTTGGACTCCCTTTCAACCTCAGAGCTGCCTTAATTCTTCACATCATAGATTCAACAAGATAAAGCTGATACCTAATAAACTGCTTGGTGAGTTCTTGCACTGTGCATGTGCAATAGTCACATCGCAGGCCATGTGTGTTAGTCATGTGACCTAAAGCACATCAAGCGGCTCCTTCTGTGTTGTTTAATGGACACCAAATGGCCTATTTTCTTATCTTTATGACCGATGGCTAATTAAAGCAGCCTCGGCAATAAGGAAACTGGTCACTGCCCAAACAGAGTCTGTTTGTCCGCTGTAGGTGCAGTTAGGCTGCCGCTTACTCTGCTGTCACAGACCCACCAACATCAAGTGTGAAGCAGAAGCCCAGTTATGAAAGGTGGGATCCTCAGAGAGCCCTTTTCCGCTTTCAGCAGCACCTCGTCCTGTTTCTTGTCAAAGCTGGGATCAGATATTATGTTAATTTATGGTACAAATAGCCTGCTGTGATTGTTTGTATTAAAGTTGTGGGTGCATGCTCACTGCTGTAAGTTTTGGTTTCACTTTAAGTAACAAACACTGAACCAACTTTGAACATCTTCAGAAAATGTTGAGGACATTAGAGTACCACAATAATGAGTAATTTATTTGGAGGGTTTGCCTGAAAGAAACATCTTGCACGTTTCTTATCTCTCCACTTTCCTCCTTCTCCTCAGAGTGTGTGTTTATGTGTGTAAGGCTTCTGGAGTTTGGTAAATATCATAATCAGGATTATTTATCAAATATTGAGATCACAATTATTAAACATGAATACTTGCTGATTTTTAAAACCAACATGCTTTTATTGAATGTATATGCTTTTGATATAATCATTTTGTACATAAAAGATCAGGCAACATATAAATATGCTTGTAAAATTACAAATACCTCAAAATGATGCTGTTAATAATGATAGAAAAACAACTTTAACATGTCAAGTGGCACAGTAATCCTAGCTGCCAACACAGAAGCATAAAAAGCAGCTATTTTTAGATCTGTTTGGATCAAGGGTGGACAACTGGTGGTGCAGGGGACATAAGCAGCCCTCCTTCTCTCTTAATATGGCCCAACAGTCTATTTGAAAAATAAAAAAAAACATTTTAGAGAAAGAAACATAACAAAATCTGCCATGAAAACATAAAAATGGCAATATTCCCAAGAAAATAGAGCTGTAGTTTGCTGTCTTTATCTCTTTATAATTCCCCTTTTTGCATTACTAAATGTTTGTTAAAATAAAAACTTAACTGTTAGTAAAATAAACAAAAACAACCAGTAAGTAATCTGAAAGCCACAAGCTTATTGTTCTAATATCAGCATGTCACCCCCTGTCTCTGAGGACAAAATTAATGTGGCCCTTGTGGTTAGCAGAGTTGCCCACCCCTGGTTTGGATGGTACCATTTTTGGAGACGAATTACAACTAACATCATTTCAAGTGTAGTCCGTGGAGAGAGTACAAAGTCTTTGGTAATTTAAACATCTAAAGGAAATGCAAGAATTTGGTTTCAGGCCTAAAAATGTCAGATCAAAAGCTCTTTCTTTAAATTTTGCAGCAACATTTAACAATAATGTTGAGTGATATCCATTATAGAATAGACATGCAAAATGGTTTCTGAAGAAGAGCTGACTCCAGAGCAGCAAGACTAGATTTTTATTAAGAAGTGCAGCTCTCTCTTTTTTACAGTTTGATCCAAAAGTTGCTCTCATCATTCTGCATGCATCAGCCAAGATACATAATAAAATCCTGCTTGAGTCCTAGAGGACATTTCCAGCTCAGATCAACAGCCAGCGTGTCCACATGCTTTTCAGCCTTTTGACAGGCAAAGTAACGGATAACTCATCTTCAACTGCTCTGCCCAGGAAAGAGGAATCTAAATGATCTCAGGCCTGCAGACACAGTGGAGGCAGGAGTGGGGGAGATGCTGAGATAATAATGGACATTTAGTGGTCAAAACCCAGCAGGATATTGCAGGGTCTCTACGCAACACACAGCTGTCTCTGCTTTCATTGACATTTCGTGCATGCAGCCTGGCTCAGAGCAAACCGGATGGCTTACAGACTCACCTCAATGTCACTGTTGCAGATGCTCAATGTGACTACTGAATGACGGATGTCAGACTCGCCCACCTTTGTAATCGCCACCTCTAAACCTCACGGCCGAGAGCTGACGCATTTCCAGGGCCGGAAGAACAACATTGAACATTAGCTGAGTGACTGTGAGAGAAAGATGTCTGTATAACATTTAATAAAAAAAAAATCAGACATCAGGCAGGCAATCAAAACAGTACAACCTACGCCTTGTCCACTCGGCCGTGATTGACAGCCTGGACTGTGTTATCAGCTGGAGAGCCTGTGACTCCACGGCTCCTATTATCTCCCTCTTTGCACACCACGAGCCGGTCTGCATCCATCATGAGTGAGGCTGAGTGCTCTCTTTTAGGGAAAAAAAAAAGAAAGACAGCCCACTCCGGCTGACCACTTACTTATCTCCAAACGTCAGATGTTGGAGCACATCACGGCCAGGCTGAAACACGTTGAGCAGAACAGCTTTGAAGGACTTCACTTCATGATCCTGCAGCTCTCACAGAGATCCAGCCACGTTAGGAAGAATAACACCGAAAACCTAACCTGCCATCACTTTGTCAGAACGCTTGAGCTGGCCACTGAAACGGTGATGTTATGACAAGCCATCGGAAGAATCTCCTTGTATTTGTATAATTTCCCTCCGATGTTATCGCATTAAGACACAAATTGAATCTGAAAAGCCGCTTTGACAGTTTCCTAATGAACGTGGTATCTTCAGTTTTCCTGTGCCTCATGCTCGGGCAGAGAGACAGGAGGAAGTTGCCCTGAGGGGGATGCTTACAAAGAAGCGGCGCTGGAGTCGTGCTATCAGGACAGTCATGATAGCGACACATTCACTAATGATCAAGTCTTGGCCGGCGCTGCAGGAGATAAGTAGATGTGAGTGATACCACCAACAGCAGAGCTACAGTCTTCACCTCCCTGGGGTTTGGCTCCACTTCTAATCACTCTGTAATTACAAAGCACCCATCCTGCCTCACCTCAACACCTGAAACCCTGCTCTGTAGTTGAGTCTGTTATGAGCTTCTGGCTCCCTCTAATTTGACCTTTTAGAAGCAAAATATGTCGAATTTTCTTGCTTAAAATAAATTTAAACAGGACTAGTCTTTTAAGGTACAATGTTTTATTTGATTGCTTGTATCACCCAAAATATTTTCAACAATTGTAAAAGCAAGACAAATCATCAATTTTAAAAGGTAACTTCAGGTCAGGGGTAGAGACACTCATCTCCCAACCTGTAGGTCGAGGGTTTGATCCCAAGCTCCTTCAGTCATCAGTAAATGCGTCCTTAAAGTAGACACTTAACCCTAATTAACACCCACTGCTGGGTCAATGGCATGTAAATGTGCATGAATGTGATAAGCTAAGTCTAGCAGACATTAAACATAGCAACCTTCACATTAGAGTGGAGACACACACTGCGGAAAATATAAGACGATGGCAAAGTGATTCCGGCTTCCAGCCGATTGGGTACTGAGGGGGGCTTTTATGTCCAGTCCACAGCAGCTGATGTTAAAACTGTCTTATTAAGCTAACTTTTGATCAGCAGAGTAAAGCTAGCCTGGTTCAGTTTGGCTTGGTACTGCACGCATTTACTGGTGTTTCCACCCCTCTGAAGTGGTGCTGAGCATGCCAAACCGACCCTTAAAGGTGGAGCTAAAAGCGCTGCAGTCTGTTGATTGGTCACAAAAATCGGGAATCCTCATGCAACAGCAGCTAAAGCAAAAACACGATTTGTCCACATCTGTTGCTGTAAAGAATGTCCACATGAAACAATGCTCCATACTGGAAGTCCTCCATTGTTGCTCTTTGTTTACAATCGAGCTCTACTTTAGACTGTTGTACCGCACATCCTCAACCTCAAGTGAAGGTACATCTGGCAGGTGAAACACAAACCAGGTCAGAATTTATTGCTCCAACTGTACTGAACTGTACTGAACCAAACCAGACCACTCAGTGGAAACGAGGCATTACGGAGAAAGAAATTCTACTGAGATGAAATCCGATCTCTGAGTGCGTTCGATTTAACCTCAGAAGTATGTATACCCAAGGTGCAAATTAGATTAACCTACTAAGAGCACTCCTTTGAGTCTGAATTCCTTCTTGGAGCGTCAGAAGATTCTCAGTTACCCAAAATTTACCAGCTTGAATCTGGGATGTTAACTCTGGAGTGACCTTATTTTGAACTCCAATATCCTAATAACAAAGTAAATGAAACACACCATCGTTGTCAATTTCCATGCATCATTCCCCACCGTCTCTCCCTTCTTTCAGTGCATTCCTGTGTCAGACCCTATCCGAAAAAGGCAGAAAATCCCCCAAACAAAACTTTGTCATCCCAGGATGCCTTGCAAGCTGCCTGTGGTACAGAATTGAAAGTGTGATTCATCAGATTTTCTCCTTCATTATGTGAAATTCATCTTTAAAATGAAAGCAGTTGTTTACTATTCAATACAGTCCCCACATGGAGAGAAGTTTTTATTGAATATAGTCCTCACTTCAAAACAATACAGCCTGACAGTGCATCAGTACATGTTTTTGGTTGATGTCTAAATTGTGAGCCCTGTGGCTGCAGAAGTTTCGTACTGTTTGTTTAAGCAGACAGACAAAACAACAGGGACTGGAGAATAGAATAATGCTCATATATTTTATTAAAAACATCAATACTTTGTCAGATGTTGGATTTTAGAGCAGCTCAAACACAGAGATAAATTATTTGATCACATTTTCTCTTTTTTATGGATTTAAATGACTTTGTGCTTTTTATTTCAAATGACAACCACAACAGAGAGCAAAGAGACAACTGTGGTCAGTGTTCGCATTTTGTTTGAGCTTCACACAATAGATTGGTGTTCTCATTTTGCCGTTAAGTCTATAGGACCAGAGAATAACTCACATTTAATCATTTCCATTCATCCACAACATCTCCCACTAGAGACATCAGCTCAAGCAACAGCAGGAATATGAGATTAAAAAGTGCCGAGTTCAGTCGCACTCTGAATCTGAATCACTGCCAGATAAAAAAAAAGAAAAGAAAACTTACTGCAATAATCTACTGAAACTTTAACTACAGCCAGGTCACCATTGCCATGGGGACCCTCGAGGAAACAAAAGACCCAAAACTGGTTGCAGTTGGCGTGTCAAGCCTGAGAGAGCAACACCGGGGGGCTCCGACTGGTCCTGGACCCAGAATTAGCACAGAGAGCAAAGTCACTGTGTTGGATCAAAGAGAACCTTTGTTCCCGCGATCCCTTTGGAAAGGAGCAAAACTCTCGGCTTTCACTTTTCATTTCTGTGACATTTTGTTTCTGTTCCAGCAAAGAAAAGGACATACACATGAGTCAAGAAAGTGAAACAGCAAAGAGAATATGTGATTAATGGATACAAAGTGCATGAAAGAGACGGAGGAGGAGGCGGATCGGGGCGTGGAGGACGGATTGTCTCACTAATGTTCTCCGCTCTTGTAACAGGTGAGGGAAGAGATAAAATATCACAGCTGATATCATTAAAGCACCTATGATCCTGATTTAGCCTCACTGTATCTGACACTAGGGCTGCACAATGTGAACAAAACATATCACTGAATGTGACACATCTAAACATTTTTTATGTGAATAAATGACAGATGGCTGTCTCAGTACCACAATAATAGACTCAGGTGAAGTTCTATTAAAACCAAACAATATTAATAGCTGTTTGCTACAATCGCAACAAACATAGAAGTCCTACACACCCCAAATTAGCCATTTTTTTCTTTTTGATAATCAGAAGTTGCAGAAAAACTCACAATGTATTAATTATACATCAGCAACATTTCCATTCACTGAGGTTTTCAATCTATCATATGCCTCAATAACATGTTTCAAAGTGATAAAATCTCCATCATTCTGATGATTCACTTTATCTAAAGGTACCAAAACTTCATGATATTCTGTCATGTATCTAAGTGGTAAAGACTGCACTGTCTAACATGAACAACTGTGTTGGTAACTTTTGGAAAAGTGTGTGAAACAACAGCGAAACTAGGGTTGCTTACCACTTGGTTGATCCACCTTTCCAAATGTTGCTGATGTATTTGTGCCACTGAGACTGTGAACAGGAGTTTTTCTGCAATGTTGTACATTAAAAGAAACTATGTAATACCAGGTGTTGAGTACTACTTTTGCGCTGTTGTACCAAACAGGTCTAATTATCAGCTGAGTATGAACCCTCAAACCAGACCTAACCTCTGAGTGAAAAACCAAGCTGTTTGCGGTGTCGAAAGATTGGTTGATCCCACTCTATCAGACCGTCTTGTTTGATTTCATATAGCACTATGCATGTTTGGCAGCAAGCTGCAGCAATTTGAAGGTGTGTACTGCTTTACAGCACGAGGTAGTTAGCCATGGAGTTTCACAATGGCTGATGTGAAAGAGACAAAGATGAAATGAAAGGAGACAGTGATGGAGGAGGTCAGGAAAAGAAACAGAGAGTGACCAAGCAAGAGGCCAGACTGGAGTTGGACAGGTGTTGGTGAGTTTAAAGACACAACTGGCTGCAAGTCAAACACTGAGTTGATTATGTTGCTGTACAGGAGAGCACAGTGATCATGGATCTACTACAATGTTACCATCTTGTCTTTTTAGGCAAAAACATTTTCAACCTGTCTTAGCTATCATGTAATAAGGTAGCCTCTCCAAAGTGGCCTTTTAGCCACAGGTTATAGACATGTTGGAAACACATACATACACTACATGCAATAAGTCCTTAAACAAAAGACAAATGGTGCATAAAAAGCCAGATTTTGGGATGTTAAGTATTATTACTGTTCCTCATATGTTGACATAATTGATTTTTTTTTATTACTTTGGAGCTGTGGTAGCTCAGTCCAGAAGGACTTGGGTTTGGGACCAGAGGATGGCCGGTTCAAGTCCTGATGGAACCATGTTTGGATGTTGGTTTCATAGCTGAAGAGGTGCCAGCTGACTTACTGGGCACTGCTGAAGTGCCCTTGAGTAAGGCAATTTTTTCCCTGCAAACGCTTTTTCAGGAGCAGCAAGCCATCACTCTGACATCTCTTCATTGGTGCAGGATTCGAGGACCGGCTTGTGCATGTGTATTTTAGCCAACAACAGCGTGAAGAGAATTGAATTTCCACAAGAAGGATTAATGAAGTCTCTCTTCTTCTTCTACTCCTTCATAAATGTCTCTAGACCTTTTTACTAGCCACCCTGACTACCCTCTGTATGTCAACAAATGCATGTTGTCCGAAGGATGTAATAATACTGTGTTTATGTGCAGTTACACGCAAAGGCCTGCAGTGGCCACTAGTGAGCCACAAAACTAATTTCTTATATGCTGCTGCTTTAATTGCCCAAACGTGGTAACAAATTGTAACATGCAGAAAAACAGATGAAACTGTTTCAACTGAACAAATTTGACAGCAACATTTGGAAAAAAGGATGAAACGCTGTTTTAATTGCAAACTTATTTTCTCTACATCAATATGCATATTATTGTTAGTAGGTTAACTATGACTCAGCTACATAACTAGAAACTATTTTGTAATGATATGATCTAAATTGCTCTTGTGGTTCTTTGAAAGGTAAACTTTTTCTTAAGAATTGTATATATTGCCCTGCTCTATCTGATGCAACTTGTCAGAGAAGCTCCCTCTAATTTAGACTCTATTTTCTGCTCTGTAAAGTTCTTCCTCCTTCCTAACAATCCTATATATGGCCATCAGCTCATGCCGATCTTCATAAACACATACAAATATGGGTAAAGCTCGTCTCCTGTCCTGTTTATAGCCTCCTTCTGCTCTGTCTGAGATGAAGCTCACTTTGTGCATTCCTGAGAATGTGTTAGATTTCCACAGGGCTGCTTTTTGGAAAGAGTGGCTCAAAGTACATCCTGCTGCTTTGTCTTTCAGTGAACTGTCTGGACGTCTCATTTCAGTGCATCCTAGATTGGAGCTCTCAAACAACCTTTGTCTATGAGTGTGATGGGGTAAAGCCTTAAATGAGTTAAGCTCGTATTAGGGCTGGAAAATAAATGAAGTTTTAAGTTGTACCGAGACAGAGAATGAGATACTGGGAAAGGCAATATCATTACGACAACATTTACTTTTTTGCAATAAACTAACATTGGACACTCATCTGGCTTATTCTAATTGCTGGTAAGTGCAACACTGAATGACTTGATTAGTAAAAAGAATGCTAACCAACTAGCTTAAGGAACTGTTATCATTTGTCTTTCTGCTTATAAATGACCTTATCAGTTCCTGATACTTTGTTCTACAAGCCTTACAAATCAACCAGGCTTAAATCATGGACAGCCAGCAGAAGCGATGACAAAGAACTCCAAGACATGATACTGGCAGACAGGAGACTGAAGTGATAAAGTGCTATGTGTCTGACATTGTTGTCACTTAAAACCTGTGCAGCCTTTTTTTTCCCTTCAAAGAAATCCCAAAAGAAATGATCAGGAAAAAAAATCAGATCAATGAGCTGAATCAATAATAGCATCGGTATCAACAATATTCCCATCAACAGTTTTGTTGCTTAATCATGAATCTTTGGTCCAAACTGGGCTTAAGAATTCTATTTTAAAATATATTGCAATATAAGCCTAAATTGTTGATTTTAAGTCCATGTCACCCAACCCTAATCCTCCTCTTGTTTTGTTCATGTATCCCCGTCGCTGCTTGATTTTTTTTCTTTATCTCTTTTAAGTTCACAGCGAGGCCAGCCAACAAGGTGCTGTTTGACTGCTGAAGCTCGACTACAATCTGCTCCCCAGACGGTAAAAATAGACTGCGGGAGCTGAAGTGATTATCAGCAAAATGGTTGAGAGTTGTTTCTTATATCTGAGAGAAAATTGTAGCTTCTCTTGTGTATTTTAAGCATCAGACAGCGGCCACTGCGAGACTCTGGGATTTCTGCAAATGTTGACCCTGCCTCTCCCTCCCACCCTCTCTCCTTCTCTCCTTTGGGGCTGCACCCCCTACTGCTGTGGAAACAAGATCTTATAATGGGTGAGCCCACCCAACTGCTGCCAACCAGCTGGAATGAGAGTCTGGGAAGCAAAGCAAAACCGGAGTCACACTGCGTCGCCTTCCACCCCAAACACTAAACCCTCCCAGCACTGCACGAGTACAGACACGGGCCTCAAAATGGAGATTATTGTTCAGCTTGTGTCAGCCTTATGAAAACTGAGGAATGCACTTTTTTCCCCCCTCGGACTTAATTTCATGCGGCACAATTACAGGGCTGTCACTTTATGGTAACGACTGAAGTGATGTTTTTGCTTATTACTCTACCAAGGTGCCTTTGATGCTGTGCTTCTGCAAGGCTTCAAAAAACCCACAATACACACTCCTCTCCCTCAAATGAAGACTTATTTGTATTGATCAGTAAACAAACAAACACTCGCGCTCTCGAGGGTCTTGCCGCCTCGAATTTATATAAGCTGAGCACATAAGGGAAAAATCTGTGACTCTGTTAGCATGCACAATCACAAGCTAAATATAGATTTTACCAAGCCGCTGTAAAGACAACAAAAAGGAAAGTGGGGAAATGCATTCAATTCAAAACACTTTCTCTTGTGTAACATGCAGGCACGCTCATTAGAGATGCTCAAAGTGAAGTTGTAGCAGTGCTGAGGATGGGGAAGTTAAGATTTGGGAGTGGGGTGGGGTTGGGGGCTGGAATATATTTACCCTAAATTCCCAGCATTTCTTAAGGCAGACAGAAAGGGCTGGCACCAGCCTCGGCACACGAGACATGAACACAGAGATCCGCGTGCAAGCAACATGGCAGGAGCTCACATAGAAACAGAGAGAGACACAAGAGGAGACGATTTCACACTTTAAAAAGCATATGCCTGCACCACTTTACACTACAACTGTCATTACAACTATAGGCAGGTGGAGAAAGTTCAAATAATCTGTTAATCTAAATAAAACAACACATGTAAAAATCTTTTTCTGAGTGAATTTCTTTTGCATTTGAAGTTCTTAGAGACTGGCTTGCAAACCTGATGATGCAAGGCAAAAAAAATGGGAAATGTGATTTTGGACAGTTATTTCTCCCCTTTAAATATACTAACTGGTATTGTACTTTGTATTGTCAGAAAGCCTGATTAGTCACCTTTACAACGAGGTACAATTTGCAAGGATCATGCATTTGTTGGATGAGCAACAAAGCTAAATGTCCGGGTAGTGCCAAAAAAATGTGCCAAAACCCCGTCTTGCCCCAGAAAGAAAGCTTTCAGTCCCTCAGTGAAGCAAAAATGAGGAGCTGGTCTTCTTGGGGTGTCCTTCTTGAGATGTTGTCTTTGCGGTCTGTCTTTGACTTCACCACTCAAATAATGCTGCAACTTTGCAAACACCAGCTTCCAGCTACAGGGATTTTGGCACATTTTTGGAGGTAGGCAGCTGAGCAGCAGGACTGTATTTATCTTGCAAATGTCCAGTTGGGCCTGTACATTGTGGAGGTTGGTGGCTGAAAATTTAGGAGCATGGAGCTACTCATCACAGGAGAGCTTCAGGGACAAAGCACATAGCTGAGGACAGTCCTGTGTGAGCTGCACAGACATGAATGAAATACAGAGGCAGGACAGCAGCCTCCAGACACAGTTTCATTTTCCTCTGTAGCTGTTTTTGATGTGTCATGTGGACTTTCCAGGACAATGAAAAACACGTCCTGTCTTGTTATGGTAGCTTCCAAAACAAGACAAAAACAATTACAACTATGAATTAACTATGTAAACGGACGCTGGTTTGAGAACTGTTGAGAAAATGTAATGTACAGTAAGTATTCAGCTGATGAACGTGTAACATAAGTCACTTTTTAGTTCATTAATTGAGATATTTCAGCGCAAACATCCTACATATTGTACCTTTTCTCTGTTAACAAGCTGACTGGCTGTCACTGAGTCATTAACAGTCAGCATGACAGACAAATGCATGTGCTCTGTTGACCTCTGACCTCTGATCAGCTGCCTTTTACACCACCTTCACCTGTCCCAATGGGTGAGTGTGACCCGTTCAGAGACAAAGCTTCCCTCAGCTGCACGCTGACCCTGATCTAATTCCCCCCACAGACAGAGGCGGCCCTTTTCCCACACATTAACCTTCTATATATGAGAGCTCCTGCTCTTCACACAGCTCTTGAAGCTATTCCTGGCTCCTCAGAGTCGAGATGCAGGATACACTCAGACCCACTGAGTCAAATTAAAGGAGACATTCTTGAGTCAAAGGGGACAAAAGCAGAAAATGACTAATACTTCAGTGGGTGTTTGCACTGCCTCTTATGGAAATGGGAGTTTATTATATATGTATGTTTGAGGCTTAAGATACCAAAGACAGGCAATCACTGCAGGTTTCTTTACCGAAAAGAAACTCCCTTCCAAGCTATTCTGCTGCTGTTTTATTTGCAGATCCGTCTCCATACATCCAGACATATTCTATTTCCTCGCTGGCCTGCTATTTGACCCAAAAAGAGGGCGGCACAAAAGACTATTGACCCCACATTCCCCCTCACTAGGAGGAACAGGGTATAATTAACTGTAGTGTTAAAAGCACAGAGCCTCTGAGACTGCAAAACTGGGTCTGAATACTGAGAGAACTACATTATCCCACAGGGCTAAAACCCAATCCATCGGATCCATAGTTATTCATTTATTCAGCCGACTCATGCCCCCCCGCTCCCTCTGAGATGTCTCACAGGTCAGAAGTGGGCTTTCCATCTTCTTCATTGCTAATTAGACGTAACACGTGCTTAAGCTCAGAGAAACTGTATTTTTTTCCCTGCCCTTGTTTTTATGTTTCTGATCACACGGGAGGGTTTTATCCACTGCAGAAACAAGGACTGGAATGGCTCAAACCACATGAGAGGGCTTTATTCTTGTATCTACCTGTGACTAAACTACAGCTCACAGCAAACACGGGCCGGGGCGTCCACACCCAACAAGCCCTCCACAATGTGTGTCAGCGGAGATACAGAGACGCAGAGCCTCTGCCATCTGGTTAAGCATCTGTCTGAGCTGTGATTCAGCCCTTCACACATATTTTCAGCTTTAGGTGTCAGTGGCAAAGACGTGATGTGTGTTAACAATTGCTTTCCTGTCTGCTTCACCTTTTCTGTGAAAGCGGGGGGGGAGAACATCCACTTAATCAGCGCAGGAAGCTCTTCAATTGATGAGATGTCTGAGGAGTGATTCTGCAGCTAACAATTATCTTAAACATTGATGAAAATGTCAGATTTCTAGTTAGGAGAGTCAGCCGGGCCACTTTGGTTCAGACTGAAACAGTTCTGTAACTCTAGGAAGGACTGCCATTAAACTTGGGTTTGGAACAGCGGGTCTTAACTTTTTCTGTCGTGCCCCCCTCCAAGGTCAATACATTTTTCTGTGCCTTACCCCTCACAGGGTCATGATTGGGCAAAGTTAATTAAAATGCAAATTAACTAAGGTATGGTGCTAATGTCTCTATTCAGTATCAGCAGTATTTATTAGACTCCCTATATTTGTACTTGTAAAAATGTCTTACATTGTTATTTCAGTCGATTATTTCTCCCCTTTAATAACACCAGTTGGTAATGTACTTTATACTGTTGGAAAGCCCAATTAGTCTTTGCAATGAGGTAAAGATTGTGCATTTTTGAAATAAGTAACACAGCTAAATGTGTGGGTAGCATCCAAAAAAGATGTGCCAAAATCCCCTCTTCCCCTGGAAAAGTGCCTGCGGTGCCTCAGTGAAGCCTTGGGGCGTTGTCTTCCTGGGACGCCCACTTCACAGTCAATCTCTGACTTCTCTAATCTCACTGAACTTGGTGCTAAGTTTGGGAATGGTACCCCAGCTTATACCACACTACGCTACTTTGCATATGGGGACACCAGCTTCCAATTGCAGGGAATTTTGGACTATTTTTTGGGGAGCTACCTACATGTTCAGTTGTGCTGCTCATTCCATGAATGCAAGATCCCTGTAAGTTCAATATTGTTGTAAAGGTGACTAATCAGACAACACCAAGCTATACTACTCAAGATTTAACCTGTATACATTGTCCCAAGACACATTAAAGTATAATATCATGGTATGAATGATATTTAAATAAAGGTCTGTACAGGAAAAGCACAGTTTTTAAGTATTTTTCTTGTCTGTTTTTTTTTCTAAAATACAAATATTTGTTTAAATATGAATACCAGGTCAGGACAGTTATTCATATCAGCACCAGGTCCCCATCTCGTCCTCACTCTTTCCCCTTGTGCAGCTGCATGTTCAAGGGTCTGCATTAAGTGTTCTGTGCTGTCTGTGTTCAGCCCTCTCGAGGAAAAACGTTGGGAAGAAATACAGCTTCATCACCGCTGATGTTTACAAGTGAGTAAGAAGTCTCACCCATCAAATTGCTTAAAGTAATGTGATGTCATTTTAAGGCTATATTGCTCACTCCTATCAGGGATGGGATATGGCTTATGCATAATTGAACAATAAAAATGTAATAAAAATGAAAAGCTTTGATGTTACTGTGACTTTTCTTTTGCCAGACTTCTTTTAGAGCTGGTTGGCGTCAGCAAATCCAAAAGAGGTGTTTACTAACCTCCAATAAATAGCAGAAGAATAAAAAAGCAGTCATGGCCTGTGACATGGACGAGGTCCAGGGGGGGAAGGGGAATGTCACTGCTTTTAATTTCAGTGACATAAATTCTGTTAGTAATTATTGTCAAAGGAGATAGTTCATTTTTATCTGGTGCAGGTATAACAGAGTCAGACCTGTTATTTGTGTCTTCACTTTACTTAAACCCAGTAAAGTGAAGACATTCCCATCAGTCCCGGCTTCACCTTGTGTTTAAGGCTAATCAGGATGCTGATGTTTGCAGTTAGCTCAAAGCATGGAAGTTGCTTATAGTGCAGCCTTACAAAGCTGCTAGCATGGCAAGTAAACTAATTAGTCCTGTTGATTAATTGATTTAGATGCCAATAACATGCCTGAAAATGGTTAAACAGGAACTACCTCCTACCTCCACCAGGTATACAGTCACTGGAGAGTAGGAGACAGGGGTGGGCAAAAAGGGGGCTGGGTTGAATTTTGTGGTGGTATGATTATAAGGAACAAAATGATCTGTTTTATTACAATAATTAGGGTCATGTCACTTTGACCGTATATTTTCAGAATGTATCCAGTTATCCAGAATAGTCATAAATCTAAAATTTGAATAAAATCCCCTTAGAGCAACATTGGGAAGTCATGTTAATGAAAAAGGGATACACGAGACCCACTAACCTTGGCCTTAGACCCATGAACTGTGTAAGTTTTTTTCCATTAATTGTTACAGACATCTTTGCAAATTTAAAAGAACATTCATTAATGTTTTGAGACATTGCGCTCTCCAGCAAACGATGCACATGTACGGCCAAATTACTTTGACTTCTGACCTATGCCCTCTATTACATGATCAGTTTATTCTTTGATCAGAGTGGAAAGTCTAAAGAGAATCTGTCAAATGTTTTTTAGTTACTGTGTTCAAAAGCAAGAGATGATGAGGGATGAAGCCCAGTGATCTCAATCTCTGACATATAACCTCCAGTATATGGCGGGTCATCCCTGAGTCAGACCGGTGATTTGTAAAAAGTTTGAAGGAAACCCTATAAAGATTTCTTAAGTATGGCATTCACTAGCAAGGATGTACCTGATTCAACAAACTTGACCTTTAACCTATGCCTTCAAAAATGGATATAGGCCAACCTTGTGTCACAGCAAGTCAAAGTTTGAAGAAGAAAAGAAGAAGAAAATCCCTAAAAACATTTTTTTTTTCCCGATATCAAGTTCCCTGGCAGGGAATGAACATGAGGGCCAATGACCTAGACCTTTGACGTGTGATTTACCAAAATTACAACAAATCATCCATGAATCAGAGTGGAAAGTTTGTGGCAAATCCTTCTGAGCCTCTTGAGATATTATGAATAAAAGCTTGGACTGGAGGGACTAACTGAGGGACAAATGGACACACATAATGCCTCCAGTCCTGGCAGCTGCCTGTGCTGAAGCATAAAATTGAGAGTTGTTGTGTAGAGTCAAAAAATACAGGAATATTCTCACATTCATTTTCCCAAAGAGATCCTCAAATTGATGGAGGGTTTTGCTTGGTTAATTGCAGCCACATATAAACTGTGAATTCTTTAACCGTCACAGTCTCCTGCGTTGAGTTTTTACTGCCACATTTATTCTAGACACGAACGCAGACACAGCAGACATGTTTTCTGGAACAGGTCTTTTGGAGTGACAAAACCAAACCCGAAATGCAGCACGCCTGCTTCCATGGCAGTGAAAACAATGACTTAACAGAAGAACAGACTGAAATAACCCTTCTGTCTGTCCTTTGGTTCCCCAGACTTCCTGTTTGACAAAACTAAATCCCTGTTGATGCCGGGCTTTCCGCCCTGTTTCTCTCCGTTTCTGTCTCACTCTTTTGCTTTCATCCACTCTCTCTCTTTCTGGCTGAGCCCAGGTCTGCTCCTCGGGTCACTGGGTACCGGCCCAATCTATTTTTCTCTTTCTGCTTGCAGAAAGCAATAAGCGCCACTTCTACAAGGCTGAGGAGAAGAGTGAGGAAAAAGGGCCGAGGGAAGGAGAGAAGAAGGACACGGAGAGGTCGACGGAAAGCAGAAATAGGGGAAAGGTGAAACCAGCCAGAAATAGGGAGTTAAACAGTGAGAGCAGCGGAAATAAAACCCCAGTAAGCGGAGGTTAGAAAAGGGGCGTGTGTGAGTTCATCCTTAGAGAGAATGAGGGGTGAAGGGGAAGGATAGACCAGAGCGATGATGAAAATAGAGTGCCTATAGTGCGGCGGCTACGTTTCACTGCACCCTGGCTCCAAACACCCATGTGGTGACGTTTGGGAGGGTTTTGAGGAAACTGTATGTTGAGCAAAAATAGCTGCCTGCTTGAATGAGCACATTACAGAGTTGTAAGAGTGGCCTGCACTTAAGGTGATCAATCAACCCAGAGGAGGAGACGTCCACTTTATAACCATCAGTGGCCGGAAACGTAAGCACCGAGGAGCGAGGCGGCGTTTAAAAACCATTAAACAGAGTTGAGTCCGTATCTAAAAGGCCTGGCTTCCTCCTCTCAAACATACAGACTGCTCCTATCTCGTTAGCTTCATGCAGTGCCTACATGGCAGGTGAGACAGCGTAGTCCATCATCATCGCAGCAAACTGGCAGGCCTGCGACGGAAAAGGAATACAGATCAGTTTTGAAGGTAAAAGGAGAAAAAGGGATGTCAGGGAGTATTTACACATCACCTTGGAAATGTCTCGTGATTTGACACCATTAAACAATGACTGTCAAGAGGCTACAATACAGACAGAATATCCCTTTATAAAAATGAGCTCTTCATCCCAGAGTCGCGATTTTTTCTCTGCTGTACCTCTCGAAAATGAGTGCTGGTGCCGGGAGGGGGGGTGGAAGCACACATTCTGGGACTGGGAGGGATCCAGCTGGCAGGGACTCTCAAAGCCGACACAAGGACAAAGCTCCTGGCTGTGCTGGTATGGCTCTCAAACAGGACAACACACCCGGCTGCCAAATAGCCCTTGGCGGCGGTATAGAAGCCACAACAGAATAGCAGCCCATCTGTAATTTATTTACATGTCTTTAAATCCGTTCCTCCTGCACATGCCCTTCACACACACTCCCGAGCTGTGGAGGTGGCTCAGAGCGACGTGGTAAATTTAATTTCATCTGGCCTCAGCACATGACCGGGATACTGTATTACATGTCCTGTGTGTTACAGGTCCCCCTCTGAGCGAACAGCACAGCCACTCAAGAAAATGATGCACAGGAAAATCGGAGCAAACCAAACAGGAAGAAAAAGCGAGTAAAGGGTATTTATGTCTTCTCTGCGGCTTTGGCTTGTTCGTTTACTGACACTCCGCACCACTGTGGGCAAACGAGACTCTGTCACAGAGGTGTAAACACAGCCAATCAGCCTGAAAACTAAATGGAGAAGCTTTCCCAGAAGGCAACGCTGCCAATTATTTGATGGTTCAGATCTACTGCAGCTTCAGCAGAGGCTGGCGTGGGAAGTGTTCAACCAGCACGGCCAACAAGCCTGCACAAAGACGAGGCTAAGCCCTGAGTGTCTCATTGTTTCTGCAACAAATATGGCCTTTGAGTCTGAAACACTAGACTTGTAAGGTTTCTTTGATTCATCTTTTTTATTCATTATACATTTTTAATACTTCCATTTAATGCTTTTCCTTATTTTACTATTATTAAAGACATTACTCCCACATCCAGAGCAGAGTTTTTTCAGTATTTTAGCACATCTTTTTAGGGTATTTTGGGCATCTACCAACCCATAAACCATGGTCTGCCTAAGTCTGAAAGCACAAGAAATGACGGTGCATTTTTAATTTGCAAACCTGGGATCTCCTCCCATGGCATTCAAGCTAAAAACTGGCAAAGGCTGGCCATCCTTTCTCTGGTAACACTTAAGTACAGGTTCCACAAATTATCATGAACTTCATGCATCAAGTTATGTATGGAAGAGTTTGAATTCATGCATGAAATAATAATAATAAATAATGTGCATAGCCTATACTAAGATTTACTGTTTTCCTTTCTAGATAGAATAATGACAAGTGGAAGAGCTCAGCAGAGAAGCTGCTCTGTTGTGGGCCGCAAAGACATCGCCAAAAACCCAGTAATAAATATATATACACATGTATTGTTTGCATTAAGTTGTTTTAAATTTTATAAGTCACTAAGAGACATGTAGGGCAACCAAAAGCTCAAACGTTCTTAGAAAACATTAAATCATGAAAAATGGAGGGTTAATTAGGTTTTGCCGAAAACTGATAATATGCCTACCCACGACACTATTTTCAATGACAACGTCCTGCCCATGGTTAGGAATAAGAGTTCATGTGTACCAACTATTTTATACATGCCTGCCTCATAAACTGAGGAAGTACAGCGTAGGACTGGCTGCCAAACTCATCTTGAAAGACAGGTTTAGACCAACTGTCCACAGAAAATCTAATGATGGAAAAACTGCCAGAACTTTCAAATGCAGCTATGTTTTGTGTTGCATTAGTACAAGCACACAATTCTAGCACAATTAGCAGTTGGCCTGCACACAAACTAGTTTAATTTTGGCTGGGTTGGCGATGCTGGCTTTCACAGATTAACTTACCTTTGTGTTTGTTTGTTTTGTTTTGTTTTGTGACCTCGCCAAGGAGGTTTTGTGTTTGTTAGTTCAACAGGAAAACTCAAAAGATTATGAACTTATTTTAATGATCCCAGGAAATTTTAGTCATAAGGTTTTGATGGTGACCCCAATCTGTTTGCAGATGCAGGATTTTTTTTAAAGATCAGAGCAAGATCGGGATGTTTTACAATAAATCCCCTCCAATGTTGCAAATGCTTGGCGGAGGTCTTATCCCTGTTTGTTTTGTTTTGTTTTGTTTTGCTCCATTTCGTTTTGCGAAATATTTCTTCCTGGGAAAGCCGATGGGTTGCTATAAAACTTACCGCACAAGCACCGAAGGCAGTTTATGACCTTTTCCAAACCAAGAGCAGCCATGGCTCTTTAAACGTCTGTCGCATCAATTCCAGCCCAGCCCTCTATTCAGTGATGTTCCAGCAAAAGAACAGCACAGCCCTTTGGAGTTACGAGGTCTATTTAATTCTGTTTTAAATACAAAAAGTTCTGCCAGTTCTCTCTTTTACACCAAACCTTGAAGCTCAAAAATCTCAAAATTGCTCTGAATGCAGAAGCAGCCTTGAAATTATAAGGGTACGAACTGTACTTGGTTTAGAGCATCACGGAATAGAGAGCTGGAGTGAGAGGGAGCCACAAACCAAAACAGACCATTTTGTGAAAGGCTGTTTAAAGCTGGTTCATAGGGGGAAAACCTCCTTGTGATTTATCTATATTCTATGTAAACTAAATCACAAAACAAAAGCCTCATTTAAAACAAAAGGTACTGTGTAAGCTGGCTGAAAGGCAAAATAATACGACTCTTCAAAGGGATGAAACTAAAAGCGTTGCATATGACAAAAAAGATGCCCTGCTTGGTAAATAAGTGACAGATTTGTCATCTCGCTCTGAGGATGTATCATCAGAGAGATGCAAAGTGTGTAAAAGCCAACATTTCTCTTATCTGATTTCATTAAAAAACTGCCAGAGCTCAGGGGTAATATTTAATGTAAAATAAATTAAATGTTTTTGAATCAATAATAAATGCTTTTAGCAAACTCCACAGAGATGACTTAAATATTACCCTAAATCAATAAAGAGTGTTTGTTCTCCTCCAAACAATGACAGACAAAATTAGCCTCCATGGATTCCTGGCTGCCCACAACCTTCCCTTATGGCAGTGAAATATGCTGCGTTGAGCTGTTTCACACCCTGTTTTTTCTGTCCCTTAGGGACTCATGGGTCAGCTCCTCCTCTGAAGCAGCAGCAGCAGCAGCCAATGTGAAGTCCTCTGCTCGTACCCTACATTATGTTCCCGCAAACTCCCTGAAAAAGGACAAGAGCAGCCCTTCATGCATCATATCGCTTGTCTCGCCTTCAAGGACAAAGCAGTTCAACACCATCTCAATAAAAACAGCCCATATCCTGCAGCCCTGAAAAGCTATGTCTTCTGACATTTTTATCAAGGAGTAAAATGGTTGCAATCCAGCTGACATTTTCTGCAGGTCAGGCAATATTTCTGAGTGATTTCAGGCAGGTTAGGGAACTATTCCTCTTCACTACCTCTCATAATGTTACTGCTGGTATTATTTTGACTTCCATTGCTGAAAATCAATGCCTGGGAGCTTTGTTATTTTGGGGAGACAGCAGTTTTATCAGATTAATTTTCTCCAAAGCTTATGGAATATCATTGACAGGGAAAAAAATGAACCTACTTATATTAGTGAGGCCAAAACAGAAGCCCATTCTTTTGCAAAATCACTTGCTTGGTCCAACGAGGAACAAAGTCTCCCGTCATTTCAATCAGGCTTCATGTATGTAACAAACATTAGCTGAAGGAGCTCTGTCATAACGTTCTACTGACATTCTGAATATCAATTCTCTGGCAGAGGTAGTGCATAAAGTACAACCAGGCAGGGGTGAGCACCAACTCAAACAGGCTTCTGCACAGCTTACTCAGACAGGGCACTCTTTTCTGTCTTTCCTCTTGAAATCCAGAAGAAGGGGGAAGTAGAGCAAAGAGTTTCATCCTAAAGAGGAATCAGATTCGAGTTCTATCTGCCTCATTCTGTCTCACAGCTTTTTCCTCTCTTCTCTCCTCTCTTACCTCATAAAAGTAAGGGACTTGGAGGAGGTAAGGGGAGGTAGAGCACAGCTCAACCCAACACAGGGGAGTTTCAGCCTCAACAGGCATCAAATTCTGTCTCTCTCTACACCATTCTCTTTCTTTTTCCCCTTTTGTTTCTTCACTCTTTCACACTGAAGTGAGCGACGGGGGCAGAAAGAGGGATGTAGAGCACAGTCAAATCTAACAGGTAAATTCCAGCCCAAACTGTTGTCCACCCTATTCTCTTTCTCACAACTTTTTCTGCCTTTGCTCCTCTTTTATCTCATAAAAGTGAGATAACTTCCCTGGTCTCTTTAACATTTTTTCTGTCATCTCTTCTCCCTCATCACAAGAAAATGAAGAACTAGAAAAAGTCTTGATCAAGGCTTGACCTGACAAGGCTAAGTACCAGCCCAAACAGGCTTCTCCTCTGGCTCTGCCCTCCTTGTTAACCTTTCTTGTTTCGTCTTTACTCCCCCATTAAATCTGGATACCAGTTGTAGGCAGAGCACACAGCCTAACCTGGCAGGGGGGGTGAGCTCTAGCCCAAACAGGCATCTTGCTTTAGTTCTGCCTTGATTCTTCTTTTTCAAACAGCTTAGACCCTGTCCACACAGAGATGAAAACTTATTAATTTTGAAATTTCTCTGTAAAAACAGCTTCATTTTAACAAATGTGTGCATCCACATGAAAACTCTGAAAACGCTTTAGTAAATATGCCATATCCGTGTGGATGAAATCAGGAGGAGCTGCAGTTTTGTTGTGGGGGTCTCGAGTGTCCAAGTTGTATCAGTGTTGGTGGTCTGGGGAGCACTGCTGTTTGGGCTGTGATGTATGTTGGAGTAGGTAAGGTATGAAAAATGCAAATAGGTATGATGGCAGCAAGAACTTGGGTCTTAATGGGACACTGAAGCTCACTTTCCAACCTTCCTGATGTGTTGGGGGACTAATTAGATGAAACACCAGGAAGGGAGGTTCCCACTTGACAACCCCGCTGATATGCCAGTTCTTGCTGCCCTTTGGTCTGCATGATTGAGTTTTAGGGGCCAATAAAAATGGCATAATTAGGTTTAGGGAGTTCCTCACTTAACTATTTCCTCAAATTATGGCACAGATATCCTATTTTAAACTAAGATCTTTGATACGATGATGCATTCAGTTTTTTGTTCCATACATCCCAAGCAATCTGCAAAAAATCCAACCTTTTTCTATGATTATTTGGACACATTTGGGCATCATATGCCATTACACTGCTGCAGTTAGCAGGACAGCCCTTGAATTTCCTTGACACCCACAGTTTTTGATGAAAATGCTCCGATCCAAGAGCAAATTGAAAAGCTAAATGACCAAAACTCCTGGATCTCTGAAAGAAACAGTCCACCCCTCTCTGAAGGCAAGGGCAAAAGGGAAAGGTTAGTAAAGCCGTCAGAGCACAGCAGCCCTAACAGACATGACCAAACCTCCCAGCCTATGTCCACTGAAGGCTGAAAAGATAAACAAGCAAATAAGGCTAAAAAAAATCAAATATCATGACCTTTAACAGAAAAATCTATGAAATGGGAACACCAGACAGTGCAAAAGCTGTTTCAGGAAATGTCTGTACAGGAGATGGGCGCCTCAAGTCTCCTGTCTTGAAATGAAATTATATACTGAATTCCTGAGGGCCCCATCTGCAATTCCTGACATTTGATTGGTCATGGACAGCCCAATCATCCAATCAGAGCCCTTTCAAGTTGTCACCATGACAAATCAAGCAAAAATATCAAAAAGTCAAAACAAAAGTGCCTGCCTGAATGCACTGCAAAGTGGGGGAATAAAATAGTTCAAACTGCATAAATTAAAGACATTTCAAAGTGCTGTGAGGAAATTCATTCAATGAAAAACTGTAAATAAAGGTCTTAAATCCTTTCTGTTGCAAACAAACGCTAAATAGCTTTCCTCCCGCTGTGCACAGCTCAGCTCAGGGCACCAAAAAGACAAGATGAGGCTCTGCAGGAGGGGAATCAAAATCCCTAACAACCAAATCCAAGTGAAGAATCTTTTAATGTCTGAACCTCCCCTCAGTGCCACAGACGTACCCAGCCTGCACCGCTGCATAACTAAAACAAAAACTACAGCGGCGGCAAAGCAGGCGGCTGTTTAATGTAAGCAGCGTGGAGTTCTCGGGCCTTTGATTTATGAGCCAGAGCAGCTTCATACTCTCACGCTTGCACTCCGACTCCTTGGGCCTCTGCCATCACCAATTAAGCCTCTCTGGACTTTAAAAAGAACATTGTAAGAGGTAAACAACAACACATGCAGTGATAATTGTTATTAAGTGTAGGTATTCTTTCAGTCTGGCTGCAGCTAATGAGATAAGGCTCTGATAAATCCTTAAAGCTTTAATCTATTTGATGGGATTGAGATAAATTACAGGGCGATACAGAGTGGATGTTTTAGTGGTGACAGCCCGGAGGCCCCGTCCTCTCTCAGACACTCTTCATTAGTGTCCAACAATTGGAGCAATAAGGACACAAAAGCAGGGAAGACACCGGCATCAGACAATTAACCATGAGGCCTCATGGACTCCTCGCCTCATTTTCTCATTTGGCCCTCTCTTAGATCCTGTTTATACCTTACATTTAAGTTGGAACCAGGCTTGTGAGTGTCAAGTGGTATTTGGGGCGACACTGGTTTAGCCGGGAGAGTTTGTTGTCTGTCAACTGATGGTTGATGATTCAACCCCAGCTCCCGCTGTCACATGTGCATGTGTCTCTTGGCAAGACACTTAACCCCAAACTGCTCCCACAGCTGCCTCTGTGGTGTGCACATGAGTGAAAAATTAGCAGCAAATACTAAATGTCATCTGATATAAAATAAAACTACCATCACTGTGTAAATGTGGTGTGAATGGTGCAATACAAGCTCAAGTCCATTAACCTTGATGGTAGGAAGGGACACAAAGTAATGTGCACCAAGGCAGGTTTGATTTCCAGTTTCTCAGACAGCAAACAGATGGTTTGCGATGCCTTCATCCAGTTTAGTTTGGTAGTGCAGTCTCAGTAAGCACCAGCATGCATTTAAGGCAGCGTGTCAACTAACATAATCTGCAGTCGTTGCTAGTAAGCAAAGATTGAGGCCTATTTACATGCGTCCAGCCTTTCTCAGAGTGATAGAGATTCCTGCTCTACTTTAGAGATTCTGATTATTTACTCCAGCTCAGTAATCAGAGCCAGTCTTTAGGACAGGGACGGTTCTAGCGGTCCAAATACAGTGGGTAGATTGGTTGGCCAATTTACTGGGGTTGGGGAGGAGGACTTTTTGCCTATTCATCAGATTTTCTGATTTATTCAGATGATGCCAAGCATTGATCTGGTAAGTACACTTGGAAATGTCTCAAGGCAAGGTTTAAGTTTTGCTTCTGTGTTGGTGGAGACAATAAAAAACACAAATTACTTAGTTATCTGCGCACAGGGTAATAATTGTGCTTCATGCCTCAGTGTTGATGTAAAAACATTTCAGAAAACGATTCAAAAGCATTGTGAAAACTGAGTGAATGCAAATTTATTTTAAAAAAAAGTTACATGGGATTCTGAAAGCAACACTTTAGGTTAGAGGTACCATATTATGCAAAATAAGCTTTTCAATATTTTCACACAAAGACAAAATTCTACACCCGGTCTTCAAACCCAAAAACATAAACAAACTTTCCTCATCCTCTTTTGCTTACTTTATCTTCCAGTCAGTTTGGAAAACTTCCAGGTGATGTCACTGGAAGCAAAGCCACATCTTCGGGTGGGAGACACTCCCTGAACCAGGTGTTTGTTCAGACCAGAGCCGTCTCAAATGAAAGAAACATATTTTGGAATGTCTGTTCAGCCAAAGTAAACATTAGAGCACGCCACAGGAAAAGCCATAACGATTTTCCTTAATGAAGAAAGGAAAAGTAAAATAAGTAAAAGTGAGACTATGAACAAAGGCCAAAGAATTTACACTATTGACATCAACAACATATACAATGTGAATTTAAATATAAAAGCACAGTTTGACAGTAAGGCACAGTTGCACTTGATATTGCATTTGTTTAAGGGGGATATAAGAAGTATATATCAATATATTGAAAGTAATCAAAGCACATAGCACATGAATGAACTAGCACAGAGTGAAAATGAGTTTTCACTTTTTCAAAAGAGCTTTTCCAAATGCCGGTACAGTTTATGACTTGTAATTTGGCTGGCAGCGTACATCTACAGCCATGGCCACCACCTCTAACAGATAAAACATTGAAGCACGCAGAAGTTTGAACTCCTCTCATAGAGATCACCTTACCTTTAGATTGACTATCTAACATTTTTAAACAGTCTCGCTCTACACACAACTAAAATAATTTGAACATGCATTTGTTCGAAATGACATGAGATACTGAGTTATTAGCTATTTCATCATGTGACACAGTGAGAAGAGAGAGTGATTAAGGACGACTGGTAACCAGTGAGGCTCTGCAGTCATAAATAAACCATAACCTGAAAGCCTGAAATGATGTGTGGGCTGTCATTTACATAAAAGGCAGGCAGTACATTGCTGTGGTGATGCATCATGTGGACAATAAGTCAGAAAAGCCAAAAATGTGTGTAATAGAAGGTATAAATGACCCTAAAGGTTCTGCCAATCACTGAGATTTGATCATATCACTTGGCACAAATTCTGATTTTTCTCTCTGGTGGTCTCTTTCTATCTCCTCAGTGAGTTCTTGGTTGACAAGCTGTGAATGCTGAGCGTTTCAGTCATCAGGTATTTTATTCTCCTCTCTCTAAACTCACCCTTCCTGCCACGACATTTCCACTCTCTTTGTAAAGTGATCGAAGACAAAAACATGGAGCAGCCCACCAAGCTTTCCGATTGTGTCACTTCCAATTAGGCCTTCAGAGGCATCTCTGCCCTTTTGGCTCCCGAGCACTCATAAAAGAACAGAGCAGTGCCCCTTGTATCGAACCCCACCTACCTCTGCCCCCACCCACCTAAATCCATGCGTGACTGGATTTGAGAGTCTACTAAAGGAGAGAAATCAGAAGAAAGACAGATGTGGATTTTTTAATCCTCTCACCAAAAATAGCAGCTTGCTGTAATTCTGCATGTGTAGAGTTCGCTATGAGCTTTAAAGGAGCTCTCCTTACATGAAAGTGCACATTTCTGAATAAACTAACCAGCCTTCACCTTCATCATCCTCCATATTATACATCATTAATACTGATGTTCCTAAGTAGCTAAGCCTTTTAGAAGTAGGACATGGTGCGATGTGGTGGTCCTCTGCAGATTTATCCTCTGAAAAACCTGCCAGCTCAGTCAAAGCTGCCTGCAACCTGCTCCTCTGTCACATCGCTCCTTTAAAGCCAAGCTGAAGTGATGGGGATTGTAAATAGCATGCTGGTGAGCCACAGTGTGTGAGAGAACATTTTGGAGTTAATGAGAGGGCTTGAGTGCTGCAGCTTCTTAAACTGGGGCAGAGAAACTTGCAGCTTCATGGTAGCCTTCCCTCAGACCTCACGTCCCTGGAGAACGTTTGTGAAAAAACAAGCGTGCACACAAACAAAGGTGGTGTCGTGTGGAGCTGTGTCCACTCACCGCAATCAAACAAACAAACAAAAAGTCCTTTATTGACAGGGCTGCAGTGTGGACAAAAGTCTATTTTGGAGAGCAGAATGGGCGAGGGCTTCTTTTCAGGAGGAGTTTTCTGGATGAAACCCAGAGTACAAAATCACTCTGACATAGTCTTAGGGTTTCTGTTCCAAAAGGTAAGAATTTATGTCCGAATATTGAGACGCATAAGAGAAAAAATAAGCTCCAGGAAGGTAGATGTGTCGGAATATATTGATACCCCAATATATTGCAATACTTTGCTGCACAATCTTTATGGATATTATATTGGACAGTATCAAGATATTGTAAGTGAATAATTTATAGAAATTCTGGACATTTGTTCTTTATTGTAGTTCAACCTCCAGCCTCTAGTTGGCAGCAAACATTCAGTCAATTGACTCTCCATCTCTCTGTTACATTCATCATTATCTCTCTCACTGTGTCTGTCAACAAAGTGTATCCATGGATTATTCTGTGTTTAGAGATGGGAATCAAAAACCAATTCAAGTTGATAATCTATCACAACTTCCTCAAGGAATTGAGATCTATAGTCATTTTATTCATCAATTCCTGTATCAGTCCCTCACACTTTGCTCAGCATGCCTTGCAATTCAAAGACTTCACCCTCTCATCAGAGGCAGTCAGCAGAGTTTATATCAAAGAAGTTAAACCATGACAGACTGGGCTGAAGTGATCAAAGTTGTGACTTAATTTTTGTAAAAAGGCCCTTACTTGCAGAACTTGAAGACACCAGCAACATGCAGAATCATTTATCTTTGCAGCACCACACTAAATATCAGGAGTGTCATGTGCTTGTCATGGTTGCCACTGAAAACCAGTGTAGGCTGACTTTTTCCACACTGAAAATCAGCAGGAATTGACCTTTGGTCAAGCTCCGCCCTCACCAGGAAGTGATCTGCTGTTAAGCCCCGCCCTCTTGCTGTTACTAGCTTAGACAATATCTGTTGCTGCTGGCCTCTCTCCCATTTGAAACAACTTAAAATTATTCACTTTTCGAACAGCTTTTATTCATATTTAGTTAATTTGGTTCTTTTTTTTGGTCAGTTAATCAATCAGAAACCTGACAAAGGGTCAACTGATAAGAAAATCGTTAAAGAATAGGATTTTAGTATTAGTAAAATCTTATCAATTTTCATCCCTATCTGTGATTAGAAAATACATTTTTACTTAACCTTTATTTAATCAGAAACGTTCCCATTGAGATAAAAATACCTCTTCTACAGGGGAGTTCTGGACAAAACCGCAGCATCATAGATTCACACAAACAACAAACACAGATGATAACAAACAAAGCTCTCATCAAATCGACATGCAGGCATGAAACAAGTACACTGATCAATAGATTCTTAATTCTGAAAAATCCTTTAAGCTGAAACGTCGCTCTTATTCAAGGTGATTCTGCAAGTCAGACAAAGATGGTGGAGTGAAAACACTAAAAATTATTTACCAAAGACAGAGTGAGTTCAAGAAGCAAGATACATGATGAATCAATGAGATTCCAGACCACTGCCACTGCCAGTAAAAAACATAAAAAAGAGTCTTTTCATGTAGTCTGGCTTTACAGAGAAGGATGTACCAATGTTGCATCCTTCTGTTGCATAAAGAAGTCTAGCCAACCCTCTCATACAAGACGGACTGATGGGTGAGAAAACTCAATTCCAGTTGAGAATCAATAACAGCTGACTCAAGGAATCAATATCATTAGTCTTTGTGCTTAACAATTCCCTTATCAATTACTTCCACATCATGATTCTCTCAGAGGCAATAAGCACATATCACAAGAAAGAAGTCAAACACTGGATCGTGGTAGACAGGAGATAAACGTGGTTAGAACAAAATAATAATGAGTACAATACAGTCGTGCATGTGTGATTTCAAGCAAGGGTGGAAACACCAGCAATGTGAAGAAGCTTTTGTCGTTGCAACATGGCATTAAACACAAGGAGTGCAATGTGTTTGATGTTGTTGCCACTGAAGGTCTGTGTGGTCTACATTTTTCTAGTAGAAAAGGGAAGGGAATCAATGAAGAATTGGATCAAAAAGCAGATTTGATAATGGCATTGGTATCAATAAAAGCTTGTCAAATCCCATCCCTACATGTCCCGTCACAGGTATAAAAATATAGTTTTTCTCTGACTTTGAAAACTGTTGAGAGTGTTTGAGGTTATAAGTACTCAGCTACCACATAAAAACTATTTGTGTATCAATTTTGACATTTCAGTGGGAAAATTCCACATATTGAACCTTTAAATCCCAGAAGCCGAACAAAAACAGATCAATTGCCTAATCAAAGAACAGTGCTGGAGGTAAAGGTGCCAAACACCTCTTTATAGCACACAGAGTTAGCAGTTAGAAGTCTCATGGATGTTAAGAGCCGCTTTCATGTACTCTGCTGCTTCAACTTGGCTTTAATTGTTCTGTTGCACACTGTAAATGATGCAAAAGGCACTTTAAGATCCTGTTCCTGCAGCCAGTTATGCACCAATAGACGGTCAAATGCAATTACATTTCAGATCAACTCAGAATGAAGCTTCGATCCTCTTAAATGTTTCTTCATCTACTCAGAACATCTGGAGCTGCCAAAAATGCTACTTGACGTAAGTAAAAAGAAGGTCTCATAGATACTTCCTCTGATTCCTGTATCCCGTCAGAGAGAAGAAGCCACTCAGAAATGTGAGAGCTCTGCACTTGTCAACCTTAAATGTCTTCATGATTGTAATTACAGCCTCCACACTTCTCACCCTCCGTCAGTGAAGGCTGGTGATGGGTTGATTGCTGAATTGTGGGTTCAAATGCAAACTAAACATCAGGGAAAAGTCAACTCACCTCCAACAAACTGGATTCCCCCAGCCACGCGCCCGATAGTGCGTGAGATGAGGTCAGAGATGCAGCAGCCCATGAGAGCCGTGAGCGCCACCAGCAGGAGGAGGCCACACCCAACGCCGGTCACCACTGTGCAGATCCTCCACTCCAGGCTGGGGATGCCGTGGAAGGAGGCGTAGCGCCCACACTGCTCCAGCATCACGGTGGCCTGCCTCTCCTCGTCTCTGACCGGGTAGGAGCAGCGCCTGAAGGTGCCAAAGGACACGGGTTTATCCATCTGTGTCCCCAGCAGCCAGTAGGGCATGAAGAAGCCGACGCAGGAGGCGGCAGCACACAGCAGGGACAGAAGGGCCCAGATGACACCCGTACATGTCAGACTGGACGCCATGGTAAACAGTCTGTGGACGTCTCACACAGCTTCACACAGTCAGTGAACTAACAGCACTTTTATGAGCAGTCGGTGGCTGTGTGCAGGAAGCCTCGCAGTGAGCATTTAACACCAGCAGCCTTCACCTCCTCAGTGACTCCGGGTCCCTGTCAGGAGAGAGAGAAACATTCAGACCCAGCTCTGACAGACAAATCATCTGTGGGAACAAGCTGCTGGCTTCTGGCATCAAATAAATCACAGCTTGAAGAGTTGAAAACCAGGAACATTTCCCTCCAGTCACTATAAATACAGCTTTCATTAAAGACATGAAACTATTCCAGAAAGATCTGCTATTGAATAGACCTTTTTTCTCTGCCAAGCACTGAAAAACTTTGAGGCTATGGGACTGACAAATATGGATGAGCTTAATAAGAGGTGCAGTCAGTCAAAATAGATTCATAATGGGCAAATAAATGGGTTATTACCAAACGTGTTCATGTAATAAGTTCAGATTTAATACCATTAACATTCTCAATCCCTTGTCATCACTCAAGGCAGCTGGCTTTACCATCAAATGGGAATGCTACATAAAATTTAAAAAACAAAGAAAATAGCAACATTTACAAGTAGCTGCTTCTTTCACAAGGTTTGGAAATAACTGTATTTAAATATGGGCAGAGCTGATGTTGTTTTACTCTGTTCCAAACCAGGGGTTCAGGGGATTCAGGGGATGCCAGAGATTATAATGGGACACAAGGCTCTGTCAGCTTTCAGCTTTCATCTAAAAATTAGATTTTAATACAGTATGTTGACTAAAACAGGGCACCAGTGGACCAGCTGGACCATACTCTGAGGATATTGTCTTCCTGTGGCCCATCAGGGTTCAAACACAGGCTTCCTTCCCCACATGTTGCCCTGAGATTGGCTGGCAAACACACACAGTCCATATCCCCTTTTGCACAGTGACAGCTGGGACAGGCTTCATCTTTGTTTGCCTTTTCCTTCTCTTAATGTGGCGTGTATCAAATAGGTATCAAAGTTGGGATGGTAATCCAAAACCAGCTCCAGCGCCTCCATTTGCATTCATGCTCGACAGTTTCATGTGTCTCAGAAACAATGTCATACCCTGTGAGAGGCAGTCATTATGAGCAGTGACAAAGAGCCGAGTAGTCATGGCAGAGGCAGGAGGGGTCTGAAGTGTGACTACTCAGTTTTGGGCAGAATCATGCAAACAGTGCAACAAGCATCACATCTAAGGCTGCATTGCAACATCACACATCAGGAGTTCAATGTGTTTGACACTGTTCACACAGAAAAACCTTTTTCACACATAAAAATCTACTGGAGATGAGGAGGGAACTGATGAGGAATCAACCTGGCACACCACAACTTTTCAAGAAAAACTAGAAGGTGACTGAACAAATGTAACAGACAATACAGTCAGGGGTTCGTGGTCTCTTTTCACATTCAGCATAACGAACCACAGCTGTAGCTCCCGCCTCATTGACACCCTTATCAGGCTGAGAACAAACGTTTCTGTTTGAAGCTTTGCTGGATGGATCCATTTCATGACAGACATGTGGAGAATCCAGCTGCTTTACAAGATCAATAAGAATCTGATGGACAGGCTGGATCAAAAGTTGTGTTGGTATCAATAAAAATGTATCAGTTTCCACATCTCTGTAATAAGAGCTATGATAAAGGGTTTTTTGATATCTCCTGTCTTATTATTGCAAGTACTGACAGTGATGCTATCTGTCAGAAGCACAAAGCCTCCACTTTACTACAACTGACCTGTGATGGTCTGTTTATGTCGGCAACAGAAGTGAAGTTAGAAAAACAATATTTCATTTTTTACTAAATAAGGCTTTTGATGTTTTGACATTCATGGCACATTTTTACATGCCAAAATTACAGCCAATATGTGGGATATATGGGGCCAGTATTTATAGCCAAAAATGTTCAAATCTGCCTATACCAGTTTTGTTCCAATAATATTATGCATCCCTTCTATGTAGTTATCTTTCAATATTCATGATAACATGAACACTCCTAAAGGAAAAACTATAAATACTCATTTAGACTTTGCATTTCAAGTACATTAGCTTACTGTCAGTAAGCACTGCGAGCAGTTGTTAGGCTGCTGTGAACGCCTGTTTTTAAACCAACATCAATATAAACTTTATTAATACACTAAAGGTGTGTGTTGGCAAGAACCTGGAGAGCAAAACATGTGGCAGTACAGGGCGAGGACACAATATCACAATATATCACAGTACTATAAGCAAAGCAATGCCTTAAAATAAAGATGTCTTACTTAATTGTCTATCATTTAAATTAGGTAGTACCTACAACATAATATACATAAAACATACATTTTATAATAAATGTTATTTATCAGGGATGCATGATATTGGATTTTTGCCGATATCCAATATGCTGATATTTCCAAACTCAATATTGTTGATACTGATATTTTTGTCAATGCTCAAGGATAGATAGATGGATAGATAGATAGATAGAAATTCTTCTTTGACAACAGCTAATAACGAATACAAAGCATTCAGCCCTCTCCAGATTCAAACTAAAAAGACAAACATGATAGAAAACATGGATATAAAGAACAGTGACAGATCAAATCATGTGCAGAGTGGTGACAATACATTTTTTCAGGGTGGTTATTGTAGAGGGAAGTAAGTACATTAAAAAGTCCCACAATGAGACAATGTAATGTCTGCCTGACGGCAATAACGTAAAAAGGGGGTAATGGAGGGGGTGAGATGGGTCCTCTGTGATCAGGGTGGATTTCCTGATCACAGAGCGGTGATACAGCCTCCACTTCACTAAAACTGACCTGTTCTCTTCATGGTGACAGTCTATTTCTATTAGAAATAGATGTAAAGCAAGAAAAAACAGTTTTATTCTTCAATAAATTATACTTTTGGGTGAAAAAAGGGGACATTAAGTGATGATGAGGTAAACCATAATGGTAGATTCTTACATTCTGCAAATATTACAGCCAATTTGTGACATATACATATGTAATCAATATGTACGGCCAATATGTTTGATGTAAATATCTGCAAAAGTGTAATATCTGCCAAGACAGACAATTATCTGCTGATACCAACTACATCATGCATCCCTAATACATATGGCTGATATGTATCCAACATGTTATCTGTAAATATCTGCAGAAACAGATGTTGTACTGATAATACTGTTCAACTGTAAATAACAGTAACTATTGCAGTGAGAGGAGGAGCCAACGCGGTGAACGTCTGCAGCCAACTAATACCAGAGGCTCAATGACAATTCAAAGAAATATCCTGAATTTCTTTAAATCAACCAAAACAATGATAATGTCCTACAAAATATCAATATAAGTAGCATCCTGAAGCAAAATATCAAGATATTTTGGTGTTATATTTCCTTACGTCCCCGATGTTAAGATGAACTATACTGTCTTAGCCTTAATTTCATTAAAACATACATTCATATTTATAAGCTCAATATTTTTCTCAGGCCCACACGATTCTCTCATATAATGGTCTTTCGTTACCATTAACTTCAAATCAAAAACCACTCATTATTGTCATGGATAGAAGCAGGGATGCACAATATTAGATTTCTGCAGATTTCTTATAAGCTGATATTTCTGAGCTCATGATCGCAGATAATAACATTTTTTGTCAAGAGCATAAACTTATAATAATCACCTTCTTCATTGTGACAGGCTATTTGTGTAAGGGCGAGCTGTAAAACTAGAAAAACAACATTTAACTCTTGCAAAAATGAAACTGTTGATTTTTAACAGTGCCCATGCAGTGACGCAGGAATATAATAAATTTGTGTATTTTGCCGATATTACAGCCAATATATGACAGTTATGTACGACTGATATATCAGTTGTACATATCAGTCTAAAATTTCAAATCGACCATATTGTACGGATAATATTGTGCACCCCTAGACAGCAAAGCAGAATATTCTTGAAGTCAGACTTCTATTTTGAAGGTCTAATCGTGGCCTCAGATAACTTAGTAACAACAAAGTGGTCTAATTGTAATATTTTCACAGTAAAGAAAACACTGCAAACTACACAGCCAAAGGTAAAGTGCTCTGAAATCTTAAAAAGCCCCTCACTGAGTCCCTTTCACAAATAAAAATAAAAATAAAAAAACTTAGGAGCACACGACCACGCAGGAGCTCCCACCACAGCACACTGCGCTGAGGCTGGAGTGGATTGGTTCGGGTGACCTCACGCTGTTATCGCGGGGCTCCGTCTATCGGAATGTGACAAATGAAACAGGACCAAAGGAGAAGAAGAAGAAGAAGAAGGAGAAGAAGAGCTTACATGGTGTTAGACCTCCGTGAAAAGCTGTGCTCGCTGCGCTTATTTCCATCTGCTGACTGCTCCAGCTGTGTTTGGTATCGAGACAAACTTTTACTCCAGACGAATGAGAAAAGAAAGAAACGAGAGTAAATCCAATCAGATCCAAAAAGTGTCCAGCGAACAGTCCACAGATCACTTCCTCCTCAGCAGATTTAACCGAGGCAAAGATCAATTATTCACTCCAGAGCAGAGGAGGAGAAACGTGAGGATCACTGACTGACTGACTGGAGTGTGAGGAGTCCTGAATGATCCCACATTCCTGCTCAGAGAGAGAGAGAGAGAGTCAGAGGGGAGAGGGAGGTAGAGAGAGAGTCAGAGGGGGAGAGAGACACAGAGGGGAAGTGGGATAGAGAGAGAGAGAGAGAGAGAGGCAGAGGCGGGGAAGGGGCGAGCCCGTGAAACACTCTCAGGAGGTGACCATCAATCACACACACATCCCACCCAGGGGCCGGACTCTCCAATACTATCATTCCCTACATGCTCACGGTGCGTTCAGGAACACCTCGTAAAATGGTACATTACACCTGGAAATAAATAGCACTCCCATTTAAGGCTTAAAACGGAAAAAAATTGGTTTGTAAAAGGCAGGATGGAGACTGTGGGAAATTTTGCCAGAGGACTGTCTCTATTATTCAGCATCAAGATTAATTTTGTTTTCTACAAACCACATTAGGTTAGAATGAAAAAATATTTTTTAACCCTAAGGGCAAGGTCAGTTATTGGTCACACTCAAACTACTATGCACAAAATGCTTTTATAAAGCAAGCTATAAATATTACACATATTCTGCTTTCATTGAGCTATTTTTACACCTACATCTGACCTAATTATTGATATCAAATACTAATTAATTAAAAAAAAATTGACCCTTTGAATGCCAGGTTTTTGTCGCGAAGCTGCCATGTTTTAGATTATAAATACAGAAAAAAAATGCTTTCAGTATACTTCATACAATGTGGTTATTTTGTGTTAAATTGTTACAGCCTGTCAATGATCAGCAGCAACATTGATTTCTATGGAATATTTTCTTTTGTGCAGTGTCAAATACTCACACTCATTTTCATGTCGTAAAATAACGACATCTGGTGGAGAGTGTAAAAAAATTAATTCCAAGGTAAAAGCCCAGACTGACACCCAGATACAATAAAATGTATGATTATATAAGGTAATATGTAATTATATTCACTTAGCAGTATAAGTTTAACACTTGTTTGTTCACAGTGTATTTTTGACTCACTGTGGGAGCTGAGCTGGAAATAACAAGATCAAATTAAAATTCACAATCTTGCCACATTTATGTCATACGCACAAACACAGATAAATTATTTAAAAATAAATAAATAAAGAATGAAAGTATGTAGAATGCATACAACAGTATAAAGGGGCTGATCCATAACGAAATTAATTATTCTGCCCTTATATGAAAAAGTAGGATGGAAAATATAATGTCCAACTCAAGTAAACACCGTTACTTTATAAATGACTTCATCATGAATGGAAGAATAACTTCATGAATCTCTTGATTTAAAGTTTTTTAAAAAAAAAAGCATTTCAACAAAATGCACTTAAAGTGCTGAGCGTTTTTTTTTTTTTTTTTTTACTTTTCTATGAAAATGATAGACTGTGGTGAGCTAACCAGTAGTTTTTACTCATATCCTTCATGACAAATGATTTATTATAGGGATGCACATCAGCAGTGGATCAACAATGGTATTGGTTCTTTTTACAATCACTGACAACTGGAATATGATTGTGGGATGAACAGAGAGCAGTTGCAGTTTATCTTTTTTGTCACCTAATTTAATGCTGACATTCTAACCCTGATCTGTCATTTTTTTAAAATTAAAGCCAGAAGAAATTGCCTATCAGACAAACTCGGACCTGTTTTCATGATCAAATATAAGTGGAAATGTTGGTACTGTAGCAGCATTACACCAAAAGAAGGAAATATCTGCACTGGCCTTGGTATCAGCTAAATTGTTATTCTAAACAGCATTTTTGGATTCAGCCCTGATTTTTACAATCATTGCATCTCTAGCTCATAATTACATTTTCCCCTATTTCACAAATACATCAAGTTGATCAAGGGGACATTTTAGTTTTTTCAGACAGCAAAATCTGAACAGCCAGCTTAACCTATTTATTTGGTTTGTTCATCATAAAGTTAAGTCAAACTCATCCCCGCTTATAACTGTGAAAACTTAAATTTTGGCAAAATAAAAAAGATGCTGTTGCCTTACATAACACTCATGGGTGTGATGTGCTGAAAGTTGCTCCTGACTAGTCTATACAGCTCGGTTTTGGGTGCCAAAAAGACAGAAGGGCGCAGCTGCTTTCAGGGGATCTCTTCACTGAATGCTGATCCTTATTGGAGCCCACGCATCACGTGTTTATTTAAAATTCCTCGGTGTCCTTTCTTTGACTTATGTGCAGTCATACAGGTTGTCAGGTATCTTTTGACTGAGAGTCATTTAAAGGTAGTTAAGTTCAGCCTGAGGCATCTTGAAATTACCTCGCTTTACAAAAGGTCATTCCCACACTCAGAGTAATCCCCATACTTTCACTCTGCTTAATGTAGATCCATAGCAACCTTTTTGTTATTTATCTGTTTGTGCCGATGAAGGTTATGTAATAGCCTAATTCAAACCTTACTATATCGTGAAAATGCTTAATCACATTAAAAAAATGTATTATTTATAAATTTCCGACATTACTTGAATGCAGCATTTCCCTCATGCTATGAATGACAAACTTTTGTTTTTTTGGGAAATGTGTTTGTGTTTTTGTTAGTTCAAAATCATTTCAGACTGTCAGTGTCTGTTAAGAGCAAAAAGCGACACACCCTTTTATCAAAATGTTTTGTTGTTGGATCCATAGGACTTATTTTAAATGATCCTTGTGTATCATTTATCTTTTAAAGTTGATAAATGTCGGCAACAGGCCTACTAAACTTGCTAAACATGCCACTCGAGCCAATTTTACTCGTTCTTGATTATTACTACTTTTTGGTGTTGTTCCGCGTATTGTGTGTTACTGGACAGTTTGTTGGGGTATTAAGGTCTAAAGTTAAGTAAACGTCACAGCTCAGTGGAATCATTGCCTTTATGATTAGAAATACTTGACAGACATCTTCCTTTAAACGAATTACGAAAGAAACATTTTTTTGTATAAATAACAATGCGGCGGAACCTATTATCTGTTGAAATCTTCTTCTAACAGGACGCTTATACCAGACGGACCAAAACATCATTCGGAAAGTTTTCTTGGATGAGTCCCTGCACAGTTATTGTCTTTGTAATTTACTAATACTTGAGTGACGTCGTTCTTTTCACAAATCATAACATATTTAAATAAATTTTGATAAATGTGTTCTGGAACAGTCCATCCGCTGTAATCTTTACACTGCCCGGACGTTAATTCCAGACGGACCAAAACATCACAGGGAAAGTTGACGTGGAGGAGTCTGAGCTCAACCATGACTGACACTAAAGTTGAGATTGCAAATGAAAGCTCTGGAGTGATACAGAGCTCAAACGCCTCCTCTCAGCCCAACAACCCGCTGTCGAGGAAGCTCAACAAAATCCTGGAGACGAGGCTCGACAATGACAAGGTGAGAGGAAAATTAGCTTCGAGCGAGCTAACCGTGGTTAGCTAATGCTAGCGGCTAGCTATGTGAGAGCTGCACATCATTCTGCTCTCTGTTCATTTATTCAACACTTAAGTGGTTATTCTTTTGTGGTTAATGTTATTGGCTCTGCTACACAGACTGAGAGCCTCCCGAGCTTCATATTGATGCATTTCAGAGCTTCATTTACGTGTTGTTGTCAGTCAGTGTGAACATCAGGATTACTGAATCTGTTTCTTCTCTCTCTAAGTTTCTCGTAACAAAAAGTTCCCACAGCTCTCAAAGGAAAGTAATAAATCTAAAGGTTGTTGATGGTATATATCCTTTCAGCGACTTATTAAATAAGTGTTTGGACCTTAACACCAACCAGAAGTGCCCCGATAGCACATATTTCTGACATTTCTGACTGACTTATTATAGAACAGGGGTGTCCAAACTTTTTGAATAGAAGGCCAAATGTAGAAAAATACATATATGTCTGGGCCACCTCACTTTTAGTGAATCAGATTTCAGGGTTTATGGTTGTCCCATCAGTTTTTCCCCCCGAACTTCACTTTTTGTTAAGAAATTATATTTCCAACATGTTTCTTCTACACATTCATTATACTCATTTTTCTTTTTGATATATGTTTTTATATTTGTAAATATACATTTTTCTATGAAAATAATTCAAAATGATGTAATAAGAAAATAAAGAAATAATAAAGGACAGTAAAAAAGGGCACTTGTCCAGTCCTCCACGTCCAATCCATCATCCTTCTCCGATTCCACCATCACCCAATCCCTGTAGTTCGCTGTAATTCCTCTTCTGATTATTTAATGCGTTCACTCATATGTTTTATGTTTAATTTCATTGTTTAAGTTTGAGATGTAAGATATGTTAGTAGAGACATCTAGGTCTTATTAAATAGTGTTAGTTTATTTATTAATGTGTATCTAATTCTCTCCAAGTGGAGTGTGTTAGCAAGGTCATCTAGCCACATCTTAGCTGTCGGGGCAGCAGCACTTTTCCAGACCATTAACATTAATCCTTTTGCTATAATTAAGCAGCAGGAGAGGAAGTGTTGCTGTGCCCTATCCAACTTACTGGACTGTCTAGATACACTTAAAGTAATGAGGCTCATCAGTTTTTAAGTGTGCTTGTTTGGCCCGAGCTACCATGACATTCACCCCTGAAGAGGACGAGAAAAAGGATCTGTGCAGCAGAGTGGGAAGACACTGACAGCTAATCTTAGGCCCAAAACAAGAGCAAGAGGCTGCAAACCTTAAAGAGATGTTGTCTCCTGAAGATAAATCCTGCAATGTGCTCTACACCTGGACCTTGAGATGGAGCAAGTTGTACAGAAAATGAGCGTGATTAGAGCTATTTACTGCAATTGTCTTTGCTTACTTGGTTGTTTAGGGGTCAAATTAAAATAGACTTTAGTGCCACATTTGGCCACCAGGCCATGTTTTGGACACCCCTGTGGTAGATAATGTAAAAACTCTCCTATTGTGCAAGATCAAATTCTTAAATACAGTCCTGAATCCACAACCAGATCACCACATCTAATCAGTTCTTCTTTGTACCATGACCAACATCCCCTGAAAATATCATTAAAATTAATTCATCACTTTACTAGTTATCGTGCACACAGGCAGAAAAATGCTGGAAACAAGATAACCTCCTTGGTGACAGTGACAGTGAAACTACCAACCATTTACACTCACCTTTGAGTTGTCAATCAATTCATCTTTATTTTTTATTTTATTTAACCTTTATTTAACCAGATAAAAGACCCATTGAGATCAAGATCTCTTTCACAAGGGTGATCTGGCCAAGAGGTCAGCAGCACACGTTGTATACCAATTCGTAGCAAGTGTTATATCAAGACACTGGACAATAGAGCAGGCTGAAGACAAACTTTTCATTTTATAGACACACATATATGCATGTGTACATACAGTATATATACATACATAAGAAACATGTATACACATATATACATACCATATACAAACATCCAAACCCATCATAAATCCACCATGAGCGCAGTGCAGTGCATCTGTAGAAGGCTCACAGAAGCAGTGGCAAGAAAAATCCTGTTTAGCAGCTGGAGATCTTGGAGTGGAGTCAGTCTCATGTTGAACAGCCGCCACCCTTTCTGTGCTGAGGGTCTTGGCGATGGAAGGGAGGTGGGCGGAGACAAAAGGAGTAAGTATAAGTAAGAACTGAGGGTAGTGAAAGATCCATGGGCCATTCATAAATCTGTCCTCATCATATTTCTCTCTGCTGAATAAAAATGTATTTGAGTAAGCCCCTTCAGATTTGGCATTTCGTTTTGTTGTGCCTTTGACCCCCCTTTTCCTTCAGCACTGCCCTAAGTCTCCCTTTAAGGAAGGCACTGAAACATTCCTCTGAGATTTGCTCCGTATCGACATGATAGCGTGTCAAGTTGCTGCAGATTTGTCATCTATACGTCCACAATGTAGATCTCCCAATCCACCACATCCCAAAGGTGTTTGTTCTATTGCTGTGATTTCCAGTAGGGATGCACAGTATTGGATTTTTGCAGATATCTGATATGACAATATTTCTAAACTCAAAAACAAAGATTCTGATATCAATGCCAATATTTTTTGTTGTAGCTTCCTCTTAACTAGAACTTACCAGTTCTTTTCATGGTTACAGTCCCCTTGTGTTATAAGCAGATGGTATATTGTACACATACTGTATGTTATATGTGTTCTACAGGAAAAACAACATTTTTGTTAAAGAAAATGACGCTTTTTATGTTTAAAAGCGGACAGTCAGTGATGGTGGGGTAAACCGTTATAGTACAATAGTGCATTCTAACAATATTACAGCCAATTTATGGATAATCTATTCTGCCAAAATATAAAAATGCTGTTACTGATAATCACATTTATACCAGTATTGCTCTGATAATATTGTGCATCCCTAGATTCCAGGCTGTTTTTGTCTAAGGCACACTTAATACCAAGCCAACATCTCAATGCACATGCTCTTATCTTTCAAAAGAGCCTCTTTAATTTGTAAGAAAGTATCTTATCAGTCTCTCTCACATATTCAGTTTTATTTACAAATCTCTGATGAAATATGAACAGCTGTATTACTGAAGTCCTTCATTGAGCAAGTCTTACCTTAGGTTTATCAAATCTGTCACAAAACTAAATACATTTTGTAGTTTGGGCATAGGCAGGCTTGTCAACTGTGACTATGAAAGCTGCACTATTTTCACAACATATTAATACAGAAATCTGTTATCATTTTTTTATCTCAATAAAAAGACATAAAAGCCAAAAATGTACTAGTGTAAAAAATGGCAAGTCATACCATTATGAAAACAGTGAAAATGTTTGTGTGCATATGTCTGAAGACAATTCTACAACTTAAAAATTGTTGCTGTGTGTCTGTCTGGAGGGAAATGTGGTGGAGGGTTTTAATAATGGGAACCAGAGGGCACAAAATGAGTGACTGAAAAATAAAAAATCCAAGTATTTATTTTTAAATTTTCTGTATCAAAAAACTTAAGTTATTTGATGTAATCAATATATTGTTCAGCCCTACTTTCAGGTGTTCATATTTGGTGTCATGTCAATTACTGCTGGCATCTGGCTTCCCAACTGCTGTTTTACAGAGAATTTGTTGTTATGGGATGTAAAAATGGCCTGTTGTTCAACTGTGATCAGTTTTTATGATCAAACATGAGCAGAAACACTGGCATGGAGGCAAAATTACACTGACAGACTAAATTAGAAAAGAACTGGTATTGGTTTTGGCTGAATTGTTATTTAAAACATCTGCAAAAGCCCTCAGTTTCACAGTGGCTGGATTATTACAATTCATATAGGAAACACTTAAGCTGTGCTTATGATAAGTACGCTGATTATGATTATATATTTCTGATAAATCTACCAACACGCAAAAAGACAACCCCTTCAGATTTGCATTGTAATTTCTGTTGTTTCCTGACAGATAGATAAAAAACAAAGTTAAAGAAAGAAAAGTTAATTTTATAAGCATTTGTTATTCAAACACCTGATGAGAGTCAAACGTTGTTATCCCTTTACCTCATTGGTTGTCTTTTATATTACTTTATTAATCTTGTTCTTGTTGTGACAAGAGTCATTCCAGGGAAACTTATTCTGAAAATATGAATTTAGTCTCATATAACGCCCCTGCATTCCCTATGCCGAATTCCTCCACAGTGATTTATCTGCAGTGTTAACAGATCCTTGGTGATACAACACTCGCCGCAGCACTCCAGCAGACTAACAATGTAATTTCCATTTTGTGCTTTCAGGAGATGCTGGAGGCTCTTAAGGCGCTCTCGGTGTTCTTCACTGAGAACAGTCTGCGTACCAGGAGAAATCTGCGAGGAGACATAGAGAGAAGAAGCCTGGGGATTAATGAGGAGTTTGCACGAATTTTTAAGGAAGTGAAAGAGGTAATGGAGAGTTTTTCGCAAAAGTAATTAACCAAAAGAAAGCACATTAGTTTAAATGTATAAGTGCCTAAAGTATGACTGTAACTTTTTCATGATTGTGATGGATAAGGACTTCTTTGCACGTGGTGACTGTATTCAGATTGTTCAGTTGCAATTTATTAGCAGCAAAGTCCTCAAAGCCAGAGACTGTCGTGGAAACATGAATTAAAAAGGAAGAAATCCAGTTTATTAGTGAACTATATGACCACTGTGCTGTAGTAACTCAGACTTCATTTTGTCTTCAGGAGCTTGAAAGTGTTCATGAAGATGTCCAGGCCATGAGCACATGTTGTGAAGAAATGACGAGCAGATTAAAGGTGCAGTTTACCATTATTAGTCGTTAATTATCTCATAAATAAATCTCAAAATTCCCAGTTCAAGCACTGACATGTCTCTTTCCAAAATCATGAATAAGATGTGATAACTTTGTGCGAGCTCTGCTGTAGAAAGGTGATGTTTTTATTACAAGGACATCATTTTTGCAAACAGTCTATTAAAACACAGTCAATATTCTTCACAGGCTGCGAAGGAGCAAACTCAAGACCTCATTGTAAAAACCAACAAGCTGCAAGGAGAAAAGTAAGTACGGTAGACTAAACGTTTTGTTGGTGCGTTCATGTAACTGTAAAGGGTTAATCCTGCAACAAGCCATACACACCTTTATCTCAAATCAGGAGGAAGTCCAATCCAGTTGCACTTTGTTTGTATCACTCTTATTGGCTCAGCAGAATGTGCTTTATCAGACTTTTCTCAAAATGTACATTTCTATGAGTTTAATGGCTTATTTTTATTTGCCTGTTGTGGCGACATGACCACAAACAGTTACTTGATCAGAAGAAGCTATGATGAAGACTGATTTTCCAAAATGCAAAAACTTTTTTGGTTTATTGTTCATGTTAAAAGTTTAGAATTTCTGCTTCTGCAAGATTAACTTAGCTTTTTGTCCATATAGCTCAGTGAAAATCAATACAACTGAATCATGAAAACACAGTATGTTTCTTGGTGGCTGAGCTCATTGATTACAATGATCAATTTCTGCATTTAGCAACTCACATCAGCAGCCTGTTGTACCAGCAGCGTATGTGCAATTCTGTATTAAACAGGGCCCACGCTACAGGATAACTGGCAAGAATTTAGGCCAGGATGCCCACTTCTGACTGAAGTTAGCAAAGGCCTGACAATCTGATGGCTCTTAAGATTATTAAAGATTATCCTGTGGTGTGAGGCGTGTTAAGAGTCATTTTATCTTCCATGATCGTCTCAGAAGAGGATCAGGTTTGCCCAGACACGGTATTGTAAATATTGAACATGTTCAATATTTACAGAGCTGATGTGTGTGGACTGCACTGAGGACAGCTGAGCATCTCTACTGTGTTTTATCAGGGAGCAAGCAAACTTAAGCAGAAAGCGAAACAAACATAGCCCTTGTAACAATAGTAGACACAAAAAATAAGCCAGTTAGATGAAAATCAGAAAAACAGGACCAACATTTTGATTTATGGCAGCACATGAGCATCTATATAACTTTACTGGTAAATAATATTAAAATCAAAATTCAAGGACAGGAGTTAGACTGAAACCATCAAGATGTACTTGAAAGCTAACCTCTAGCTGCTTTTAGTTTCACTTCCTCTGGCTCATTGTCACTGTGTTTGTTCCCCTACACCAAGGAACAAAAAAGTTATCAACAAGTTTTGATGAAATTTCTTGGAAATGTTGGTCACGGCAGAAAGAAGAAATGATTAGATTTTGGTGGTGATCCAAATATGGATCCAGGATTTTTTTTAAATTTAATTAAAACTGTGACATATGTCATTTTTACTAATTTTCACTGTCAACTGGGCTAATAAATGCCTTGGTGGAGGTTTGTGCTGTTGGAGCTCTTCGAAGTTGACTCTAAATTTTTAGTGTTTGACTTTGTGAGATTATGAGCTGCAAGACTGAAGACATGGTTGTTGATGAGGGCGTCTGTTGCTTTGATGTGCCATATAGACGTTGTTGCACACCACATACTAAAAGAATAAAACTGTTAAATTTGTCATTTTCTTTGTCCCTTATTGTGGCTCCAAGTTTCTAAATAAGTAAAAGTTTAAAAATTTTCATGTGTTTTCCAGACTTTAGATGTGGGAAAAGGCCACACCGCACCTGTGATTGAAACCAGTTGGTCAACTCCCCGTGTTGGTCAGGGCCTTTCTGTGTCGAGTTTTCTTGTTCTCTTCCCACAAACCAAAATCATGCACCGTAGATTCGTATGTGTGAGCGTAAATAGTTTTCTCTTTTTTGTCTCTATGTGTCACTCTCAGCCGGTGACTGATCCAGGGTGTACCCTGTCTCTCGCCCAGTGTCAGCTGGGATCGGCTCCAGCTCCTTGGAACCCTGAAAGTGATAAGTGGTTTAGATGATGGATGGATGGTTTGCAACTAAAACTGTGCAGTTGTTTGGTGGCACCACTGACTCAAGATTCTTCAGAACCAGAAGGGCTTAATGTCAAAACCAACCAAAATTTTCTCACAAAAATGGAATTTCACATCATTTGATCAATCAATGGAAAGCATTTGTCTTCTGTTCTGGTCTCAGAACAGACTATTGGTTGAAAGGGACTTCTATTAACTGCCATTAACAAATAAACATTGACAAAAAAGGATGTAAAAATACAATAAAGCATCATGAATATGTGACTACTGTAATCTGTGCCCTTAATCTGCCAGTGTGACAAAACAGCTGGCGCATCAATTACTGATGTTTTTCATCTTAAGCATTAAACAATCAGTCACTGTTATAAGATAAAAATGTCAAACTTTACAGAAAATAAAAGCACGAGAACAAAGAAGAGTCATCATTCATTAATGGGTTCAAGTCTATGAGAGACTGCACTGCCAGCAACAATCAGCCGGTCGAACCCTCTGCTTCCTCCAAGTTTTCCATCTCTGTGTAAGAATGAAGTTGAAGCCTTTGCCTGCATTTGAACTGACTGAGCTTGTGCAACACAAAACAGGGAGAAGTGCAATCACGTTGTCCCTAAATTATGAATTACTTTCAAAAATGGCTACGGTATATTTGAACATACAACCAGCTGATGCAACCCTGCTGTGATGATTTTGGAAATAATGGGGAGACTCAGTTTTTTTCAGGAGAGAAATTTAAAAAAAAAATAGGCATTTAGAAAAATAGTCACCAAAACTTGAAACAGATGCTGCCACCTAGACTTCTGTAACAGATTTAACTAAAGTCAAGGAGATTGTTTCAAATTGGATGAAAACTTTGCTCTAAATTAGATGCAGAAAGTTCAAAGAAAACCAATCCCATCATTTTCTCCACTTATCTTCTCTGAGGCTAATAGTCATTTTGGAAACTCATCACATACGTCGCTGATAGGCATCTTCATCAGTTCTAAACCAGACACCATCATTTCACCCTTTTTGGTGTCTCATTTCAACAGAAAAATTAGCTCTTTTCTCCATTCAGGCGAGTTTCCTGACAAAAAATCTCTTTAACAAAAATGCACAGCAGGGAAAAGATGGTGCACTTTGCAGTTCATCAGATTTTGTAGCTCACACATACTTGAAAAGTGGGAGCTAACTATCTGAATGTAAAGTAGGGCTGCCTGATTATGGCAAAAATATTATTCATGGTTATTTTGATTTATATTGAAATCATACATATTAAACAAGATTATTTATAGATTCTTTGAATTCTATTAAAGTTAAATGCATTCAACTTTGAAGACTTTAAAAGGAGCAAAAAGAACAATAAATATGTGAAAATGTAAATATCAAAAATACTTTTACATAAAACAGCAGATATAATAAAATAAGTGCAGTACGGCATCCATCGATCCTCTTATGCGGGGCGGAGTTGCTCAGCGAGTAGACCCAGAGGTCCCTCTCCACTGAAACATTTTCCTGCTCCTCCTGGGGGATTCAGGGGCGTTCCCAAAGCCAGATGGGATATGTAATCCCTCCAGTGAGTTCTGGATCTGCGCCGAGGTCTCAGAAGACCTGGACAGAGAGGCGACCAGGAGGCATCCCAATCAGATGCTCAAACCACTTCAGCTGGCTCCTTTAAATGCAAAGTGGCTCTACTTTGAGCTCCCTCCAGATGTCTGAGCTCCTCACCTTATCTCTGAGGCTTGGCCCAGACGCCCTCTCGTTTAACCACAATATGGCACGAGTCACAATCTTCATCTAGCTTTGTTACCTCCGCTAAAGGGGATATGTTTCAACCAGGGTCTGTTCGTTCATCTGTCAGTCTGTAAGATATCTGAGAAAGTACTCAACGGATTTGGATGAAATTTTAAGATTACTGGTAATTAGGCGGTGATCAGAAACCAGAGGTGGATCCAGGATTTGTTAACATTTTGAGAGAGGGACTTTTTTTTACATTTTCACAAAAAAAAATCAAAAACTTGTCAATGGATTTTGATTGGATTTTCAGGGAATGTTGGTCAAAGCATAAGGAAGAAATTACATGGTTTTGGTGTTGATCCAAATCCAGATGCTGATTCATTAACATTGTGTGATAGGGCAGTTTTCCACATTTTCCATAATGATTCGGTTAACAATGTCAGAGATTCCTTGGCAGAGGTTTGTGCTTTATTAGCTTTTCTAGTTTATCTTATTTCCATGATCCTGGAAAGCTGGTAAATGGTAACCAAAATTGTTCTTTTATTAATTACCTAGCTCTAACATCTATCCATCCTTGAGCCCAAGTAAACCTGCCCGCACAAAAGATCTTTTAAGCTTGATTTTGGACTCACCTTACAAACCTGAAAGCTTGACCCCAGTCTAGGCTCACTACATCTGATTATATATATAAATAATACAATCAATCAGTCTTTATTTGTATAGCACCAATAGCAAGTGTTATCTAGAGACACTTCAAATAGAGCAGGCTGAAGACAAACTCTTTATTTATAAACATATATGCACATTTACATTTATAAAATACACATATACACATGTATACACATACATATATCCAAAACCAAGCATAAATCCATCATGAGCAGCACTGGGCCAACCAAACTACAGGAAGATGTGTCTGCAGGGGGATTACTGTAGTGGCAGCAAGAAAAGGCCTGTTTAGCGGTTTGAAATCTTGAGTAGATCCAGTCTCATGTTGAACAGCCATCATCCCAATGCTGTGTTAGGTGTGTGGGCGAAAGAAGTTAGGTGGGCAGAGACAAGTGGACTAAAGTAAGAATTGAAAATAGTGACAGATTTATAAATCTGTCCTCATCATATTTGTCTCTGCTGCATATAAATTTATTAGAGGTGAGGCCCGTAAGATGCAGGATCTCGTTTTCAAGAGGGTCCTCATGTCTATGTGGTTGCAAAGGTAGTTTTTATTGAGGAATAAACAATAACAACCATGAAAAGAGTAATTAATCTAATACTTACACCAACATCTATGATGATTATAAGGTAGAGATGACTCAATTCTCAAGTGTTTGATGTCAGGACTATTATTTTCTTTCTCTTATTTGGGCTGGCGACTGCCCTTAACCAGGTACAAACAAAACATCTGTCCTTAAAGCTGTGTTCATGACTTAGCTTTCAGTTTCAAGTTTCTATGCTACATAATATTTGAAAATTATCTAACATGTCTCCAGCCTAATTTGATCTGACATTAACCAATCAGAAGAGTTTACTGAGGTCCAAACATCCCGTTTAAAAACTAAATTACTTGGAGTTTAAACTATTTCCACATATAAAAAAATGACCTGCCAAGTCAGACTGAAGTAAACTTCCTGTCTGTGATATAAGTCAAGAGTCTCTTTGGTTTTAGAAGTTAGAGATTTGGTGCAGGGCGAGAGAGGCTGGCAAGCACGTCTTTATTTTTGATGAGGGGGGATAAATGATTCATGAGGTTGATGAATATATTTCTCCTGAAGTTGTCTATTTGCATAAGGAGGGCAGCAATCATCCTAAATGGGGCCTCATTTGTCTTCTTCGTCATGTCCTGTGATGTTTGTTCTTCAGATAAACATCAAAGTTTTCCTGTTTACTCTGCTACGCTCCCTCATCCCACTGAAGCTAACTATTTAAACTGGAGAGCGGCCCATCAGCACGCTCTTGTATTCGAGTGTGCATTGAGATTCGCTGACAGCACATATTAGGAGCTATCAGAGATGCAGATTTAATGTATACTGCTCCCTATGACATGGAGGGCTACGCTCACCCAGCTGCATCTCCTTGAATACTGATGGATTTCTTTCTTTTTTGGGTTGAAAGCCTGCCAATAAAATAATTTAGGTGTCATTAATCTGTGAAATTCAGCCTGCAGAGTGTTGACAGAGAATGAAACAGAACAGCCGCCCCTCTTAACTGATAGCTGGGGATTAGTGCGGGGTTCATTAGCATTTGTGGCGGCTGTGACCCCCAATGCTCAGTGACCTTGTGATGTGACACAGAGGCAGGGGCAAACTTAATGTAAATTTCTGGCAAAAGGCGGCGCCTACTGCTGTGATGTGTGGCTTCAATTCTCTGCTCCGCTGGCACAGCTTCAGGACCTCCTTGACGACAAGGTGACAACGGAGGGGAGGGAGCGAGCGAGGCTGAGCAACACTGAGTTTTTAAGATATAGTGATATAAATCTGAATGAGCTGGAGGTAAAAAGCTGGTATATATCGTTAATATTGATGCTGTTAGTTGCATTTAGGAGTAGAAATTGAACGCAGGCCAAAAAGTCAGTGAAAATATTGTGCACAACAAGATCTAAATACAGTTATGTGTATGATTACAGCATAATCCATATGAGATGTTTTGTTCAAATGGTGAATTATGTTCTCATTTATTTGATTTTATTCATTTAAGCCTTTTTATAAGTCAGTAAATTCTTTAAGGTTTCCTTGTTTTGTAAACAAACACATTCTTTGTCACTAATGTTTATCTAAAATGTATTTTTTAGACTAAAACGTAAACTCAGGACAGTTGTTTAAACCATTTTGTGTTTAAATAAAGTAAAAACTAACAAGAACATGGAAGTAAAGGAAAAAATTAATAACAAAAAAATTACTTTGCTTGTAATTTAGGTAATTTTTTTGTTATGTGAATAAAGACTTTGCAGTCTCTGACTGTGTTGTTCGCTTTGATATTTCCGATACTGTTGAATGGATTTTATTTGGTATCATATTGTTTTTAAATCTGATATTAAAAGAGTATTTTATTTCTGACAACCTTACTATCAACTATGTGTGAACTTCCACCAACTGCACAGGAATGTGTGCGTGTGTCTGGGCACAGAACTAAACTCCAGATGGAGGGGAAGGCCAGTAGGGCAGAGGGGAGCAGCGTGAAATGTGAAACAACCCAGTTTGGTGTCAAAGCACCCTAAAGCAGGTGGAGCCTGAAATTCAAGGCCAGTTTCACCCACTTTTTTCCAAAATGTACTGTCTCTCTTTTGGTTTAAAATGGAGAGCATAATGTACTTTTTTGGTACCACTTTACACTAATATATGAAAATTTATTTTGAAGCTCTTGAAATCCATCATTAAATTTTATAAAGTGCATTTCATGCAAGTTTAATTGCAATTCAAAGTGCTTTAAATGGAGGCTAAAATGACTGACAAAAGGTAAACCAAAAATGATAATAATCATGGATTTTTCTGACAACTAACTCGTAAACAAACGCTCAGCTGAGGTTAATTTAAGTAGTATTCCACTGTTATTGTAATGACAGTTGGTAGATTGTCCAGAGGGATTTGCACAGCGAAAACTAATGCACACCAAAATAGCTAAAATAAAAGAAACAATACCATCAAATTAGAAAAGAAAAGAAACAAGAGCAATGGCAAAGCAGTAACACCAAGAATCAACAGACAGGAAAAAATTTAAAATCTAAAAGAAAATCTAAAATGATTAAGTTTAAAAAAAATAATAAAATGTATGATCATAAATAAACATATACAGAAAATAAAATAAAACATCAAACAGTATAATTTCAAGCTTAAATTTAACAATAAAATAAGGTGAAAGTGATACTGCCGCAAGATACAGATCGTCATAAAAGCCAGGCTGAATAACCGATTTTTCTACGATATGTTTAAAGATTTCTACATTTGCAGCTCATATTTAAGGGTTTGAAGTGTTTTGACATTGGTGCGAAGAAAGGTGGCAGATATTTTTGTTGAAGTTAGACGGTGTGTTTGTCTGCAATTTTTGCTAAAATTAAAGAGAAAACCAACTTTGGGTGTTGTAGTTTCCCAATTTTGCTGCCATTGCTTCAGATGTGGTCAATTTTTTCTTTTTTTTTTTAACCAGAATCATGTCAGAGCTTCCAGTTTTGATATTGTGACAATCTTTTGTTATTTCCATAAAAAATGAAGCTGAGAAAAATATGTGATGTTGTGTAAAATACTGAGATGTGATTTTTGGTACTTATTGCCCATTCATAGGGGCGGGACTGAAAGTGCAGGAGGTAATGCTCAGAATAGAAGAGCAGAGAAAAACACCAGTGGGAAGGAAACCCTCGGTACAAATGTTCAGAAAGTGAATTAATATCAGTCCAATCCCAGGGGCCTCATTGGAGGTGAGTGGTTGAAGGTTCTGTGTGAATGCCGCCCTGGTGGCCCCTGCCTCTTTCTCTTTCCTGGTGCAGGGGCTCCTCTGGGACCTGCTGTCCATCTGCATGACATTTTCATTCGCAGAACCACCGTGACCTCTCAGCCAGATGGGATATTGTCTGCACGCTGGGTTTTGACCTTGTCTTTAGCTATTTGGTCTCAGAAGAGCTGCCAGTGGAAGTGTGCAGTCAAGCTGTCCTCCCTCATCCGCCCACCGCTCGGCCCGCTGCACCACACCGCTCCCGTCTTTTCAGGTCACAGAGTACTCTGCAATCTGGAGCCTCTGTCTGTTTTTATGTTTCCCTTGTTGACAAGTATTACAGCAGTACTGCTTTTGCAGCATAATCCTACAGCTCTGCTCAGCCCGCACAGCCTTCCACAGCTCTGCAGACACTCCTGATGTGTATTTACCGTCAGAGCCGGCCTGTCCTCGACTGTTTGCTATCTTATCTGCTCGTGTCACTATGTCATCTGCCAGCTTTAATGAAACCAAAAGAAAGGGCAGATTGCTTACAGCCAGTTAAAGCAAAGGTGGAAAAGGGGAGCCAATCAGAGTGAATGCTGGTGTTTGTCTGCCGCCTTTCAGACGTGCTGCTCTTTGTTTGGGGCTGGATCTGTTCACAGAGGCTGTCAGCAGGAGCAGTAAATTAGTGTTGTGTGTTGTTCCATAATGAAACACAATTCGACCCACCTGCCCCGCACCGTGTGATCTTTGACTTAGCGTGACACGTTATCTGCTGAACAAGTTGAGACTTCTCACCAGTGGATGTTTAAGTTGACTGTGTGTCAGCAGCACTAGCTGTTGGTGTGGCTCTGTTATGGCTGTTTGGTGTGTGACAAACTTGAACTATACCCCAGGCAGATTTATGCTTCTGTGAGGTTTACAGTTGGCAAACAGTGACAGTGCAGCGGTGGATCAAGGAGAAATGCTAAGGGGGATCTGAGTTTGTGTTATTTGTAGAAATTTGTTTCTTTAACGGTGCAGGTGCATGTTTTGTAAGAATGTTTTTGGTTACAGAGTCAGTTAAATGTTGGGGTCAAACTCTCTCTTTGTTGGCTCTCTGATCAACCAATCAGAATCAGACTGTTGCCAGATTTCTCCAACCAGACAACTTTTGTTGAGCAGAGTATTTTTTTTATTGTATTGTGATGGAATTGTTATATTAAATTTGTTGCTTTGATACTTAAAATCACATATAATCCTAATAATGTTAATTTTTGAAATTGTTTTTTGATGTGGACAGAAAATGTTAGACGACATCACTAAGATCACACATCAGCAATTTGTAGGTCTTTTTAAAGGAATTTAAGTTATTGCCATGCACCAGAAGGTCACTTTCTGCAAAGGGCAGGACTTGACAAAGGGTTTGGATGTGTAAAAGAATGACCTTTGACTTCTGAAGTCTTCTCAGTTCAACCTAAAGAAGTAGGTTTTTGCCCAAGTGGAAAACATCCCACACTATATTCTTGAAATACTTTGCTCATAACACTTCAGGTCACTGTGACCTTTAACTATGGCCTCACAATATATCTATTAAATTGAATAAGTCAAAATATTTTATGCAGGAGAATTAAAAATTAAAAATCCAGATTTTTTCCCTTGACTTAGCCTTACTCCACTTGTAAGTTGAAAAGCTACTAAAAATTTTCACTGTTTTCACAATGGAGGGTTTTGCACAAGTACATTACAAGGCTTAAATTTGTAAATTTTAGTTTTATTGTGTGAAAAAAAAGTGCAGATTTTAGTGATTATGTAGATAAGCCTGTCTACAGCCAAACTACAAAATTAACATTTGTTGACAAAATTACAGCATGCACTTTAAGTCTAGGAGGTAAATGTAGCCCTTTTTTGAAATATTTTGATTAAATTGGGGCAACCCTTGTATTATGCAGTTTCTGTGTCACTACAATTTTTTTAAATTTTGTTTAAAGGGAACAAAAAACAATTTAAATTATGAATTGAGTTTTGTGATTAAAAAATCTGGGGTATTATTTTTAGGCCAAATTGCCCAACCATACCTTTAACCTATGAACTTTTAAGTGGATTTAGTTTATCCAGATGTCACATTTGCAAGCAAAGGATGAACATGAGACCCAGCGACCTCTAACTTATGACCTTGAAAATCTGACAAGTTTATCATAAGTAGGAGTGGAAATTCGTGCTGTAAGAAATACTCAATGGGTTCTTAAGATATTACATCCAGAAGCAAGGGACATTCTTAATTTCATTAAACATGTATGCTTTTGAGACTCATCTTTAGCATTAAAGTAGAGCCGTTACAAAGAATTTTACCCTTACAAATAAAAATGCCTCAAATAATGCTTATCATAATAATCTCAGAAAGGCGGTAATTGTAATCTCGATTAAAATTTGATTAATTGCTCAGCTCTACTCCAGAGCATATCTTAAATTTTGCTGTCATAAGCAAGGGGTGGACATGAGGGTCAACACCCTTGACCCTATGACCCTTGACCTCCAGATCCTTACCAGTTTATCACTGTGTTAGTGATAAATGCAAATTTTAAAGAAAATCTCTCAAATTGTTTTTGAGATAATAATATTCAGATAAAAGGGAGGGATGGAGAGACTGATGGAAAACCTGAACACACAATGCTTCTGACATAAAAGTTTGTGTAACCATAACTGGGATTAAGCTGAACTCAGAGGAGACTTTTGTCCTGATTGTTCACCAGGAAATTCCTCCAGTAGGTGTGAAGATCCAGGTTTTTTAAGACTTTTCGTCCCTTTGAAGTAAATGTAATTGTTTGTGATTGCCTCTGCTTAGCTCATTGAAAAGCTCTGAAGCCCTTGAGAACAATCAGGAACGTTGACAGTGTAAATGACAACCTATGTAAGATGACACTTGAGCTTTATTGAGTCTCTGCTGGCTGTTAATGAGGGTCTGGCTGTGAGAGAGCCTTTGTGTTGTGTGATGTGACCGACTGTGAACGGGCCCTGTGATCATTGGAGCATGGCTAACCAACAGCTTTGTGAATGCCAAATTTCCATGCAGGCCATTGAAAAGGCCCCTTTAATAGCTTTTAATGGACGATTGACTCCCATGGTTTACAAATTCTGCGTGGGAGCGGATACTCCTAAATTACAGTATGGTCCAGTTTTAAACAGAAAATGAATATGAGAATCAAGTGCAAAGATCAGTTTTTTAAGTCTGCTGTTTGATAATCTTACTAATGGCTTGTTGGTGTGACAAATATAATTTAACAAGTTGTAATAAACCTGATATGCCCCAACAGACCTGATCAATATTCACTGTATCAGTTTGACTGAGTTGTGAATGAGACTGTTCTCTGTTATGCTGTTGGAAGGGTAACTTCACCTCACTCCACCCACTGCACAGTTAGCTGAAGTGCTGTAAAGAGAGCAGCAGGGTGTGGATGCATTTGATACAGGAGTTGATTAGAGGGCGTTACCGCTGTTTTGTTATATAAATTTTGTGAGGTAAATTAGTCACTTGATATCAGCTTTGCCCATTTACTGTTGAGAGCAAATTTAAAACAGTGAAGATGGTTTGAGGTTGGGATAGGAATTTTTTAAAGTTTTAAATATATCAATATACTCTTAACATGATGTAAAGTAAGATAATAATCTTTACAGTATGGCTGTACAGTTCCTTCTGCCAGCCTCAAGTGGACACTCGAGGAATAACAGTTTTTGGCACGTCTGCATGGACCTCCTTTTACAGCCCTGAAGGTGTCCGCTTCGTCTCGGCATGTCTGTGCAGCCAGAGTTAGCACGAGACCACATCTACTTTAGACGCGGATTCAAAGGATTTGGAGGAGTTTTATTTATCATTTCAGTCTGCAAAAGAAAATAAAACTAGTTACTGAGGTTCCAGGCTTAGCCATATAGAAATATAGAAGCAATAAAAAAGGCGGTAAGCAGCACAGTCTAAAAAAATAATAAATAAAATACAAAATAGGGATATTTACAACATTACCATAATCTGAGGCTAATAAAATCTAAATAAAAATCAGGATAATTCTTTACAACACTGACATAAAAGTAAAATCTCAATAAAAAATAAGGATAATATTTACAACACTAGAAAAGCACTCAGGGAGCGCAGACCTCTGCCAAGCATCTCAGTTACAGCAGTGAGTCTCCGCTCATGTCTGTCCATGTGGAGAACTCCTCTGCTGGCATTGCGAGGGAAGCCTGGAAATGTAATGACATAGGCTTGAAAAACGTCTGCAAATAAACTAGAATTACCATAATGACGTACAGGGGGCAGAGCCCTCACAGCAGCTGAGGAGAAATGAATGGGATTTGCTATTATGAACTTCAGTGTTTTTTTGTGACGTCAATTTGGATCAGATCAGCACCAAAATGTAACGGCTTCTTCCTTGGACCAAACCACACCTCTGGTAAAATTTTCATGTAAATCCATCCAGTAGTTTTTGCATAATCTTGCTAACAGACAAACAGACAGACCCTGCCTGTATGACATAATCTAGTCACAGTATACACAGGAGTACAGAGCAGTAAGGTAAGTGCTGTGCAAAAAGGCTTGGTGTGCAAAAAAAAATATCACAAAAAGTGTCTCAACAGATCAGTACAATAAGGTACATTGAGGTAGTAGTCCAGTATTGAGATTGTAGTCCAGCTTTTTCTGTTGGTAATTATCATTATTGTTATTGCACATGTAGCTTCCATTCCCTGTATGAGCAGCCTACAGAGCAACCCCAGAGTTCAACAGCCTCACAGCTGTTGGAAAGAAGCTGTTTTTCAGTTAGAAGCTGTTTTTCAGTCTGAACACTCACAGTGAAGCATTCTAAGCAGGGCTGAAACAGAGGGGTTTATAGGCTTGCCAGAATCCAACATCTGTGTGCATTCTTGGTCAAGGAAGTTCAAGACATGTTCTGGGCACACCTGGGACCAGTGAGAACTTATTAGAAAAGAAGGAAATATGTGACCTTTAAAATTTCATTCAAGAAATGTCAGCATTCATGTGTGGATGGTGTAGCATGAAATGTCAGAGACATCAGCAGTAGCTCATTCTGCTTTCTTTGCTCCAACAGACAACAGCTAGCGGTCTGGTTAAAAAATGTTCAACAAGAAGGAAATGTTTTCACACACCTCAATATTTAGTCATCCTGTCATGTTTTATTATATAAACAGGATCTGACTTTACTTTTCTCTTGAAGAGCAGCTTAAATCATTGAGTAATTTCCCTCTGAACCACCGGCTCAGTACCTCTGCATGCTTGTCTCTGCAGGATGGCGTTGCCAATCCACTCCAGTATGTTGTCTCTCTCTGGTATTCAGTAATTGCAGTCTGGAGAAGAATGTGTCATGTCCTGACAACGCTGTAGAAAGCGATCCTGCTGCTCTACTGTTCCCTCGCCATCCGTTGCTCTGCTGCTACAGCTCCCACAATCCCCCTCTCCTGGCCATGTACAGGCGTGTGCAGCCTGTCTGTTGTTGTGATTTACATCCTGGAGGAACAGGTCTGTCACTCCTGGACTGAAATGAGAGATTGGGGGCAGGTCTCTTCTTTCTTTTCTTCTTCCAGAGGTGGATTTTGTTGGAAAGTGTGACATGTCGGAAAGGTTTAGTGCTGCTGCTCCCAAGTCTGTGAAGTTCAATGTTCCCCTCGATAGGAACCTCCATGTTTAGGACTCTGTGGACTACTGCTGCCTTTAAATGAATCACCAAAGATAATTTTCCTACCAGTAGATTAATTATATTATAGGGATGGCCCACACACGTCTCTTTGTTTGATTCATTGTTTTCCTGCTGATACCAGTGCCAATCACATTCTGAGTTCTGTCATAGCTGCTGGTTAAACAGTCTGTTGAGCATTGTAGCGTGCTGGTATGTCCTACAGGTGGCAGTGTGACCTGATAAAACCACAGCAAAAGTCATCCTTATTCATTTAACAGCTTACTTTTACTGACTTTACTCAACAGAGCAGAACAAAACACTCTCCAAGGACCCCTACAGTAAGGACACTTGATTACAAAATGTGTTGAATCATTAATTATGTGGGATGTATCACACAGACTGAGTTTTGATCAGCCTGAATAAATGCCAGGCCTACCTGGTGGGTGAAAGAGTGCAAACAGTTCAAAAATATGAGGCAGCAGCTCTTGGAACATAAATATTTTTGCATTTTATAACTAATGCAGTTTTTATATATCAAAATGAATAAATTTTTTTGGCCCCCAACAACTCTTTTTATTCTTTTTTTAACAAAATATATATTTTCTCTTCTCAAAGTTACCCTTGAACACCTTGAAATGTTGTGTTATTCGCCTTTTTTGAGTATTTTCTGAGTATTTCATATAATTCTGTCTGTAAGTTCTGAAATTATCCTGTAAACAAACAAAGTAACAATCACCAGCAAAAAAAAAATTAAACTCCCTGGTCAACGTATTTAAAGTAGCTAAAGGACTATTATTCTACTGGTTTGAACATAGATGTGAACATTTGACTGTTTTTTTTGTCTAACAGGCCTCACAATAAAGTTTGGGGGATTTTACAGTTTTTAGGCGGAGTATTCGGCTGCCAGCAGCAGCAGCAGACGAGTTGACAGATATGTCAAAGTGGCTGCATTTCAGTTTAATTGGATTCACAGTGCTGAATCACAGTTTAGTTAGAAATTGACATCACAATGCACACAGAGTGCTTCTCTACATCAGAGTCTAAACTGGTCAGTTTTGGTGAAAGTGAGCCTTAATTCTGATCTAGCAATCATGTATTTGGAGAAGAAACAGTCAGTGATGATTGACTCTTAATTAGTTGGGACACCTCAGTTTATTGTTTAATTGCCATTGAAGTGGTTGCACTCAAATTGCAAAAATGTGATGAGTTATTGATTGGAAATTTTCAAAAGAAGCTTTAGGACTTTAAACTTTATTTTTTCCCCATGAAGTCTTAAATATAACATTATAAATCAATCCCTCTCATGAACACAGTGAATATTTGAATAATAAGTGACTTTTGAAGCCTTTATGAATATCAGGACTTCATTGTAGTAAACCCATTTTTACTCTTATCTTTCATTTTTATATGTGTCTCTATATTTAATGTGTATTTCTGTCTGCCTCCTCCTTTGGTCAGATAAAGAATCTGCATATTTAAGTGATGGAAGTCCTGTCTTTGCACCGCAGTTCCTCACATTAGAACAGATGATCCAATTAGACTTTTGTCTCATTTTGCTGCATACATTTGCATATTACAGATAAAATCTCCTTTCTTCAGACAGCTATAGCTGCCACAAGCGTTTACATATTTCACATTAATAACTTTCACGTGTTGCGTGAAGGCAGGCATGCTTAATGCAGATAGCTATTTGATGTATACCCTTGGTATAATTAATGGCCACATTATCATACATTACTTTCTGTATGTCAGTGGTGGGAAATCAGATGGCTGGAGGGCCTCTTGTTTTAATTGGTTATATCCCTGTAGAACAATGGCTTCTCACTCACTTATCCATTCCTGTCATTTTTTTTCTCTTAATGTTTGTTTGGAGTTCGCATGTTCTTCTCGTGCATGTGTGAGCTCTCTCCAGGCCCCCTTGCTTCCTCCCACAGACAGAAAACATGCTCATTAGGTTAATTTATGACTCCAAATGTCCCTTACGTATGATTGTGACTGTGAATGGTCTGTCTCATTATGTGGCCCTGCAATTGGATGGTGGCTAGTGAAGGATGTACCCGCCTCTCATACAATGTCAGCTGGGATAGGGTCCAGCCCCCGAGACCCTGATAGGGATAAGCTGTATAGATAATTGATGGATCTGTATCAGATATCAGCACTTTTTGCACAAACATCAGCCATCCAGGGTTCCACACGTCCTGGAAAACCCAGAAGATGATTGACCAATTTTCCCGTCAGGAAAAACGTATGGAAAATGAGAAAAAAGTAAAATGTCCTGGAAAAGCTTGAATTGTCCTGGAAAATTATTTATCCTCCCTCCGCTTCTCTCTACCTGGTTAGTGAACGCAAATGGGTTAAAAAATTTGCGTATAGCCAATGTATGTATGTGGTATGTATAATACATAGAATATCAAGGTATGAAAAAGCTAAGGTATGAAGTTGGTTATGTGACACTGGAGTTTTTGGGTGTGATTTAGGGCTGAACAATATATCGTTATCGTATTGATATCGAGATATGAACATTCAAGATATTAATATCGACAAGCAACGATATAAACAATATAGATTTCCCCCGCGCTAAAGCTGCACTTTTCACATTCTTTTGTATTATGATGTTTTTATTTTTCTGAAAAATGCTTGGTTTTCACCGAAAGTGATTGCACTTTTCTGTGATAAATTTGCCGTAATTTCTAAAAATGTAAGAGATTATTTCATAGATATGTTATAGCCATAGACTGCACATCTTGTAAATCAGACCTCTGGAGCGGAAGAGGCATAAACATAGCAATCTGGGTAAATGTACAAGATGTAAGGTACAACTGTAGAAAAGGACATGGCAAAGTGTGTGTGTGTGTGTTTTTGGGGTCCTGGAAAAGTCCTGGAATATAATTTCTAGAAAAGAGTGGGAACTCTGGCCGTAGGTAAATGAATATGGGATGAACAGATACGAGTTGCAGATGTTTATCTGTTGTGTTAGTTGTTGCTGAAAGCTGGCACACCTCACTGCTGATACAGGGAAGGATTTTTATAGTGAAGAGGAATGGACCTGTGGGACAAACTGATTTATTTTCATGGTAAAACATGAGAGACAACATTGTTTTTGTGGAGAAATTACACCAAAATAAGTCATTCTGAAGCACTGGTTTAGGCTAAATCGAATTTTAAACATCTGTTCTGGCTTTGGCCCTGATTTGCATCACTAATCTAAAGGCAACAAAACACCTTCTTTAACCCAAAGAATAGGATGAAATGAAACATGCTGCACAACCCCATGGGGTCATTAAATCTAGGGTGGTGGTCCTTTTTTGGCGCATGAAAAACACCACACACAAATCACATTGAAAAGTCACCTCGAGCCTCAGTGTGTGATCCTGGCTGAGCAGCTCAGAGAAATTCTGAATCATAGGGTCCCGTAACAGATTTACAACCGTTTACTTTCAGCTGGCTGAGCACAGCTCGCAGCTCTGTGACAAACAATGCTCAGATAAATGTCTGGTTTGTCTCCTCCACACAAACAAACCTGTGATTTACTGACCCAGCCTTGTCTCCTCAGGCAGACGGGGGGGAATATAGACGAGGAGGTTTGGATGGAAAACATGGGACAGAAGGAGGACTCGCTCTTGTTCAGGCTATCCCGTGGCAGAGTTCTCTGTTTGACTGGGGCAGTTGCTATGGTCACTATTGTACACAGACAGTAATAGTGACACTGATAGTGATCAACCTGCTGTTATTGATAGTGACAAACCTGGCCAGTATCCGGCTCTTTCTTCCTGCTGCTCTTGTCGTCTTGTGTTTTTCATTTTCTCACTGCAGCACACATGATATCTCAGCTCCATGTCACACCCTGAGGTCTAACTCCCGACTCCTGGAGGAGGAGAAGCTTTCTGTATTTGGAGTTTGACTGCCATCTGCTGCCACATCTCACACATTACAGCTTGTTGACAGCGTCTACCTTTTTAGAGCAACAGTATCAAAGTTCTTTTCACACCGACAGGTCTTTATAGTTCCCCGTAAGGAAACTCAAGGGTAGTTACAAAAACAATGATAAACTTGAGGAAAGAAAACAGAAAAAGACAAATCTAAAAGATAAAAAGGCCTTGAAGACAGACGAAACAAAGAGTGACTACAAACAAAGAAGCAGCTGAACTGAAGCAGAAACTCAGAAACAAAACAGTAGATCAAGAAAGACAGTCTTATGTAAATGTAAGAAATTCAAACTTTGATCACAGTTTTCTGAGTTCTGACGTGGAAGAGCTCACTGCCATGAAACTTTCAAAATCAGCATTGCCAAAGCATGAAAACTATCCAGTCAAGGGCTGAACAATAAAAGACAATACTGATGTTATGGTGAACTTTGCCTCTGCAGTGAGATTTTTGTTTTATTATTGTGTCTTATCATATAATCACATGTCTGTAGGAGCTTACATGACACCATGAATTTATCTGTCATTGATCAGAGTACAAAGAAACACTCGTTTGGTAGACCTTTGAGAGATAAATGAGCTTAAACATACGAAATGCCTCCACCAAGGAGGTTGCAGGTTTGAGCCCAGCTCCAGCTGTCACGTGTCCTTGGGTAAAACACTTAACCCCAAGTTGCTCCCACGGCTGCGTCAGTGGCGTGTAAATGGGTTTGAAAGGGCGTGGATGTGTTAATCGATACTGATGGACAACTCCAACCATCAGTGACTGAATGTGAGAGTGAATGGGTGTGAATGTAGATGTGACCTGCGGTGTAAAATCTGCTTTGAGTCGTCAAAGACTAGAAAAGTGCTGTTTTATCTTTTAGTCATGCAGCAGAATCAAACCTCTGTTGTGTGTGTATTGCAGATGGTTATATACTGGTTTAAAGCAAAAACTGCTTTATTGTGCAGCCCTTACTTTTAAGAATAGACTTAAAAAAAATAAAACTGTGAATTGAATCATAAATTCTCATGTTTTAGTCACCAAATGAATAAAAAAAAAGATTGTATCTCTTCCCTCTTTTCTCCTCTCAGTCATCGTCTGGAGGTGAGAGCTCAGGTCGCTCAGGCTTTTCTTGACAAGTTTCAGCTCTCTGCTGAGGAGATGGCCACACTGCGAGGAGCTCGGGATGCGACCATCACTGAGGTAATCTATATAATAATGCCTGCTAATGAATTAAATCACGTCAGAAATCCTCGCCTCAGCACCCACAGGATGTGAAGATACAATATCAGGTATGAATTAGTGTCTTGATGATCTGTAGCTTTCTTTTCTCCTCAGTGTTTTAGCCTCAGCGGCCCCATTACTGTTTCAGGGTAATCAATCTTCTACCTCTGCCAACATTCTGCCACTGCAATTGATGAATTGTTATATGTGGTTGAAACATTTGAAAGTCCATTACCTTGGATTATTAAGTGATTTGTGATGAGTTTTAACTTCTATCATCTATCTGCCAACTCTCTTTGGACTGTATAGCTACTACATCACATAACTAAAACAAAACAAATGATCAGGACTCAGTTCTATAATTTATGTAACTTTGGTTTGCACATAAAATATTAATGAGTAAATTAGAAATAACCCCTGAGGCGGCAACCACAAATATTTGAATCTTTTTGTCCAAAAATGCCTCATGAAATGTATAGTGGAACATCTACTCATTAAACAAGGATCATTCAGTCCGTCAATGTGGGATGTGCTTCCTTTCTCCAAATGTATCAGGACACATAGCCTAAGCTGGTATTAAGATGAACTTTTTTATGCTTACTTAAAGAATTCTAAAGAGCTGTTAATGGACTGTCATCACAACTTAACATTAAAATTTTTTGTCTCACCTTTAAATCATTGCATCTAAGGTCATGCAGTGAGTTAAAGAGACAAACTAGAAAGCACTCAAGGAGTGCAAACCTCTGCTAAGATAGCTCACATATTGCTGTTACATCTATATGCAAAAGTTCGATGATAAGTTACCATCATAATATGATTACCTGTCCCTGAAAACCCACACCTAGCACTTGGAATCATGTTGATATCATTATTAGTTAGACAGTTATTGAACAAAAATGATTGTTCGCTAATGGCAGTTATCTGAATCACCACCAAAATCTAATCATTTTAAGGACTGGGCCATTACCAACATCTCCTGAAAATTTTTGCAAAATCTGTCCAGTAGTTTTTGGGTAATCTTGCAAACAAAAAAACAAACAGACAAAGATATGCCGGCAAAAACACAACCTCCTTGGTGGTGGTAAATACGACGTGTGTTCGCCAATTTATCATTTAAATGTTGACCATATTTTACAATGGTTTTATTCAACTTTGTTTAACAGACTTTGGATCATTTACTTTGTGACATTTGATTATTTATTGAAATAGTCTCCGTTTTTGAGCAGTAGACTGGTCTCATGTCAGACATATTATCAGTTAAGGTCGGGGGATAAAAAAACAAAACAAAAAGAAGTGCCTCATTAATACAACTCACTGTCAGACAGGATCAGGGTTAGCCATTAACTTGATTCTCTGATTGATTATTGATTAGTGATGGGTTTTATGTTAACGCTCATTACCAGATTGTCTTCACGTCTGTAGTTGTGTAGAGCCAAAGCTCTCTCATAGCCTCTTCCAGTAGCATGTAGAGTCAGTATTTGCAACTATGCTCATAACGCAGCAGGACAAAAATGTAAACACATGGTCTAATAGCCACTTTGGTTCAGACCTTACTGTTTTGGTCTTCACAGCTGTTACAGTGACAAGGAGAAGTCTGTGTCAGTCAAGACGCACAGACAGACGTGAGAGAGTGAAGTTATTATTAACACCAAGGAGGTCAGTAAGATAACTCAAAAAGTTCTCGACAGATTTAATGACGTTTTTAGGGCCATGTTGGTCATTGTAAAAGAAAAAGTGATTAGATTTATGTGGTGATCCAATTCCGGATGTGGATCCAGGAATTTTTTAATGATTTTCAAAAAAACCCTTAAAATTATCATGACTTTACGCAGGTGAGCCATATGTGTGAACAGTCGAGTTTTTCACTCTGAATTTACTCAGGAAATTTCCTGGTGCCTCCCTAGTATTTTATCTGTGAAAGTCCGAGTGGGCTGATGTGTGAATGCTGCTGTGAATAGCCCGAGTAATTCACAGAGGCAAAAGGGGAGGGCTGTGGACATCATCCTGTGCGACCGGCACGAAACTGCCAACCAGTGACCTCCTCACCCCTTTCCACCACTTCTTCCCTGTCCATCGTGAACGACTTTGTCAGGGCATTACCTGGACGAGCTGCCCGGACATTATCCAGATTATATCAGGGTTGCATGTGTGAAAAAGAGCTCTAGAGATTGGTAAAACATGTTGGTGGAGGTTTGTGCTCTCTGAGGACTTTTTACTTCTGAAATTACAACACTCTGTCAAAAAGGGAGAATCAAAGTCAAATAAATTTTCTGCACATCCCAATACAAATGATCTACAGCCCTGCATCCAACTGAAGCCTGGTGCTGAAGACTCCCGATCTAGTTCTTTCTGTGAACAGTAGGGCTGCTCAATTATAGCAAAAATCTTAATCGCGACTTTTTCAATAGACATTGAGATCACGATTATGAGACACGATTACTCGCTGATTTTAAAACATGCACCATAATACATAGATATATACTTCTGAATATACAAGTATCTCAAAATAATACCCATAATAATAATGGAGAAAGGAAAAAAAAGTTTCTCATGTCATGTGGCACAATAATCTTTTAATCTGGATTCCTCAGATTTCCTAATTGAGAAAGACGGTAATTGTAATCTTGATTAAATTTTGATTGATTGCCCAGTTCTAGTGTACATCATTAAAAAATTAAAATACACATTTCATACCTGGTCACTTTGCTTTCCTTTTTACATGAAGCTATGAGCCTCCAAAGAATGAATCATTATTCCAGGACTAGAGGACAGATCATTAAATTATAGGATACTTTTGATGTTACAAATGAGAATATGGATCAATAACTGCAAAACAAACAAACAGTTACATTCACCTATCAGCTGACTGTGGGGCAAAATCTGACCAAACAGATGCAACTGTTCAATTCTTTCATCAGGGACACCCGTGAGCCCCACTCTGAATCTCATGGTTATATCATCAATACCGCATGATCAGTTACAAATCACTCTTGGCATAAACAGAAAACTGTTCCTGTTATTTCTACTGAAACATAAAAGGAACATTTATTTACTTCTGCCAAACATGGAAACCTTATTGCTTCTGATATTTTCATGTATGTGTCGTACATTTTACAGGATTTCTTCAAAGCTCTGGCCCGAGTGAAGCACATCCACGAGGACGTGAAAATCCTGCTGCGAACCAACCAGCAAACTGCAGGGTAAGGCTCGTATCGCTCTGCACTGTAACTCTCTGCTCCACTGCAGACTGAATATAATGAACAGGATGTCATACACAGTGATTCTACTCTTGTTAAATTCATGTCATTTATTCTTACCTGAATAAAGAACAAGTGGAAATACAGCCTCATCCTGGTGTGGTATTCCTGTCACTGTGAGAGCTCTGACACTATGCTGCAGGTTATGAGTATTTAACGTGTACTCTCGGTTTGGGTGCTTTTTCCAGGTTAGAGATCATGGAGCAGATGGCCGTGTTACAGGAGACATCGTATGAGCAGCTTTACCGCTGGGCTCAGAGTGAGTACAGTACACACAGTTAATACCACGAAGCACACTGAGGGAGAAAACCTTGACCTTTATGTGGAAAACCCCTGTGCTGAACTTGAACTTGTTCGTTATGAAGCTTATGTAGAAAGCCAAATGTAGGATGTGGAATATTCAAACTGAAATATCTACATTAATGAAATGTGGCTTTACCAGAGGTGTTTAATTTCTCAATAGATAACTGATATTACATTAAATACTTATAACATTTGTCAAAACCCCCAGAATGCCATAGTTCACAACAAGAAGAACAGTTTCTAAATCAAACATAAGCAAGCCCAAATCACCACAGAGAGCATGTCCCTTCACTCTTCTTAACTGGCTTTGTTTTAACACATCCTTTAGACCGTTTGTAGTAAGTACAAGAATCCCCAAATCCCACAGATTCATGCAGACAAAGACACTTTTCAGCTCAAAGCAAGAAGCTTTTCTCAGCGTGTCACCCCTCTGCCTTCTTATGAAAGAGCATCTGTAACATTTTCTTTCCTTTTCAAGTATTTGTTACCTCAAACTTACTTTTAGACTCTGCAAAAGTATTCCTTATGACATTAACACGGGGTTCACATGGGTGCTGGAGGTCCTTGAAAATGCTTGAGTTTAGATCTGAAGAGTGTATCATTTTAATATCACAGTTGCAGTGTGCACATGTGCAATGGCCTTGTCACAGGGTGTGCAATGCCGTCACATGACTTAAAGCATGCACTGTTGCTATTTGTGTGTTATTCAGAAACCAAATCTGCTGCTTTTCTTGTTTCTTTGACTATGTACCAGTCTGACAGACCAGGCTTGTCATGGACACTTCAGTGTTAAAGGGTTTGTTTGGATTTTATGGCACTTGTAAATATGAGTTCCAGTCAAGGAACATATATAAATATATATATAGGTTGAACTATTCACAAACTACATTGGCTCGACAATATGATTCAATAAGATTCTTCAGAGTTTTTAACTTTTCCTCCACAAAGCCCCTGTGTTTGAGAAGTATTCTGCGATGCAATGAAGGACTACGTATCCTTCCACCAGCAACTCCCCTCATTAGATCAGGTCTGAGTGCTGCAGGCAGCGGCGGAGCACAAACCGATTTATATCTAACTCCCTGGATAATATTATAAATGTGGGTGGGTGTTTTAGATATGGACATCAGGATTCCCCTCTCTGCAGCATCAAAGTATTGTGTTTGCAGTGTCTGTTTTACCGATCAGGAAGATGACACACAACATCACTTTATTATTACCAGGTAACTTGTGATCAGTCCTTCTCTGTTCTTCATCCTTCTTTTTACCTCCTCTGTGTACTCTGGTTCATAAAGATATCCTCTTGTTCCCACAACTAACAGCATGCCATTGTTACCAGAGTCGAAATCACTCATTTTCGTCCAGTTTTAGTGGAGTTAGTGTTTGCTGTTTGCTCTGAGTACCTGACCAGCTGATGGCGGAGAGATACATAACCCCTATGTCCCAACATACTAAACTTCTTCGCACAGGTGCTGTGTTGAGGAAAAGTTAAACACTGTAAAGATCTTACTGTATCATTTTGTCGAGCCAAGAAAGCTTTTTAGTTTCAACCTTTAAGTGGGTTAATTACTAGGCTTTCAGTGTCACCATGTGCTGCTATGTACCGGCTTTTCCCCTAAATAGTCCGGCCTAATTTATTTATTTATTTATTTAGTTAGTTATTGTTTATTTGATGTGGACATCACGATTACATTGGACAAACCAGATGCATTGCTTGAGTGTTTTAGCACAAGTGCTAATGCGCAACACTTGTCCACAGGAGGCTATTAAGATTATAAAATAATAAAAGTGACAAGAGAAGAGAGCGAAGAAAGAGTGCAGTGTGCAATAACATCACAACAATAAAAAAAGAAGCATTTTTTCCAGATTAGATATATACATAAGCTGTAAAGCCAAGGCAACATGGTCAAGCAATCAACCAGTTAAAATTATTCATGTTAGCACTGTTGTTTTGATTTTAGCCATTGTTTGAGTCCTGTGTTAAAAGCGTTACTGTTGGTCTCCAGTTTTAGATTAATGAGTAGAGAGCTCCAAAGTTTTGCCCCTTTTACAGAAAGAGCAGACTGACAGAGTGAAGTCTTGTATCTTGGGACAAGACAGTCACCATTGGTGGAGGATCGTGTGGCCGCTCTGTGAGAGCTCTGACGCCTGCTGGCCAGTTCAGAAAACAGTAGTGACACATGATTGTTTCGACATTTAAAAACAGTTTAAGAGGAATAAAATTCATAAAATTTTCAAAGGTGAAAAGATTGTGTATGATTTTTATTGCCTGCTTTTATATTGAGATTATGGGTTTTAATGTGGTTGGAGAAGCTTGTGACCCTGATGTGATGCAATATGACAGATGAGAAAAAATCATTGCATGCATGTACAGTTTTACAACTTGACGTGCCAGGTTCCTTCTGATAAAACGAAAGCAGTTAAGATTTGGTCCTACCTTCTTGTAGATGTACTTAACCTGACTATCAAACTTTAAGTTCTTGTCCAGGATAATGCCAAGGTACTTAACTTACTTGAGTTTGATGTTGATTTTTTTTTTTTTTTAAGTTTGTAAAGTGCTTGGATTTCAGATAAAGGGCTCAATGTGCGCTGAAGTGATATTTTGATCAATTTGAAACTTGTTTTTTTTTTTTAATTGAATTTACTAAACAAAACAGTTTTGTTTTTTTAGCATAATAACATATGTTTTGTTATGAAAAGGGAGTGAAATTATAATTTTGTCTATATGTATGTTATGCTATATCATAACATCATTCCATCAATTAAAGCAGGGAACTTATTTGCCTCAGTTCATTTTCATTTGGTGGTGGGAGGTTTCAGTAGTGGGACAACAGGTTCAAGGGGTGCAAGATCATTACCACTTGACTATAAGCTTCCTGTTATTCCCTTTTTTTGCTTTAAAAGCTTAAAAAATTATTTTAACAGGTCTGTCTCGTATTGCCAAAGGTTCTGTTGTATAATATTTTTCCCCTTTTCAGTTGATTTCTGCAATTGGCTCTAACTGAATCTAAAACTTGTCTTTGAAGTGTGAGTAACTGTGTGTGTTAGCCACATTAGGGGACTTATGTGACTCATCTCTGACTGTATTTTGCCAAAATAATACCAGAAACCAAAAACATGTCCTTAGCATAGCCATGTGTTTTCTCATAGAAATCAGAAAGAAAATCCATCTGTCAGGTCACATCAGCCTCATTTGTGTCATGGTACATGAAAGAGTTGTTGTTCCCTTCTAATGCTCACTTTGATGGAGCTAATAAGACAAATGTCCTTGTACCAAATCCAAGAGTATGTTAGAAAATAGTTGGGATATGTACTTAAAGTTACTGTCTTTTTCTGTCATTTCTCAAAATCCCACTGAAGAATGTTTGTTTTCCTAAAGGTCTTTTTTAATTAACGCGTCAGATATTATTGTGTAACTACATGTTAACATTCATTTTCTGGACATAGTTTACATTTGTTTTGCCCACATTAGATTAGATGTGACATTTGTTGGGTACATTTAGATGTTTTCTTCAAAACCATAAAAGATAAGTCACGGCCTGTTCAGTGTTTTCATTGTCTCCAGCAAAGTAAACTGACTTCTTGCTCATGGGAAATATGATTGAAAAATGTCCTCTGTTTGATTTTTCCTTGCTCTCGGGCTTTTCTAATTCAAAGCATTTGTAACAATGTCTCAAGGATAACACAAGGAGGGTGACCAGAAAGGCTGTCCGTCTTATGAAGGTTATTTTCTTGTTCTTTTCCCCCTCACTCTACAAAGATGAATGCAGAGGACTGACCCAAGAGACCTGTGATATCAGCCCTGTGTTGACTCAAGCCATGGAGGCCCTGCAGGACCGACCTGTCCTTTACAAGTAATGCACACACACATACACCAACAAACCTGCCTCGTGTGCAGTCTCTTCATTTTTTCTTCTTCTCAATTTTACTTTCAAAGTCGGTGTGTCCCTGAAGAGCTTTAGGAGGGAACACATATTGGAGAGCTGAAGTCAAGGGACTTCATAACCACGAGTTAAGCCCTAATATGCCACCAAAACACATCTGCTTATTGATTTTTGCTGAACCACTGTAGGCAATGGACCTTACTGACATTCACTACAGGATTAGAGTTGCCAAATTTCAGGAATTTTTCAAAGTTGGAAACTTACCATTGGGAGTTAAAAAGAATTTATGGGAATAAACAGGGACAAATAGAATTAAGGAAAATATATTTTAGCTTAATCTTGACCAAAACAACCAGATTTAATGCAGGTGTACTTAAGACTATCTCTGCTATTTTTCAATCACATGCACATAGCACCAATTTCCAGTTAATTCCTGTTAATTTCCATTGAAAGTTTTCTATTTGGAATATTTCTAAAATTCCCCAGCTCACCTTTCCATGGAAAGTTTCTGGAAAGTTTTCCTAAAATTTTCCCCTATTTGCACCCCTACGATTAAAGGAATAGTTAATTTTTTAAAGGGTGTTTGCTTGAGGTCAATGGCACTTGTATATACAGTTGTCAAAAAAACAGAGTCCAAAAAAAATTAAAACCCAGAAAACACCTGCAAGAGCAGAAATGCAGCAAATCCAAGAACAAAAACAAAATCTCTCCAGGCCTGCAAGGGCCGCTGTGGCAGAGAGAGTGCGTGGGAGAGACAGACGAGAGAAGCGTTGATTCCTGATCGTCACTGTTTGAATCAGCAGGTGCGACTTGGACTGAAGATAAGTCTTTGCAAGGGCGTTTCGTTTTTTGAAGCATATTTTAATATTTGGTCGTGGGGGATTAAAATATTAGTACACTGTCCACTGCAGAGCCCCCTGCAGACCTGGAGCACCTGATTTTGCTACATTTCTGCTCTTGCAGGTGTTTTCTGGGTTTGGATTGTTTCAGGCTTTGTTTCTTTCTTACTTGCAGCTCGTTTGCCCTTAATACGTTTGTTTTTTTTATTCTTGCAGTGCATTAATTCATTTGCACTGTTTGAAACTGTTTTCCTCTTTTTAAACTGCATCGAGCCGTTGTAGGCCATTTGCCCTTGTCGGCCACCGTAGGTCCTGATTACATATGATTTTATTGTATTTCTATCAGGTTAAAAATCTATAAACCATCTCACCAACATGTAAGGTGAGCAGTAGGAATGTTTTATGGAAAAATAAGAAAATCATAAAACATTGGAGATAGGAGGTTTGTTCCCGACGGCCATGATATTCAATTCGAATTGTTTAACGTTGTCTAAACATAGGTCTGGATTTCTCATGAGGATGATGGTGGGTCCTTGAGCAGTTCTTCACCACTAATGTAGAAAGTTTATCCATTCAACAAATGACCCTCATCATCGGATTAAAAATATCTTCAAGTGCTCGGAAACTGCCTGACATGGGTATGAGTAATCTAACGGCCTGACTAAGACAGGAAATAAACACTTACAAAAGACTGATAGAACTGCTTTTAAAAGCATTGGACGTGTATATTTAAAAGTAATTCTTACTTTAAACAGAAAAGTTTTGCACACATGAAGGGCCAAAGGTTGCACAAGGCTAACAGTTTTCATGAGGCTAGCTGGGAATCAAACAACAGAGAAAGTGAAGGAAAGTTTCTCACGTTACCTCAGGATGTGTTTTCCTGACAAACCTCTGTGTCTGCTCGCTCTGTGATGCACCTGTCTCAGTGCCCGCAGCAGCCCCAAGGTCGAGCTCTGGCTGTGGATGTTGAGGCTGAGAGCGCAGAGACCGGTGTTCCTGGAATCTTAATTCAGAATTATCTCATGTTTAGTCTGTCACATCGACTGCCAACGCCAAGTATACAAAACAACCCCGAGTCCTTCCTTTTGGAAAAGCTGCCTGTATTGTTGGTGTGTGTCAACGACTGACCTCTGACAAACAGTCTGCAGGAAAACACCCAGGCTGCCATCTTTTCACATGAGACGGCAGCGTTGAAAGTGGCCTTTTCCCCCTCTCTCTCTGTCTCTCTCCTCTGTTTGGTCAGGTACATACTGGATGAGTTTGGGACTGCACGCAGGTGCGCTGTGGTGCGAGGCTTCATTGCAGCTCTCACTCGTGGAGGGCCGGGAGGGACGCCACGCCCCATAGAGATGCACTCACATGATCCACTGAGGTAAAGATTGATACTCTATTAAGTAAAAAAAAAAATCAAGTCATGTTCCCAGAGGCTTTAAGACTAAACCTGATATATTTTCCCATTTAAACTTAGGTCATGTTCATTTTTGTTGATATTAGATCACAATTATTACTCTCAGCTTTCTGATCTCACAAAAGCTGCAGCACATGCATTTATCAAACTTTAACACTCAGTCCTTCAGCATTCAGGACAATTTGACAAACAAGCAACAACTCAAGGGATAAGGTGAAATGAAAATAAAAATACATGAAAATAATAATAGATACCAATAAATAAATTAGAAAAACTAAACTATGGCTATGTCTAAAATCACCCCCATCCTAGAGTGGTGCAGAAGTGAGTCCTCAAACAAAAGACTGAGTTCACATTTTAACTCCACCTGTGCCCTTGTCTTGACATCCCTGGGAGCGGTTTTTAGATAAAAGCCTGAAATAAGGTCTGTTGTCAACATAAGCATAAGTCATTTTGATGTTATTTTTCCACATTATAAATGTCTAGATTGGCTCACTTGAGAGGTTTGAAGCGTTGTCACATTTGAAAAAAGGATGCTAGCTAACACACTGCTAACATAAAATGTCATCATTTTTTTATTGTCTTTAAAAATGTCACACATATGACTGACACAACCATGAGCAATACCTTGATCAAGTCACAATAAGAAGCAAATATTTTATGGAAAAAGTAGGAGCGTGAAATAAAAGTTGGAAGCTTATTAGTGCCAATCCAATTAATAGCTTTTCACCCCAATTACATTTTTGCTTTATTCTACTTTTAAAGGAGTGTTCATTATAATCGTAAATAAACTTGTTTCATGAACATTTTTTTCCACAGACCTCGTAATCAGTGATAATCCAAAAACCTACTGAAAATATTGTGTCCAGTGTCTGGTTGAGCATTATAATAACCTTTTATAGTCAGTCCTGTTATCCTGTAATGATTTGTGAAAAATATTCAACATCCAGTGATCACTATCCAAGCTTTATTTATCATTATGCATGGCAGATCAGATGTTTACTAAACTGAAGTGATGTTCTGCTGCTCTTGTACATGACAGATAGATTAGAGGAGCAACCAGCATGAATATAAAGTACAGAAACACAACGATTTTATTTTGAGGCATTTTCATGAGATTTATAGAACTAATCTGCTCAAATAAACAGCAAAGGTCGTATTACAGAGAAGAGGATTTCATTCTGATGAGCTGCACAAATAAGAAGTGAATGAAATGGTGTTTAAAAGTCAAAAGTCATCATTTTGGTAAAATCTCACTGAACTTTTTATCTGTTTATTATATTATCTGTTTAATTGTTAGTTATTAAAAGTGTTTGTTATTTGGCTGGGTTGTTGTACTTTTTAACTAAGCTGTAACAGTGACATCATTCGTCGGGAAAGTCTTCAGGTTGTTTTTTCTTTTGTTGTCGATGACTTCACTAAACAGTCCAGTTCTATGTAGTGAATAAGAAGAAGGGAATGCATGTTTGATTTTGGACACAACCTGTGTTGAAGCGTTGGTGTATTTTAGTTTCCATGATAAAACAACAAACGTCAGAACATTTTCCACACATGATGGAAGCCAGTGAAAAAACTTGTTGATCTTGTTTGGAAGAATCATCGGTAAGCCAAAGTTTTAACTTAATATAAAAATTGGTTAACTGCATAGCACCAGCATGACCTTCTGTTAGACATCTTTTAAATATTTATCTCAGAGTTTTCCTCTAGTTCAAAGTGTTTAAACAGAATCAACACGGTGCACACCGAGTGTTTGGACAAGGAGAAACAAAATACGGGACTTTTTTCTTTTCAGCAAGTATTAAATATATGATTTCAAATGTCATTCTTTAAGACAATAGATCTTTTGGATTTACCACAGAACTTTTTCCTTCCAGAAGTTCTTATTAGGGCTGCACAAAAACAAAATCACATAACCACAATGTGAACTTTCACAACAAGCGAATTGCAAGAGATTGAATTTATTGCAGTAATATAAAAATGAAATATGCAGAAAAGCAATGCTGTCTCCCTCATGCTAGTCAGACAAAACTCGAGTTAGTCCTCAGCTACTCTCTGATTTATTGACACAGATTTAGTGGTAAAATGTTTGATGTATTGTTGATTCAAGAGAAACATTTTGCTAATAGTTAAAGCTCACGCTGTTTAGGATTCCTTAGCACTGGTTTGGTAGCCGGTCTTGATATCATTATCTGTTATATATATCTACTAAAAATCGTACTAGGCTCCACAGTATTTGCTCATTTAGAGCAAGCCTAAGATGAGAATAGACCTAAAATCAGAGGACATTTAATTATTTTTAATTTGGATATTTACAGTATTTAACACTCTTATGCCCATAGAAACTCGTTAAAATCACTGAAAATAAATGATTGTGTATTTTTTAACAAAAGCCAAAAGGGAAAGGTATCACAGTAACACTTTTTTTGATGCTGTCGTCCAGCCCCAGTTCTTAGATCACAAACCCAATCCAGGAAGATATTAAATGTCCATTTTGTTAAGCATTGTCCGAGTGTGTCTGCTTCCTGAGGCAGCACATCCTCTCCACTCTTCCTCCTGTGCCTGGGAGCTAAATGGGAGATTTTTCTCAGAATAACCAACATGGGAACACAAAATCACCTCCACTTTATGGGCAGCATCAGCGTTTCTGAGAACATCAAGTTCTTTCTCACTTCCCTATGTTCTCTCACCCATCCACGAGGTCACAAACACACACGCACAGGTACACACGGACACAGACCTACACACAATAATTCAAGTTTAACCGCGCTGTTTTCCACCGTTATGTAACACCAAAAGCAGCGTGTGTTTGTGTGTGAGGTGAGTGAAACATGATGACCCTTGCCTGGATGAAGCTGTGGCCGCAGTGCAGTGAGATTAGCCCTTGGTTTGGCCTCTCCCTGACGTGCTGACTAACACGGACCGCTCTGTCGCTCCCTCAGGTATGTCGGGGACATGCTGGCCTGGCTGCACCAAGCCACCGCTTCAGAGAAAGAGCACCTAGAGGCTCTGCTCAAACAAGTCACTCTGCAAGGTATGATAATTCTCACATAAAGCTCTTTTACATGGACTTGAGTACTTTGGATATGTGTCTTAAACTGTGTGTGGTGTTCAAATGCACCACACGTTTGTATGACCTCGGCATTAAACACCCTACAAACTCAAGTCTGTCAACCATCTCTATCACTTATCATGCCACATGATGTATAAACATCTCTCCCTTTCCTGAAACAGAAGAAGCTTTAGAGTTTACGTCCACAGTTGCAGACATTTGCCTTAAATCTGTATGAATGAAACTCCTTTGATTTGTTTTGTCTCTTCCTCTTTGGTCAGGAATGGAGGAGAACATGCAGGACGTGGTCGGACACATCACCGAGGGTGTCTGCAGACCGTTGAAAGTGAGCAGCGGCATTATTGCAAGAACCTCCAGAGTAAAGGCCGGTGGGCTTTGTTGGACAGATACTGTGTCTTGTCATGAAGTTCATATTCTCACTGTTTTGGACCCCTTCAGGTTCGGATAGAACAGGTCATCGTGGCTGAGCCCGGTGCTGTGCTGCTTTACAAACTCTCCAACCTGCTCAAGTTCTACCATCACACCATCAGGTACTTTGTCTTGTTTCGGAATTGTTCTTATCATAAAGTAAAGTGGAGTTAATGATTTATTATCAGTCTCTAAAGCTGCGTTCACACCAAACGCAACTTGGCAACTGAAATCGCGTTGTCCACCCAAGTAGCATCATCTCTCCATAAATACCTCATTTTCTCACCGTTGCTCAGTGACGTCACGTCCGCTCGAGCTTCACCACGATCATATTGTATCGTATAACAAGATTTATTAGTTGACATTATTCCAACTGTATCCTTTTCGCTCACCTACCAACCACAAAACACTGCAGCTGATGGCCCTACAGCAGCATCGTCTGTGAGTTCTCTGTGGTCCCGTCTAGGCAGAACTAATGTAATTACTAACTAATGTTTTCCACATGGACATGGGTTGTTACCCTGTGAACCGGAATGAAAACAGGCTGTCACGGGTACCGTCACACACCCACACAATGCTGATTGGCTGTTGCCGCACAGCCACACGTGCTATCGACTGAAGAGTTCAAAATTTTTCAACTTTGGCGACGCAACCTGGTCGCCCAGAGCACGTCTGTTGCATTGCGGGAGGGTTAACCCCGCCCCATCGCGGCTGTACATTGACTGTACATTGAGAGTGGTCGACCAGGTCGCCATGTCGCGGTGTGTAGGTAGCTAAACAATGATGAATGAAGCCATTTTTTGTCCTCCACTATATTCTCTCTGTAATGTGCTTTGGCTCTATTTTTGCTCTTTTAGTTTTAGGCTACTTTTCTGTATTTCATTATTTGCTAAACTCTTCTCTGCTCTCACTGTGACTTGAAGAACTAATGAAACAGATGTGGCGTAAAGGTCTTGTTATAATGACCATGGTTTTACACCACCTTGATAAAATCAAATAAAACTATGCTTGGGCTGGCTTTCAGCTGACCCAAATGGGATTTTAGGTGTAGAAAAAATTCTAACTAGATTTATCTTGAGTTCAAGAGGATTGAGTGGCAAACAGGCAAAGGTGTCATGTAATCAGAGCACACCAGAAAAGAATAAAAACTGCTACATATGGCAGATATTTACTCTTGAATTTGGTTTTTATTAGTCTTTTGACTTTGACAAAGAACAGTGTGTCATTTTTATCAGACTGGAATAACATACAAAACTAGTAAAATGCCTGTGACAGGGCTGAACAGTGCTGAGGGAAATATGTGACATAGCAGCATCATATCTTATTGTCCATCCATTATCTATACCACTCATCCCTTTTGAGGTCGCGGCGGAGCTGGAGCCTATTCCAGCCGACACCCTTAACCAGTTGCCAGCCAATCGCCAGGCCCACATAGAGAGATGGACAACCATTCACACTCATACCTAAGGGAAATTTGGACCAATCAATACCAGTCAACCTAATGAGCATATTTTTGGTCAGTGGGGAGAAGCAGGAGTCCCCGGAGAGAACCCACCATATCCTATTGTGATTTATGTAATTTTAGAAAATGAAGTAAGTTATTCCTGACAAATGAAATTAGTTTTTATAGGCATGACAATGGCAATTTTTATGTGAATCTCACATTTTTCAGTTATGATGCTATTTTGGATGTGCCTCTTGTGATTCTGTGATAATTCATGAATGAAATTTGCACTGAATACTCTGGGCTTGGCTGATTGCTAGCTTTGACAGTGTGAGATTATGTTTTTGTCCACATGCTGTGTGATGAAGCTAGTTTGTTTGAATTAACTTTTCTTGTTTTCTCTGATAAATTGGACCTTTGTGTTGTGTTAATTGCAACAGCAATACATACAACAAGAGCAATTGTTTATTGCTCTGGTTGCAGCTTTCAAGTTTCAATCAGAGCCAGGAAAGTTCTTTTTAGTGGTCTTACCCATCTATTGTTTCTTTTTCTAGCTCTATCATTGGGACCAGTGTGGCCTCGTTGCTCATCACTATGGAAGAGATGCACATCCTGAGTAAAAAGATGTTCTTCAACAGCCTGAGTCTTCATGCTAGCAGACTCATGGATAAGGTACACATTGACGGGCTGAGATTTCTGCTATTCTGTCACACTTTGCACCTGTAGAAGAAAGCTGATCAGTAGAAAGGACACTGATTGCTTAGTGCCTTGATTCCCAACCTGGGCTACCCCCTCCCTTCAGAGGGTCTCAGGGGGTGTTCAAGGCTCTGTCAGATTTGAGGCTGTCAAAATGTGGTCTACATATGGTAAATGGTAAATGGACTTGCGCTTATATAGCGTTTTTCTAGTCTGTTGACAACTCAAAGCTGCTCTACACCACAGGTCCCACTTACCCATTCACACCCATTCGCTCTCACATTCACTCACTGACGGTTCTATGTTAGTTATCCATCAGTATCATTAACACATTCACGCTCTTTCATGCCCGTTTACACGCCACTGACGCAGCATTGGGAGCAACTTGGGGTTAAGTGTCTTGCTCAAGGACACATCACCATGTGTCGCCTGGAGCTGGACTCTAACCTGGAACCTCCTGATTACTGACCAAGCGCACTATCCAACTGCGCCACCAACGCAACTATATCAACTAAAGTATGATTAGTACACTTAGCACATACTTTCTTGAATGATTTTTGCACTAGAACATGCCCGTAGGCCCATTTTATATTTATGAAAACTATTAAAATTGATGTTTATTTTGCACAGCAATGAAGCATATTTTTTGTTTTTGTCCCAGGAGGGGCTCTGGGGAAAAATGGTTGGCAACCAGTGGCTTAGCAGATAGGTCGATGCGCCCATGTGCAGAGGCTGTAGTCCTGGATGCAGGTGGACCAGGTCAAAATCCAGCCTATGCTTCCTTTCATATGTCATTCTGCAGTATCTCTCTCCGCAGTTAGAGCTTTATCCGGTCAGAATAAAGACGCGAAAACACAGATTAGAGATTAATTCATCATCATAACAACTATGACAACTGACTGATTGAAGGAGAGGACAAGAAGAAAAATAGGAGAAATCTTGTTTTTAACTTCAGAAAGTTCTCGGTGTTCTTTCATAAAACGACTTAATTGACAGTGCAGGAGTCCAGTATTGTGGAGACGGGCTGTGTATTCCAGCTCTGTGACCAAACCCTCAAAGACAACAAGGCTATTTCTGAGTCACTTGAGCTTGTAAACACTTTGGGCCTGCTTACCACTGCATTGAAAAGGCACGAGCTGCCAAAAAGCAGCAGACTCGCTACCATTTAGTCAAATTGGCATCCAAATATACCCCAGCACGAGCAGGAGCTGTCTCACATGACACGCCGGCTGTGCCCTGATCAATCGCAGTTACAAGAATTATCCCTGTCGCTCGGAGTTAATCACATTGAAGGCCCTCAGGGTTTCGGTGTCAATTCCAGCTAATGCCAGGAACACAGCCTTCTCATAATTTGCTCTATTAGGTGGAAAAAGGTGGCCAGCCTCACTTCTGTGTTGTCCATCCAGAGGCCAATGAAATCACACTCTCTTCATTAAAACAGCTCTTCTGACTCTGATCAAGCTGAGGCAGGAGGAGCAGCAGGACGCAATCAGACTTTCAGTGTATCATGCTGCTCATTAGTGATGTTAATGCTTTGATAGTGTTATGAGAACAGTTTGTCACAGAGGCCGCAACAAACTTATTTTTACAAGAATAACTTCTTCTGCTATTGTGCTGTCTGTTATGCCTGCTGGATTATGGAAAAAATCATGATCATGGTTATTTTAAAGGATTTAATTTGAGAATTATAAAACTTTATTAATCACTGATAAAACAAACTGTTCATTTGTTGAAATGGAACTCCCCATTATCAAAACCTTAAAACTAATGATAACTGAAGTGACCACATGTCCAGTGTTACTGTACGTCACCCGGAATTCCCAAAATGATATCGCTTGAGGGGGATGTTTCTGTTTGTCACAAATGAATAAAGTTTACAAATTGGGACGGTACAGAGGGGATTTAAAGTCTAACGAATCACAATATGAATGGTACAGTATCAGCAGATAATAGATTAAAGAGTTGAGCATGGGTATCTGCAGATATGAACATTTCTGTGGATATTTTATTTATGCATATCTATAAATATCCCGAATTTCAGCTGAAATATGAGCAGAATATGTAAATATACCAGAAAGATTAACCCTATTATTACTATCTACTTTGAAGAAAGTCAGCAGTGTCATTTTTAGAGGATGAAAAATTGTTTTTTCTTGTTTCACATCTCCTTATATCACAAACTGACACACAGTTATAGTTTAGTGTAGACAGTGCACAAAATATCACTTCAGTTTTGTTAATAATGAGTTAAGAAATATCTGCAAAAACTCAATATTGTGCATCCCTACTAAAACCAGATAGTTTTGTTTTTTTGTCATTACCAATAATAGATATCCTTTTACAGAAAGAATCATGTCCCTCCCTCACCTGCGCCGCCCTTCTTCCTTCCTCCAGTGACTTATTAATAGTTTCACATGACATCGCACTCTGATGTTAAGTCCTCCTTGTGGGCAAGACACAATTTCCTCTTTATGACATTCTCAAGAAACTGTCTGTCTTGGTCGCCAACTACATGTTTTGTTTTGTATGTTTTATTTGGGTTTTTTTAATGATAGGTAGTTGTTTATCAGTTGCTTGCATGCACTGATTTATGAGAGGATAAGCACAAATTATACAGAGCCTGAACTATGACTTAAACCCAGATAGGAATATTTAGTGGATTACTGTCACTCTCCCTCTCCTTACAGGTTATAATCAACAGACCTCTCCAAATCTTACCATGGAATATTGTGTTAACTTGATCAGGACATCACTGTCTTTCATAAAATTCTGCCCCAAAAACTATAAATAAGTGGCAGCCCATAGTGATCCTAAAACACATCATTAAATAACATAAACAAGCTGTTAGCTTATGAATATTCACTGATGCTGTCATGATGAAGAACGTCTCTGTCTTAATCTCTAAACAGCAGCATTACTAACCCAAACTTCTCTAAAATACAGAAAACTGTCCATGTTTTGGCACTTTTATCCAGTGACAATGTAAGGTAAGGGTTATCCTCTATCACCACATGTAAACAACCTGAGGTGAAGTCCCTGGTTAGATCAGTGCTGCTAAGGTCAATCTAAGAATGTCCCGTGTATTGTCAAAGACTCCAGAGGGCCTAAAACTTATGTTTAGCACTAATAATAATGCAATATTAGCTTTATTTATAGATCACTTTTAAAAGTAAAGGTTTACAAGTGCTTGACAACAAATAAGACAAGACAAAGGAACAGAGCACAAGAATTCAAGCACAAAGGAAACAAACAAAGGACACTAAAATCTCAGACTCCATCCTGAAGAAGCCAAACAATGAAATCCAAAAACAGGGAGAACATAAAACATACAAGCAGGCAATACAACCGAGAATACCAGGCACTGCAAGACCCCAGCAACCTAAAATGAGACCAGGAGGACCAGTACAGGGAGATAAAAGCTAAAAATATGTAAATAAAGGGAATAAAATTTAGTAAAATGATAGAAAAATACATATATACAAAATATGAATGTAACAATAAATAGAAAGGGGTGGAATAAAACGAATGAAGCAGAGATGAAGAAGAATGGAGTGAAATAATTGCAGTTAAGCAACTAAAAGCTAGCAAATGACGTAAAAGTAAAGAATTTTCAGATCTAAAAACAAACAGGAGAGATGATGATGCAAAAATATTTTGTGTATCCATATTCCTACCTATATATCCACACATATATAGGCACCACATATACATCAAAACTCAGTATTTATGTAAATATGCCAGCACACATACATAAATAAGTTTACACATACTGTAAATCAATAAATATATAAATAAAGTGAATCAAAATTAAAACAAACAAGAAAGGTAACTGGGTCAATAAAGATGAGAGGCTAAAAAGACTAAAATGGAAGTAAGAAGACGATATCACAAAAAAGTCTGTAGAAGTCATTTATTCCCTGTCTCTTATGTCTATTGTCCTCCACCTTTCAGGTGATGAAGAAATCATCTATTTGAAGAGATTAAAAATTAAAGACCCTGAAACCTTTGGAAATTTTGGCAAATAAGGAGTTGCATTAACTCTAAGCCATACAATATTTCAGATAATACAGTGACAGACTATATGAAACTTCCACTTGGGAAACAAAAAGCCTCACAATTTTATAAAATTGTTAATTCTCTCAGCAATGACTCAAGGTAATTTGGCAGAGGGGCCTTGGTGGAGGGATTGAAGATGATAATTGAGCAATAATTGTGTCTGATTGTGGTAAATTTGTGAGAGAAGCAAGGACTAAACTTACACAATACAACATAATAAATAAATACTATTATACACCATCTGGATTGTATAGGATGAAACTTTTGGGTGATGATTTATGTTGGAAATGCAAAAAAGAAACTGGAACTTTCCTTCCTGTATGTGGAAATGTGTTATGATCAGACCTTTCTGGACTCAGATTCTGAATATCTTTAGTGACTGGCTTAGATCAGAAATCTCCTTAAATCCAGAGCTCTGCTTACTGGGGGATAATTCTCCGTTACCCAGTATAGCCAAGTGTAACTTTTTGGTAATTTCAGTGGGCACAATGACAGCATGTCGAGTCATCCTAAGACATTGGATGGCATCAGAAATTCCACAGGTGAAAGACTGGGTTTCCCCTTGGGACAGGTTATGGGACTACATAAAGGTGGATAATAAACCCTGCATTCATTTATTTTTATTTACTTATTTATCATTATTATTTTTTTTTTATTTATTTTATTATTATTATTATCATTATTCTTATTATTTTTAAATCTCTGACTTTCTGTTCCCCTTTCTTCCCCAAGTATGATCTTGTAATACTGTGTACCCCAACAACATGCCTACATGGAGCATGTAGAAGAATATTAGGTGCTTATGTGTGGCAGGTATGCATGTAGGGATACTTGGGTAAATGAACGGGTGTGCTTGTGTATAGATATGGGCGCGAACTAATTGATACGATTAGGCATCTACTCTCTTTTGTATCTGATGCCTTTTGTTTATGAAACAAAATATGTAGTCTGTGGCCGAAGTTACCTTATTGTATGTTACTTGTTCCTGTATGGAGAAACATGTAAAGTTTGCCATGAACCGCGCCTTTGAAAAACCCAATAAAAACTTGAGTTCAGTAAAAAGAAAAAAGACCCTGAACCTCAGCTCTACACAGTGGTCGATGGGAGCTGACTCTCCTTTTGCCCTCCAGCCCACTGCACGGGTCATGTGACTAAAAGCCGTCAATATTCCCCTGATCTTAACACCTGAACAGTAAACTCACATGAATGTTCGCTGCCTTTTAGTGATCATATAAAGGAATCAATGTGAGCAGGGGAATCTAAACATGTATTTCAATCAAAATTCAATTATTCCCCTCTTTACTATCGACTAAAACCTTCTTCTCTTCTGGTCTGTTTTGTTTGTGCAGGTGGAGCTTCCTCCTGCAGACCTGGGACCCACAGCCTCCCTCACTCAGACCCTGTCCCTCCTCAGGGAGGTGCTGGCCTCACACGATTCATCAGTGGTTCCTCTGGACGCCCGGCAGGCTGACTTTGCCCAGGTGAAAAAAACTCTTACTGCCCATGATGTGATCAGAGTGCTGGAATGGAGTTAGTCATCTGTCTCTAATGTTGTGAATATAAAGCAATTTTTGAATCATAGTTTTGGACTTATTGATCTCTGGCTGTGGTTTTTTTATGCACTCACTAAAGTCAGGTATGTTTTTAACATTCATATTATCTCATGGTTCAGTCATTCTTCTTTTGACACACTATTCTTGGCTTTTTCATTATGGAAAACAAAAGATGAAACGTGAAAGTAGAAGAAAATTGTAAACTGAAATGTTTTAAGTAAATATACAATTAACTCATTCTGCATTGAATATATTTTTTTTAGTTGAAAACTTGACAGATTTATTAGACCACGTGTCACAGAGAGGACAAACATAAATATTTGAAATCTTTAAAAACTGTTTTTAAAATAAAAATGTTTTTGTTATTGGACAAACATATTGAACAGAAATGAGAAATTTTAAACTGAATTAATCTTTTTTTATCAAAATTTGAGCCACTCACTGGACTTTTTGAGAAGTTAGAAATGATTTAAGCGTAACAGTCAACCAATGAACTTAATCTTTCTGTTCAGGAATGCAAGTAAATAACTATGATTTGACATCTTAATCAAGAAATAAAATGTGCTTTACTATTTGCTCTGTTTTTTGTAAAACAGTAAATATGAAAAGTCTTGGATAACAATAATAATTATATTTTAGCTAAAAAAATATAATTTTTCTTAAAATGCTTCTACATACTGGTATATTAACCATTACAGAAACATAAAAAATGATTTTGATGTTAATAAGTGCTGTTAATTTAGGGCATAGACCTTCCATTGGGTGGTGTTTTAATAAATTTGTATAGCAGTGTACATCACCTGAATTATTTCTTTAAGTGCTCAAAGACAGAGAATTGCATCATTTTTGGAGTTGTACAGGCCGTGTCTTCCACGTGAACGCTGTCATGATGGACACAGTTTATTTTTTGTTGCCATAAACGCATGTAACAATGATAATGATGTGCAGACACTGCTGCACAGAAAAGTGTGATCTGCTCCTTCTGCCAGTGTTTCTGTATCTCATTTATGTTTTGTGTTGCTGACTTGTGGTGAAACACTGTTATTCTCTGGCAGCTGTCCTTTAATATTGACATACAGTTTGACACCTCTAATACTCTTTATGAATTAGACAGGGACCATTTGGCTTCCTGGTTAATACAGTACATTTTCTAAACACTGCTGAAGTTATATCAACCAGTTTTATAGAAAAAATCATTCTTCTTTAGCCTCAAGTTCAGATCTGTGGATCTAGCCAATGTTTGTATGTTTACAGGCTCTGTCTGTCTTTGTCTCCTCCAGGTCCTCTCCTGTATCTTAGACCCTCTCCTTCAGCTGTGCACCGTGTCAGCCAGTAACCTGGGCACTGCTGACATGGCAACCTACATGGTCAACTCACTGTACGTCATGAAGACCACGCTGGCTCTCTTTGAGTTTACTGACAAGAGGCTGGAGATGCTGGAGTTCCAGGTTTGCTCTAAATTAAAATGTGTTTAACAAAGTAATGAATCAGATCGTCTAATTTTCAAAGCATCTTCTTCTTTTATAAACAACTTACCAAGGCCCTGATTGTGAAGCACAGAGCATGAGTGTTGTGTGCATTAGATGAGCGGTATCATGAAACTCTCATGGTATTCATCATGAGTGCTCAGCCGTCACCCACCACATTGTCTGCACCGTGGTTTATTGTTAATGAAAAGTAATTATTCTTGTTCACCCCTTTAAAACCCATAGAGCTCAATTCTTTTATCAAAAAGATTTAATTTACTGTCAGTGCAGTGTGCGTCATGTATTGTGTTCGTGCTTAAATGTATTATCCATCCCTCTATTTTTAGCACTGCTTTTGTAATTCAGCACCATAAGAGCTGCTGTGGAAGTTTCATGGTCAATAGCATAGTGGTTCTCCATTAACCACAAGTACCACTGCCTCATAATGCAGGCTGTGGCTGGATTTTAAGCATCTATTCTTTTCAACATTTTCTAGATCGAGGCTCATCTTGACACTCTGATCAATGAGCAGGCGTCCTACGTGCTGACCAGAGCCGGGCTGAGTTACATCTACAGCTGTGTGCAGCAGCACAGCGCTGAGCAGGTAAAAGCACTTCGCTACTCATGGACATGCACATTTATGGAGTTGTAGATTTCCCCTCGCATCTCTCCTGTTGGATCCCTAATGGCTCCACAGAGAAGGTCTCAACCATAGACTGAATAAGTATTGTACAAAGTCTGAATGGTGTCAGCTGAAGAGGGCTTTGAAGCAAGTCTACGGTGGTCCTCATATTGAAAACACTGTCTCAAATTAGTCTCAGAATAACCTGAAAGAAGACAAAGAGATGAAGCCAAGGCAGCTCTCAGGGCCATTTCAGGCTGTAAGCGTGTTGGCTATCAGATCAAGTGCATGTGCTGCTGTTTGGCTGCATCTCCCCGCTGTCACAGCCCTCTCAGTCGCAAAAAAAAAAACACAATAAATGTTCCTGTAAATGACCTGATCCACTGTATTACTAACAGAGTCTGAAAAGCACCAATGTAAAGTGTAACTATACTGTTTTGGTCTTGTCTGTAGCTTATTCTTTCAATGTGGATGAACAGATGAGTAACCTGCAAAACACATGGGTATGAGAGAAAAGTTTAATTGTTCAAGTTTACAGGCATAGGCATGGGTCCACTAAGCAAAAATAATAGACATATACTGTACATTACACACAGCATGGCGTTTACCATTTTAATGATTTTCCCCATTTTCCTTTCAGGCACTGGTTAGCTGTTAAAACACACGACCTGCCTAATGTTCCACAACACTTCTTTGTAATAGGGGTTCATTGTATCAAGATGTATAGTAATATATCAAATGATTGCCCATGTATACAAATATTTATCGTATTGCCATAGCCATAAGCCTTTAACCTTGATGGATCTTCCTGATTCAATATCTGTGATCAATCAGATCCATCTCACCAAGCTCCGATCTGCAACCATTGTGAGCAGCCTTAAGCAGCACGGCCCAATCAGAGCCTTTGGAGCAGAAAGAGGTGGGAGCGACAAGTGAGAGAACAGCAGGAAGTGACTGCTAACACACAGATTAGCATAGATGCTAACAGTTTCAGTTGACGTTTTATCAGATCTTAACCATATTTCTTTATTAAATGACGAATAAATAACAACACTGCAAACTTCTTGATAGAAAGGGTATTTTTTAACTCCACTTCTGACATGTTTTACAGAGGCTTTGTTTTACAAAGTGGCTTACTTTTGGGGTGGGGGAGGCAATCTTCCATTTTTATACCCCTCGGATAGATAGGGTTTTTTTTTCGGAAGGATATCCATTTTAACCATGTCTTATTAAATCTGTCCATTTGTTGATTGATTGAACAGGTGAGCTTTAATCAGTTTTAATTCCACAAAGAGCCATTTAACCTGAAGCGCGTTTGTTATTTCCGATGCCTCTGCAGACTGCCTTAAGGGGGCACTTAAAGGACTGCAGCCTTCTGTGCTTCCACATCGGCCTTTTTTTCCCTTATATTTGCTGCTTTACCCTAACTGTATTGTTTCCTGTGCCTTTCCTGAAAGGACTTTACAAAGCTATCGCTATAGTTACCACATGATCAGAGTTTGTTATCAGGACTTAATAGCATTTCCATCAGATTTTGAGATGAGAGGGGCTGAGAAAGACAAATCTCATTATATTCAATGAAAATATATTAGCTTCTCCTGAAGTGTCCTGTGCAGATCAGAGCGCTGATGCTCTGTTGTCGGCCTCCTTCTTTGTAACTCACTTTGCTGCTGGTCTGACTGAGACCATAGTTGTGGTGTAGCATGTGAGTCCTGGATCCTTGGGTCATGTCAGGACACACCACACCCTCCTGCTGGTGCAGCTTGACACAAAGTCAGATCAGAAAGTGTCATTTTTCTGCAGACCTCCTCTCCGTGGGTGGCATTCATGGGCTGTCTTTATGGATTTGCTTGAATGAAAGTGAACACTCCCCAACTTCCCAAAAGTGAGTGACTGAATACATCCCTCACATTTCATTCAAAGGTTTTGAAACTCCATAGAGGTTTATCAGTGTCTTAAAATAGCACTTGTCTGTGAAACATTGGATAAATCAGTCAAAAAGGAAAAAAAAAATATTATCCAAACAGTGGTTTATAGCCAGCAGGTGAGTTTGTAGGCTCAAAGTATGTTAATGCACTCATATCTCCATAAAATCCCTCGAGGTACTGTGCTCCATGTTTGACCCTTGATCTGTCTCGTAAATTTTGCTTTTAATGTCGGTCATTTAGGCATTTAAGCCTGACTTAATGCCGCCATTGTGGATAATCAGTGTCAGCAAATTGCCCGAAAGGTACCTGCTGTTGTGTTTACAGTCAGTCATGTGTTCACCCTGTGCGCTTTATGTCTTGTTCACATAGAGATCCAGGGAGGGAATTTCTACTGTTTATAAATCATGATGTTTCAGTGAAGTTTATTCAGATAAATCACTATTTTTACCAGCACTGTCGTTCCGTTTAATGGTACTTTAACACATTGAAAAAGAGGCGTGGTTTTCAATTTTATCAGAAAACTTAAACATCATTTGTCCTGAAAACAAAAACAGAGATTTGTTTTCTTCAAGGGTCTGGAAGTAATGTCATCAAGTTGTAAGTATGTTCAGGACCCAAAGTTGGGCAGTGGCAGGGGCAATTTACTGGAGAGTCACTGATTTCTTTGTAACCAGGCTCTTTAAGTCATCAGATAGGAATTAATGCTTGTAACAATCAGTCTGATCACCTGTGGTCAGTACTTTGGTGTCTGCAGCTAAGAAAAGAACTTTGTATGCAGTGGAGTGAAATCATCAAGGCTTATTGAATTACTGTGCAAATGAATATTAAGACCCTCAGCATGGTGAATTAAACAAAATTGAAATGCAGCTCCTTCGACTGTCGGCTGAATATAAAAACTGTTATTTGATGTAGAACTCTTTGTTAAAACTGGCAGGAGAAGAGTTAGTTAGCTAACTCAGGGAGCTTGTTTTTTACAGTGACATGTTTAAGTTTGGTTCGGCAAAATGACGGTAAAACTGACTGATAAAACTTGATTGTAAATTTTTAACTGGTAATGTTGGGCGTCAGTAACTGCTGTTGAGTGGGGTTGACTAAGGACTAAGGAAGGTAGTATCAACAGGTCACTACCTGGAGCTTGCATGTACGTAGCCTGGGTCTGTTGAAGGAGACAAAGCTGTTTGGGCTTTTATGGCCATGTGGTAGGGTCTGTGATGTAAAGTAGGAGTTTGTACAGGCACGGTGGGCAGTGTGAGTCTGGTCAGTCTCTTGGAGGTGTCGTGGAGGCTAATTGGACCAAACTCCAAACACAGGAGGTAAAGCGTCCTCTTCTTTGAGAACTTACCCTTTTTTATGGCACAAGTACCTTGTCTTTCTTTCAAATGTTGTCATGAGACCTGATAAAATAAAGATGTTTTGAGTTTTTTTTTTCTTTGTTTTATTAGCAATATGAAATAATTTGTTATTCATAACCCAAGTGAGTAAATGTTTTGTCAAGGTAATGTCCACTATTTATTTGTCTGTTTGCACTTTTAAGCCTATTTAACAGACCCTAATGTTGTTTCAGTCCAACAAAAATTGTGGCATTAATTGAATGACTCAGTACATAAACTGTAAAACCTCTGCTTTCACCATGTTGACTTGTGCCTCTGCTTGCTTTTTTAAAGCAGAATTACTGCCTGTGAGATCACGCTGCCATTGCAGCTTGTCGTCTCTGTGATTTTCAAACAAATTAGCATTACACGTGGTTTATTTACATCATAGTTTACCTGCTTGGTTTGTTAATGCATTACCAAGAAATACTGGAAAAAGTTGCACCACCCCCTGCCATCTCTTTTCTGCTGTTTTTCTGGCACATTTAGCGCAGCGATGCTACCTCTTATAATAACTTAAAATGAATGGGAGTAAACCCACAGTGTTAAACTTGTGGTGATGGTTGTCTAAGCATTTTATAGTTATGGGGATTTTGGTCACATCAGTGTATAAGCTGCAACCAACCTTTTGGATGAAAAAAAAAAAAAGGTATTAAAAGCTCTATTCATAAGCGGAATTTTACAGTAATAAATGAATCATCACAGTATGTGAATATTTGCCATGACTGTTGCATTAAGTGTTGTATTCCTTCTGGGAAGGGTTTTGTACTTCTGTGTTGGACAAAGATGCTGCGTGTTAATAAGAATACAAAGAGGAACATTTGTGCCCCTTTTATTTGGTAAAAATGCCACCTGTAAGAGACCCCAGAGCACGACAGAGCTTAGACAGACAAACCACTGAATCAGCTGTCTTTACATAACACAGAGTATACAGTGACAGGTAATTTTAGCCAAAGATGGTGGGAAAATGTGATCAGTACATCCTTACTCTCTACATGTCAGTTGAGACTACCTCATGCTACCTTCAGACCTGAATATTGGCAGGACCACAGCCACCTGAAATGGGATCAGAACTGATGTTGTCTTATCTGTTTCAGGGTCCCCTGTCTCTCCTCCCCAGCATGGACAGCTCATCTGTAAAAGCAGCGATGGTGAGTTACATTTTTTTTACTAATGGGATCATTTACCTGGACTTAGGTATCCCTGTTGTGAGTTTTATCCCATTATTGATAATACTTGGGATATAGAGTTTACATGCACATGGAAAAACCTAGTTCTCTGTACCCCTGTTTTCTTGGCAAATGGTAAATGGACAGTTTCTGATTACTGCGTTTCTTTTGCTCAGGCAATGGTAAGGTTGCCTTTAATACAGAACCATGGATATTTAGCATTATTACAGGTTTAGCACAACTAAATGCAACATCATTTTGCAGATACAGAGAATCAACCTTATTTTCAGCAGCTGGAGTTGTTCCCTGAAAATCAAGTCACAGTAGTTTTCAGCACAAGTCACCAGCCAGATGACACAAAACCTGCGACGTGGTTAGTGAAAGCTGTTTTTTGTCATATTTTTGGATGTACAGTATATTTACTTACCTATCAGAGGATGCTGTGGATGAGAAAAACCACAAGGGAAAGAGATGTGTTTATGAAACCTTCAAGGCAAGACAATCAATCTGTATACAAGAACATAATATGAGATAATCGTAAGCTTCAACTCAGTTTTGTTTGCATTTCTGCCACTTTTCAAACACACCAGGTAAACTCAAACTGTTAGACATTTCTTTATTGTGAAGGTCGCAGTGGGTCTTATATTGAAGAAGAAGCAGGGACACTGCCAAGATCATTTTCTCCTCCGTTTCCCCTGTTATGATCTTTCCTCTGATCTTTTCTCCCTATTGGCCGTGCTCAGGTGTTGTCACAGAGTGCTGAGCCAAAGTTGAAACTTTGAACCTCAAGACAGCATACACAGGCCGCAAGCTCAGCATACACATAGGCATTAAATTGCTTTGATACCAGTTCTCTTCACCCACTGAACCCTTTCTGAAAGCCCATAAGGCATGCCACAGTGTCCTGTTTTCTTTATAGTTCTTCAGGTAGCAAAACCTTTTTTTTATCTAACTCCAGATGAGAGCATATCTTGATTCTGAATTTCACATATAATAATAACATGTTGTGACATACACACATGTAAAAAGTCTGATCAATCCAGAATACTTAGGGTGGCAATAGCCAGGTGGTTGTGTCTGAGTGCTCCATGGCCAAAGTATTTTCTCCTTGGTGCAGGCTGCTCATAACCTTGCAGTGCAGCTGGATCTGCCTGAGTGTCTGTAATCAGACAGATTCATCTTGCCAAGCAGTCTACGACAATTGTGGCACGGCCCCATCAGCAATCTTTAGCGCAAGCAGAGATGTGAGCTATGAGCATGTCAACAGCAGGAAGTGACTGCTTGGACAGAGATTAGCATAGATGCTAACTGCTTCAGTTGGAGTTTTATCAGATCTGGACCACTTTTCTTTATTAATAGAAAAATAAATAACAACACTGACAGCACTTCAAGATAGAAGGGATATTTTCACTCCACTTTCCACATGTCTTGGCAAGAGTTTGTTCTACGAAGTAGCTCACATTTTGTACTTTACACCGCAGCACCCTACATTATCTGACTGAACTGTAATAAAGTGATTGACGGTCAGATTGTCCAAAGGGTTTTGAAAGGTTCTGCGCTTCCCAAACACTTTCTCTGGGCTGTTTCCAGTTGGACTAATGAAACATATTCTGTATAGTAACTCTGTAATGAACAGTCCATCTAGTGTGTCTGGTTGGGCAGCTAAGGTTTGCTTGGTGTTTCATGCTCTCTCTCCCTTCAGTTGCCATCTCTGGCCAGTGTCATATCTTTGAAAATAAAGCTATAAATGCCCCATAATAAATCTGAAAAGAAGAAAATTAAAAAAGAATAAATAAAAATGAGACTCTCGAGTCCATGTAAACACACTTATTAAATAATCCTGTTCAGTTTTCACCATGATCGTTCACATGCTGTTCTCTCTCCTTTGTGTAAACAACAGGTCCAGTTTGATCGGTACTTGTCGTCTCCCGACACTCTTGTGATGCCGCAGCTCAACTTTCTGCTCAGTGCAGCCATCAAGTGAGTACCTGTTGTTCCTGATGATGGTAACTGTGCAGCATTCAGGCTGAAATGTTTACAGCGTTGCATGGTGTTTTAACAGGGGAAAGTGCATATTCAGAGTGATAAAATTAGCACAGGGCTGTGAGCTAATATTGTTCAACATTCATTAGTTCAGCAAATGTAATGCGATCATTACTGCATTCCAAACAAAACACTCAACTAAATGCACAGCCAGCTCGACGCTAAATTGTCAGAGCCACCAACACATCAAGCGAGCGGCCGGCCGGACTGCCCGTATTTGTCTTACTGATCAGAAAATGCACAGGCTTTTAGCTCGATCCAGCTGCTCCATTGGAGGATTTTCTCTCTGAGTCACGTTTACTGGGAAGTGCAGCAGGCTTGAGGAGCACTCTGTGCCTCAGGTTAATGTTCTCTATTAATGGACATGGGAGGACTGATGGGCAGGACGCCATTAATTAGCTTCTAGTCCATTTCTCACTCACACTTGTTCCCTGAAATCATTCCTCCTCTTTGTCTTTCTGTCTTTCCCGCTTTCCCTCAAGTCTGTTTCTTTGCTTACTGAAATACACGCACACAAATAAACACATCCACCAGCTCGGAAAAAAACTCCTGAAGCCCACATATAACAGGTGTATACTTTTAGGCTCTCTTCATTTCACATTTTGTGTAAGTGCACTTTCTCTGGAGTAAGGTGTTATTCTCTGAGGGCCAATTAAAAACAGAGGCCCCGAGAGTCTGAGCAGGAGAAACGTACAGGCTTTCATTGAGCTCCCTGTCATAGTGTCGCTGCAGCATCTTCACATCTTACTCCTTATTATGGGAAATAGTCAAATTATGACGTTAATGTCAGAATAAATTAGGACTTCTTGGAGATCATGCCATCAATTCAATTAAATTCTAAATGTGCGTCACAGTAAACAAGGCACAGCTAAAATAAATACAAATATTACTTTAGAAACAAATACATACAAATTCAACCATTAACACTTCCTCTCCTCTTCTCTCTCTCACATACACGTTTTAGTTGGAGCATATGTGCATGCACATTCATAAAATGAACCAACAGCCAAAAACATGAGAGTAGGAAAACAATCTCATTAGAAGCTCGCTCAACTTGGAGGAACTTTGGCTTAATGCAGCTTGGCACTGCTAACATTGTACAAACTTTTTGTAATGTCACTCAGCGGACATCTCACAAAGCGGATGCATATACCATATCAACACGTGCAGCTGCAGCTGGTCTTTGGATCCCCACACCATGCCTACAGGGCAAAAGACTGCTGTCCAGGAAAGGGCGACTCAAGTCATACAACAGGAGTCCAGTCCTGTTCAACACTGATAAATAGTGAAGGTCGTAAAAAAAGGGAATGGACAAAACTGCCAACATAACGCCACAGATTTGTGTCCTTTCCATGCATTAATTGTTCTAACACTAGAAGTTAAGGACCAAATCTGTATTAAATACCTGAAATTGGCTGAAAAAATGATCAAGAATTTAAAAAAAAGTATTTTACTCTTGTGTATTTTAGTTTCTTTAAATAGATCAGATGGATGAAAATTTTGTCTTCTGAGTTGTAAATGCTTCTTGTAATTACTTTTGCAGGAGTAACTGAAGCCAGTGCCTTTTCATTAATGCTCCATTATGCAACCATAGATGGCAGTGTGCACCACATACTGCCTCTCATTGTTTTGACACTGTGGGGCACACAATGGTCACTGAACATAAAAAGTAATTAGGACAAATTCTTACTCATGGCTGACTTATTCCAGCTCTTTATCAGTGACTAATTGCGGCTGAGCTCCGAAGACTAATTTAGACCAGAAATAACTGAACTAACTGACCTTCTCATCACTGGTATAAAAATCGGAGGAGTTTTTATCTGTTTGTGCAGGGATCAGATTTTCCGTCAGTCGACAGAGCTGGTGTGCAGAGCCTACGGTGAGGTCTATGCAGCCCTGACCAGCCCAGCCAACAGCTACAAGGACCCTGAGAACCTGGTCCCCAGATCACCTCAACAGGTTCAGACACTGCTGTCCTGAGACTCTGAAGTTCAACCAGGTCGAGGTGAAAAGTCCTGAGGTGAGCCCCAGCCTGAAGGGTATTTAAATAGCCGTGCAGTTTGTACAGTAATAACACAAATGTATATAAAAGTAGTCTTTAAGGTGGGGTGTCTTTGTGGGAAATGTGGGCTGTGGGACTCTGACCTCAGTGAGGGGAGAGAACATGTTCTGTATAAATATATATATACAGTATCTATGATCCATTGACTTCACTGCTGCAGGCTCGGTTTTTCTCTGTAAATACATGCGTCTGTTTTCTGTCTGTTTTTACCTTATGCACTCCATTTGGACTGGAGGTCATTATTGTACCAAATAATGTCTTTTAATTAAAAATATTGAACATTGTATTGACCAAAAATGTATTTGAGAGACTTTGTCGTATTTTTTCCGCTCTCCAAGTGGGCAAAAAAATTCTCCCTCACTGCAAAGACAGAACTCAGAACTTCAAAACAACCTTGTGTTTAGTTCAGTTTGAGATGTTTTAGTTGTTGTGTTGGAATAGAGCGTCCATTTCTCAGTCCATTTGACTACTTAGAAAAATTCCATCCTGTTGACTAGAGTTTAAAAAGAGTACAGTGATGTAGGATTTGGTTATTTACCAGCAAGCTTACTTTTAAATGAGTCATTGTACATGTCAGATGGAGAAAAATTCCACCGTTAGCACAATTTAACCCCCACATTTTCTGAATGTATTGAGTCTTAGAGGTGATGTTTTAGCATATGATGTGTGTCCCTGAATGAAGGACTGATGACTTAAAAAACAGTAAAAGCATCTGCTGTGCTCACACTTTTAAACTAAAGGTATACCTGTAATAGAAAATGCAAGTATTATATTTTCCTAAATCAAAATATTATATACATCCGTTATCTATAGCAGGGGCAGCTGTCAAACTTAAGGGAAGTGTCGATGCTTCAAGATGAGCTGCTCAGTATGCTTTGTAAACCATTATTGGAACCTGTGGCACATAAAATTATTGTGATTGTGTTGTTGTCATAGTTGAGTTTCGTTTGCAAAAAGCAAAAAGCTTCATGTTTTAACGCCGGTTATATCTAATCATATCTTTGACTTTGTTGAGAGCCAATTAAAAATGTGTACTTTCCTAAAGTTGTTTTAAAAGTCGCAGTTGGCCCCTCATCTATAGTTTGTTGTCACATTTGCATTAAGAACCCCTGATGGGAGGGCATGGAGTGATTTCTGGACAGAGAAGCGTGTCAGAACCAACTGGTCAAATTTATTAAAACAAGAGATACTTGTCCTGACATAAGTGAGAAATAAAGACTAAAACATGAAAAATTCACAGGGAAACTAAAACCAAACACAGCTGAACTAAAAAGAAGAATTTACTCAATCAAAACAATACCAGACCAACAAAGCAGCTAACAAAACTGATAAAGAAAGAGCGATTAACTATGAAAATAGGAAACTGTTAAAAAAACCAAAACAGTAATCATTTTCAAAAGGGGAAGCCAGAGTATCCTCAGAAAACACACCCATGCCTGGAGAAAACGTGTAAACTCCACAAAGAGGGACTGTCTGATGGGGGATTCAAACCAGGAACCTTCTTTCTGTGGGGTGACCTCACAAACCACTGATGTACCATGCAACCGCCTTGCAGCATAATCAGCTCTTTAAAAGGGAAGCTTGGTCAGAGGCTTCAGACCCAGAAATGATGCTGAAAGACTTGGATGTCTTTGTGTTTTTTTAGCTCAGCAGATCCACGTGTTGTGTTTTTTTTTCATCATTCAAAAAGTTAATCCCAATAAAATTGGAAAACTGTGACCATATTGGCTTTTGATATATCTTTAAAAATCAGACACCCACCTGTCTGTGTAATCCCCAATCAATCACCTGTGAAAGATTAAAGATAAGTGAGTATTGATCGTCTCTGTTGTGACGGCGTCTGCCCGCAGAGGCAGCGTTTCATTTCTTCTATCTGACATCAGGGTTCATGGCAGCGGGCCTGATCTTGGCAGCAGCACCGCCAACACTGAGTCCCAGGATTTCCCCAGCTCACCGGATGTTACTGAGATATCATTGGCCAGGACATCGAGTACTGGGAATAAATGGAATACCACAAGTCCAGCATCTGGACGCACTCTCAGCTCCTTTAAATAGACCAGCTCCATCGTCCAATTCTGCTTGGCTCGGACGGATACAAGCTGGATTCCTGAGCATTTTTACTCAGCATTCTGGCTAAAGGAAAAGCAGAATTATTAAATAAGGAAATATTGTTTATGTGAATAACACACATAGTAAACACTTGCCCAGGGGAGTTAGTGAAGCTTAAATTAGGATTATGACATTGGCCTCACTATTCACTTTTGACACTAACACGCAATGCTGTAACTGAAAAGCTTTTTTGTGAATTTGTTCTTTTTTAAGACTAGTTTTAAAATCAGTACTTTTAGTTTTGCTTGAGTAATTTCTGTTGGAAGTATTGTACTTTGCTACTTTTCACATAGCATCTGAGCACTGAGTAAAAAAATGTTTGAAAAATGCTGAAACCGAAAAAAAGGAGGCTAGTGTGCACTCATCTAGGCAACATCTCTAGAGATGCAGGACAAAGAAATCATTTAATGAAGAAAAAAGAAAGAGGTCCACAGTGTTCAGCTCCAATCAGAGACTTTATTGAGTACAAGGCAACATTTCGATTGACAAGGGCTGAGAAATATCTTGTAGATCAAAACGTTGCCTTGTTTCAAATAAACAATTGCGAGCTGAACAGTGTGCGGACTTTTTCCTTCTTTTCTGAAAAAGCTAAACTGACTGAAACTCTCTATTCAACTAGTCATCCCAATGTGTGGGCTACAACCCCCTGTTGGGTCCAAGGGGAACTGCATGTGGGATGCTCTAGGTCATTACATTAACAAGAAATATAAACATGCTTTTACTGATTTAAATCATGACTTCAGTGATCATAAAATACCTGTTTTATGTTTACATTCTTAAGTTAATCAAAAATCAAAAACCACCTTCAGTGATTCAAATTAGATTTTGACCAAATTAAAGCGTGTGATTTACACTACAGGTGATGGTGTTAAAAAGTTATAAAAGGGTTTGGTATGTCCCATGTTCTGCTTTTTTTACACATGCCCTTTAGTGAGTTTAACATGTCGCCTTTCTGCCACAGAGCACCTCTATGAACAAGACAATGAGGCATTAAGCACCCCCCCGGCACCAGCAGCTGCCAAAAGCATCTCGTTCCTCCAGCCCCCCGTAGACCTACCAGTGTGACATCTACCATTGTTTCAGCATCAGTTTAAGCCCATAGGTTCATGGATGCAAGAGCACTGCTGAGCACATAGCTGTTATAACAAGATAGCACTCGGAGAGTGCAAACCTCTGACAAGGTAGCTCACATGTTGTTTTTACATCTATAAGCAATAGTTCCATGATAAAGTTAGCATCATAATATGATTCATTGACCCTGAAAAACCACACCTAGCACTCAGAATCATGTTGATATCATTATTAGTTAGACAGTTGTTAAGCATCAATGATCGTTTGCTAATGGCGGTTGTCTGAATCACCACCAAAATGTAATCATTTTTCAGTTGGGCCATTACCAACATCTCCTGAAAATTTCAGCAAAATCCATGCTGTAGTTTTTGTGTAATCTTGCTAACAAACAGACAAACAAATAAACATACGCTAGCAAAGGCATAACCTCCTTGGCGGAAGTAATGAATGCAGAGTTGTTGACAACATGGTGCCAAGCAGCTCTATCATGTTGGACTTGGCTCAAGTGAGAAAGAGAACCTTAAAGAGGCACAAACTCCAACAGAGCGTCACAGACAGACTGAGAAAACAGGTGAATCAGGGGCACTCTGTGCATGAAACCTAGGTTTTTTTGAACATTAGTTATTGTGAACATACCCTAGCAGTCATCAAACAGGAATCTATGAACCTGAGCTAAGGCAAACATGACTTCTTTAAAACCCAACTTAATACAGTATATCAAAACAAATTGCTCTGTCGTATTTACAGTATATTAACCTATACTTAATTAAGATTTTTTACTTTTACTTGAGTACAATATGTTTGTCCTCTTTCCATCCCAGGTAAAAATAAAACAGAGATTAAACTTTTACTTTGTCACACACTGCTCTTCTTTTTTCTTAATCAGTGGTTCCTGAAGTAGGGCCCATAGCCCCTATGGGGGGGCCAGAGCGATATCAAATATCATGGAGGGGCAGCAAAGCTACGTAAAAGTAATACACACAATTTATTTGCTTTGCTACTAGAGCAAGACAAATTTTGTAAAAGGAATCCCGATAAACGGAGACTAAAAATGACTTAGGAGTTCATTTTTTTCTGAAGACCATAGGAGTAAATTCTAAACTGTAGGAGTTTGTCATGACCAATAATATGTCTGTTGGTATATGACTATGTGTTGATGTGGATGGTGGAGGTCTGGGGGGTCTTGCAGGTATTGTCATCTGCTTAAGGGCAGCCCTGTATACAGTTTGGGAATTACTGGTCTTAAGGCTTTTTATGTTTTAAATGTTTCATTATTTGTTATATTTTTGCCTCAAGTGCACATTGCTATTATCTTAAAAAGATAGCAGGTCAAATGTGTAAATTCTGTTGCTTGTTTATATGATGTGTGGTCTGTTTTACGGAGTGTTCAGAATGAATTACTTCTAAGCAATCATGATCTCAGTTTCTCTGCTCTACATCAGTGCAGCACATGTGAGCCTCCTCCTGTCACTTTTAATGAGTTAGCAGATGTGAGAGGTGATGGAGTCACCACTTAGAGGCAGGTAGTGGTGAGCAGGGTGGCAAACATTCAGCTCATCTTCCGCTCCATAGGACAACGGTCACCAAGCTTCTGCCTGCTGAAGCATGAGACCAGCAGGAATCTGGGTTAAAGGATAAAACCAGCAGACCCCCCTCTTCTTTGCTCCAGTGATGGGTGAAAAACACCAAATCCAGGGCTGAAAAATTGAGATTTATCTATTATCCCAGCAGAAACGGACATAAAGTGACTTTAAAAGTGCACAGTGGGTGTAAAAATCACATACTTTGTCATTGGCTTCTTTAATGTTGATTCTCCTCCAAGTTGATGCTCAGAAATGTCAGACTTCCCTTGAAAATGAGTCACCGGCTTTGGAAGGACTTGGTTGACAAGGGAAGAGGGGATTGTGTCAAAACATTGTGATGCTGTTTTTAAATGTATTCATTTTTTGTCATCCTAAAAAGGAAAAACTATGAATATTGAAAAAGATAACCTCCTGATCTTTCACTGGTTATTTTAGTCTTAAAAAATGAAATGTGCTTAACTGAAACAAAGTAAACTAACAATTACATGAAGGACAACCTGACATGTACATAACAGTATTATCAGCATACTCAGGTAGCATCCTGTAATTCACATTAAAAGCTTGAAACATTTTGCCCAATGACTGTAACTTAAATTAACTTATAGGCTGTGTAAAACATGATTACGGCCCTTATTTTTCAGATGTTGAGTTCTGAACATTGAAAACAGCAGGTTGTCCTTATGGAAATGCTGTGTCAAGATGACTCAATCTTAGCCTTACAAGGAAAAAAAACATGGAGCTGAGGCTGATTTTAGGCATCTTTTTAAAAAGCAGCTGAAATGACCTCTGCCATGCCCTGACTTATCTGCACAACTCTTTATCTTCATAAACCATCGAGTTTAGATCAGGCATTATGCACGGCCCAAATGGCCCCACCCAAAACAGGCCAAAGCCCTACACATGCACACTCTGTAAAAATATGTGTATGTAGAGTGCAGCTTACTCTATCAGACCCAAGCTCTGTACATGCAAGTTCCATGAAAATATATGGCATTTAAAGTGCAGCCAAATCTAAAGCTGAGTTCACACCCAACACGACTTTGCGACTGAAATCGCGTCCCCCACTGAAGTCGCATTGTGTGTTCATGAATACCTCATTTTGGTCACCGTTGTCCATCGCCGTCGCTCAGTGATGTCACGCCTGCTCGAGTTTCACCACGATAATATCATATATCATATAACAGGATGTATTAGCTGACATTATTCCAACTGTATCCTTTTCACTCTCCTACCAACCACAAAACACTGCAGCTTCTGGCCCTGCAGCATCTTCTGTGAGTTCGCTGCCCCCTCTAGGTGGATTGTCACTCTGTGAACCAGAATGAAAACTGTCTGCCACGGGTACCGTCACACCCCCACACAACGCTGATTGACTGTTGCCACACAGCCATGAGAGTTCAAACTTTTCAACTTTGGCGACTAAGTGACGAGCGGCATGGTTAGCCCCGCCCCGTCGCGGCTGTATATTGACTTTACATGGAGAGTGGTCGCCGAGGTCGCAAAGTCGCGTTCGGTGTGTACGCACCTTTACAGACCCAGACTCTGTGCATGCTATTTCCAATGTAATTTGTGGCACAAAGCCTGCAGCCGACCTCGACAGATCTAGGCTCCATACATGCAAGTTCCAAGAAATCATTTGGTATGCAGAGTACAGCCATCTTCAACAAACCCTGGCTCCAGCCATGCAAGCTCTATAAAAATACATGGTATTTATATGTTACAGTGAACCCTATAGACCCTGTCTCTTTACATACAAGTTCCATGAAAACATATGGGATATAGAGTGTAGCCAACTTCAACAAACCCTGGTTTGTATACACGGTACAGTATATAGGATGCAGCCAACTTTAACAGACCAAGACTCACGTAAATGCAAGATACATTGAAACATATGGTGTAAAGTATGCAGCAATTCTCAACAGAATCAGCTTTCTACATACAAGTTCCATGAAAATACTGTATATGGCATGTAGATTGCAGTCAACTTCAACAGACCCAGGCTCTGTATATGCAAGTTCCATGAAAATCTATGGCATGTAGAGCGCAGCAATTTTTCTTTCAACAGACCCAGGCTCTGTATACTTCAAAATTTGTCTTATTTTCATTTTGGGGGGATTCTTCGATACCTCTCTGATTGGCAAGATACTAGGCATGCGATACAAGGGTCTGTACTATGACCCCACTCACACCACAACACATTTTGAGTTTAATCCAGCCTGTTGGAGTTTTAGAGCATGAATTTAATTGATGTAATATTACTTTTTTAGAGCAAATAGGTCAATGTAATCTTACTCAACATGATCCCTAATGGACCAAAAGATCAACAAAGAGCTACAGAGGGAGCTATAACAATCTGAGCTCAGCAAACAATGCTTCCTAAACCCTTCAAACATGCTGGTTTATGCACTGACATCAAGATTCAGGTAAAAATGCATTCTTCCACTGTCTGGCTTCAACACTGATAGTGTCCTCTCCAATAGGTATTTATGCAGAAACCAGTGATGAAATCCTGGACTTTGTGCCTCTAGAGTACAAAGAAAGAACACAGTACAGATGAACAATGTTAATGTATTATCTGTTTATATTGGGCTACTTTTTCACAAACTGTGCTTTTTCTAAACTTTACTGACATTTACATAATTTACTGTCACATTGTTAAACAGTGACACAAACATGTTGTTTATCCCTAGAAAATGATTTCATTGGTTTGGTGTTTCTCAGAAAATGTTTCTTTTTGTTTAGTTGTCTACGTCAAAGTGTTACTTATTATGAGATTGAGATGATAATATAACATTACATTTATTTATTCATATTACTTGCATAGATCATGTTAGGTGCAGCTACTGTATCAGAGAGAGGCAGCAGCTTGATACCTCACATATTAGAGTCTTCCTGCTCTTGCACTGATGGAAAATACAGATACTACACTCAGGACGGCTCAGTGGACAAGGCAAAAGTAATCCACACAGTGTGATATCAAACATTTCACTTTTTGACCGTATTCACCAACTTCTGTAGCATGCTTTTTCCAAGGTAAAGAGTTGCTGTTTCTTGCTGGATGCTCCTTTGAAAAGAAATATCTATATTGTCAGGAAGTAAAATAATCTTGAAGATAAAATGATGAAAAAGGGAGGTTAATTGAGAAAATCATTTTGGTTTATCAACAGCCCTAGTGGATGGATGGATGGATGGATGGATGGATAGATAGAGACATAACAATAATCAATTTTCAATAGTAGAGATTTTTTTTTCCATTTTCTGAAAAGATACAATTTTGGAGGTAAGACATTTGTGTCCAACAGCAACACTACGCTCCTGATCCCTGATAAATGGAACGTTTGTCAAATGAACAATATTATATATTATATAATAGCATTTGGTTAAGCCCTCCATACGCAGCTACTGTATTTGGCAAATTTCTCAAAATATTTAATAATTACTTATTACTCATTATACCTTCAGAAAGTAATGATAATTCATGACTTATTACTTAGTCTAAAAAGTAACTAATTACTTTTTTTAAACCTTTTCCTCTGAAGAAGATCCACAGCAGGTTTTAAACGTTTACGACTGATGACGGTGTTTTTTACATCTTTCACAGACAGAATCCAAATAGCCACTTAGAAAAGTATCTAACAAATCAGTACTTTGATTAGTTACTTTGATTAGTTTCTAGAAATTCTCTACTTTGCCATGAATATACAAAAAAACAAAGAGTGTGGCATTGACCTTCTCTTTTGTAAAGTGTCTTGAGATAAAATTTGTCATGATTTGGCGCTATACAAATAAAGATTGATACATAGTTCCTAAAAAATCTATTATCATTACAGTAATATATTCCATTTACTGCCCAAAGCTTCCCCTGGAGAAAAGATCCTGGAGTCGTGTCTGATGTTACCTAATTTCTTGGTCTAAATTGAGACCATCACCTCCTCACCCGCTACATTTTTGATAAAGACCTTTGTTATGTAACATGCTGTCCATGCATTGTGCACCGGGCAGGCTTATCTGTCTTATTGTGAATCTGCTTCATATCAATGCTCCTCATAATTATTTCTCCACATTACTTTTATTATCACAAGAGGTTACTTTATGTCAAAGCTTTCTCTCTTTAGCTCGCTCTTTGGTGCTATTATGTAATTTGTCTATTAGCACAGGACGGGGGGGGCACTGTGAAGTACTGACCTGAAACACAAGTGCACAGTAATTAATTTCTTTTCTGATTGGGTGCTGTTCCCATCAGCCCTCATCTGAGTCTCATTCTGTGCACTCATCACACTCTCACAGACCTTTATAAACTTTAAAAAAATTGCCTCAAAGTCAGCATTAGCAGCTCGGGATTTTGACGCATAAGACACGGTTATTAATGCGCGTCCATCTGGCCCCTCTTTTGACAGGCATATACTCCCTGGCTGACCAGATGCAGTGTCCAGGTGGCCTGATAAACAAAGCATATCAGAGAGGCTCGCAGCACTGTGTTTGGATAGTTGTGGGATGAGAGGAGAGCGTGGAGATGACTGGTTCGCTCCGGCCAAAGATTAGCCAATGATGGAGCTGCCTTGCCCTCGCACTGTTGGAGAAGGTTGGACCCCCCGATGGTGCCCCAGAATCCTTGTACAGTACTGCGTGTGGCTGTGATACTTCATTGTGTAAGCTTTTCCTGCCAGCAGAAACATGTTTGCTTGTGCTCGTATGAACACTTTGTACTGATTCGTGAGCCAAAAACAAACATGGACGGTGATTTCCCCTCCTGACCAAATTTTCACTTTGTTTTGATGTTGGATTGTAGTCATAAATTGAGTGATATTTCTTTTCCATGTAATTGTTATGAATTGAATTTGATTAAGGCTGATTCAAAAAGTATTCTGATCTCATCTTTATTTTTAAAGGTCCCATGTCCTGCAAAATCGATTTTCCTTCTCAAATCTCAGTTCACAGAGAAATGCACTATGCCTCTAAAAAACAGGCCTCTTAAAATGCACCTTTGTTTTCTCCCTGGAGTTTATTATGTCATATACAACCTCACCCTCTGACAGTTCCATATATCCGCCACGGAAAATTTCACTAGTCCATCTGGGAAAGAGCCCAGAGAAAATGTTTTCAGAGGGCATAACCTTCAAAAACAACAGCAGCAGCAACTCGCACAGTTGTTAGCTTAAACTACGTTTCAGTCCTTAGACTATCGTCTTACATGAAATTATACAACACAGATGTATCATTTACTACTTATATGTGACATGAATCTGGTCAAGGACAATCCCCACCAAGTTCTCCCGGTAAACTACTGAGGAGAGCATAATTCACCAAATATCACTGAGTAATCATGACGACCACGGACTAACCAGCATGTCCGAGGAGGATTTCCGCGTTCTCTCCCAGTTTCCCAGCAGTGATCCCCAGTCGGGAGAAGAGCAAAAACACGATTCCCCATAAGAAAAGCTTTAAGTGACGTTCCTTGGTCCTCTTTTAAAGAAAAAATGAGTCAATTTCTGATAAAAACGGTTATTGTCGCATCCACGGAGGCCGCTTTAGAGGCCGCCATTGTTTTCAAACATGCAGTCACCTCCTGTTGTCTTCACGTCCGCTGCTCCCACCTCTCATCCCTGATTGGGTGTTAAGCATTTAACCGGTGAAGTCGTTGGACAGTGGAAGTTGGCAAGACGGACATGTAGGATTTCAGATAATGAATCAGGCAGGTCCGTCTGCTCTGCAAGACTAACAGCCTCCACCTACATGTGTGTCTACCGCTCGTCACAGACAGGCTCTGTGACTGTTTTGAAGTCCGCTTTGCGGCCTATAGCCCCTCGCTACATCATTTGGCCAGCCAATCAGTGCAGAACTCATTTTCATAGCCTCCCTGCCCTCTCAGGTCTCAGTGTTTTCAAAGGGGAGAGAAAAAGAGCCGCATCTGATCCTCTACAGAGACCAGATGTTTCATTTTTTAAGACATGATGCTAACAGTCAAACACACCAGGACATGTGACCTTTAAATCTCCTGTTGTCTTAGAGTAAAATAAAAGATAAGAAACAAAATTTAACAGGAGCAGAGACCCCCAAGCTTGAAGTTTTCTGACTTTTCCTGAAGTGACCCCAGAATTGGAAAAAGTGAAAATAAAATCATTAATATTTCTATGGACGCTGAACACGACTAGTGTACCTTAGCATCATTTTTAACCTGTCATTTAAAATGATAGTCTCAGTTCAAAACATCATTAACACACACCTTCACAGACGCACACACACTCACACAACCTCATCCACACATACTCAAATGTACGTAGTATATTCTTTTTCTGATCTTATTCAGCTCACATTTCAGATCCTATGTAGCACCAATCTAAATATAAATAGTGCCATCATAGCCTCAGGCTGTTGCTTGAACTACAATCCTCAATTCAAATAAAGTTGGGAAGCTGTGTAATCAATCGATCAAACTTTATTTATAAAGCAATTTTCATACAAAAAAATGTAGCATGTTGTACAGTCAAGAAGACAAGCAGATACGTGTCGGGGTATACAAAATAAAGTCCTCCCAACCCACATTCACCACACACACAGACGCATACACAAGGACACTAAGTGAGGACTCTTCAAACTGCCACAGACGACTGAAGAAACACTGTCTCAACTTAAATAAGAATAGGACCTAAGACTAAACCGATAAAACCATGATAAGACATAATAAAGGTAATATAGCATCAAAAATTAATTAAAATAAAACAGTCTTAAAACCAAACAATAGAAGAAATTACATAAAAAGAGGTAATAAAACACAAAATAATAACTCTGAAACTAAATTGGAGTAAAAAGCATATAATGCAGATTAAGAGATTAAAACAAAAACCAAAAAAAAAATATAAATTAAAACATAACACACTTTGTAAATCCTTTTCAACCTTTATTTAAATGAATACACTACTAAGACAAGATATTAAATGTTCAAATGATCGTGTTGTAACTTGCACATCTGTAAAGACACCATTAATGCTGAATGATACGTACAGGTTTTGGATCAACTTGCCATCCAAGTGACATCTTTATCTCTGCTTATTTCAGCGAGACAATACCAATACCAGGATGGCTTCATAGTGAAAGAGTGAAGGTACTAGACTCTTCTGCCTGCAGTCCAGACCTGTCCTGACCTTGTAAATGCATAATGAGGTGAAAAATATGACAACGGGGACCCTAGACTGCTGAGTAACTGAACTTGAACATCAAGCAAGAATGGGAAAGAGCTCCACCAACAAAGCTTTCAGAATTAGTGTCCTCAGTTCCCAGATGTGAGAGTTGATAAATGGAAAGGGGATGTAAGACGGTGGTAAACATGCCCCTGTCCCAGCTGTTACAGAACATGTTGCAGACATCGAACTTAAAATGAGTATTTGCAGAAAAACAATAATGTTTATCAGTTTGAACATTTAATATCTTGTCTTTGTTGTGTTTTTGGATGGCATATCAGTTAAAAAGGATTTGCAAATGATTGTATTCAGTTTTTATTTACATTTTACACAACACCGCAGCTTTGGAATTGTGCAAGCACAACATGTCGGTCAGGGTAATGAATATACATACTCTGTGTCCATTAATCTCATGAAATGAACATTTTTATAAATTTTCCATCACAACACGGCACAGTCCCTGAACCTGAGACAGACAAACCTTTTTCACACCAACAGCAGAGAGAACAAGAACATGTAACAAATTCAGCATGACTAATGCTGCTATGACTAACACAACATGCTGTCAATCATTACTCACACACAGAGCTCTGTCTCTGCTTTCATTGGTCTGAAAGTGTCCGTGCTGCACTTCTGTCGGAGCTCAGTCCCGTGACTCCCGTTCTGAGGCGAAGAGCAGAGAGGAGTGTGTGTGTGTGTGTTTGTGTGTGTGCGGGACAGGAAGAAAGGCACCGACCATATAGACAGTTCTTGTTGTGGGGGGTCACGGCCACAGAACGGGGTCATCCCACTTTCATGTCCCCACTGAGGGACAGTAAACAAACGCGGCTGTGAGCACCGGCTGGAGCTGCATCACTCGGCTGTGTTTTGATGCATGGAGGGTGATGCAATGCCGCGAGGTTGTGATCCAGTCACAGGGGGCAACATCCGCTCTGGATCTGTGGTCCATCAGTGCAGCGTGACATCTGTCACAGTGTTCTGACACATACAGGCTCTACCTCACTGCTCATGTTTTGTTTATATTCTTACCTCTTCAACCTTCCTAGAGGATAGACAAACACAGTCAGTCTGAACAGTTTAATCCTTGAGGACAGACCTGCTAATTTAACTTGTGACCACAAAATGGGCAAAGAACTAAAAGTGTGCCGTCGTCTCAGATTTTTGATCATATCGCAGGTTTTTATTCTTTTTCTCGTTTTCTTGAAAGTGTATTTTAGGACCCGTTTGCTTGGACTACTTTGAAACAAATGTGTATTGATTTAAAAGGTTATACAGATAGCCATCAATTTAAAAGAAATAGTACAAATGCAAAAAAAGTTGTCAATATCCACTTGAAACTTAAACTGGATATTAATGATAAATTGTTTTGAGCTTGTAAATTTGAACCTCTATGGGTAATTTTTTATTTTGTTGCTGATATAATTAAAGTTGTAGGCTATTAGAAATCAGTTGTATGTGATGTCAATGTTCGGCAATGTTTACTTCCTCCTCTTCCTGTGATGTTATCCTTGTAATATTTACCCTCGATGGTGGTTGGCTGTCGCACCATGGCATCAGGCAAATTGGACACAAAGGTTAGATATTTTCAGCTTTGGCGAGTGGGCAAAATTAGTGAAATTTGCGTAGCTTGAGATACAATTTGTATGGTTTCTGTCCTGCGAACAAAAAACATTTGTGCATCTCTTCTGCCATTCATTTTCCATGTATTTCCATCATGCAACTGAAACTCACCTTCGGTGCAAACACAGCTTTAGAGGTGTCGTGGGGCTAATTGGACAAAGCACCTGAAATGGGAGGTCCCCACCTGATGACCCCAGAGATTGCTTTTGCCACTCATCAGTCTAAGTAGTGGAGTTGGAGGGCCGGTAAGAGGCAATGTGGTAGAGTAGGTAGCATCGGCATTGTCACTACCTGGAGCTTGCATGTACGGAGCCTGGGTCATTTGAAGGTGGTAATGCTGTGGCAATGAGAGGCCATGTGGTAGATTGTGTAACTCTTTAGAAATGTGCTGTGGTACTGGTGGGGTAAGGGGTCTTCACTGAGAAATATCCTTTCATTTTGGCATAAGTAAACATAGATGTGTGTTTAAACTCTGATGCCCACCTGCAGTATAAGGAGGGTACGCACATGACCTCACAGTCAGTGCGTGAGTGAGTGGAATTGAGTGGAAGTGCTGCTTCTGATCCATCAGCTGACCTTTCCCATTTCCACCCTCCTGAGCACATCAGCATTGGTCCTGCCAATGATAACTAAAAGTATATTGGAGGAAGGTGGTCCAATGAAAGAGTCCAATCAGCGTCTCTGGTCGCTGGTCAGTGTCCAGTTCTCACAAGAGTATAGCAAGACCGGAGGAACCAAGGACCTAAAGGACTTGCACAGATACCATGATACCATGGCTCCATAAGGGAGACCAAGTCTGTGATTGATCTCAGGTCTTCATTCTGTGGCATATACAACTTAATGCTGCTCTATAAACATAACAATAAAGCTCCAAAAGTTTATTTCGTCATTTTTAAACATTAACCAGACAAGAACTGCATTTTCCATAATTAAACATCATCAAAAATAATCAGGTCTTCTGTTAATGACAAGAAACACATCAGTCTTTCAGTGAATTGAAGCATTTTACTGTTTCTAACCACTGATATCAATCACCAGACGTTGCTGTCTGCCACTGAGAGTCTGGTGCACAAATTGCAGACCCTCTATTGACTGTACTTCAAGTCTCCTCTCTATCTTTGTCTAATGGTGAAACACTGATGGCAGGAACTTTATTATTGCTCCATTATTTATTTAACCAGAGAAGGAACACAAAGTGAGAGTTTGAAACACACGCCACAAAGTGTGATTGTGTATTTGTGTGATGTAGGTGTGTGGGTGGCTGTACGGGAACAGCTTTGAGGCCTGAGAGGGGTCGAGGGAAGGGAGAGAGAGAGAGTCCCAGTTACTGAATAACCCAGAGCAGCAGTCCCGTTCTCACCTTTCCCCTAATAGCCCTTCACCTTCAGAACCACGTGAAGTGGGCCTGTATGCTGACTCCCCATAGTGTGCACTAAAACACACACACACTCAAAGACAGCTTAGCCTGTGACTGAAAATCAGCGCACAGATACACACGGGCATTAAGCAGAAGTTAACCTTAACAGCTGAGAAAGCAGCTCAGCAGCAGCTCGCAGGTGGCTTATGTGCAGTTTGAGAATAGAGTTATTCTGTATGTTACTGTCGCTGAAGTCTCAAGTGATGCAGGAGCAGTTGTTTTGAGTTAACTTTAACCCCTCAGTGCAGACTTTGGGGGTTTTAACACTTTAACCCTTCTAGACTTCAGCCAGTACAGTCATTTTTTGGACTATGGTGCCTTCAGAGGGTTCAGTTTTTGCCTTGAGAAACACAGAAGGGGAGGCCGGGTCAAGTCCTCAGGTCATGTGACTTCATGCCAACAGTCAAACAGAAACAAATCATTGATACGAAAATCCACAATGGTGGCATGTGATGACGAAGACCCTGACCGTTAACTCTGGCTTGTTATTTCCTCATGTTTCTTGATGTTCAGAGGGATTTTGTTTTTAAAAAGAAGGTAACGAATGAGCTTCGAAACCGAGTGAATCACTCTCATATAAACATGTGTTTCATGGCCTTTCTCTCGCTTCATAACAAATGAAATGATAATGCTAAATGTCAAGGCTCTCTAATTTACTCCTTAATATGTTTTGTCATATATTTAACCCAGTCCACACACACACTTCATGGATGATTTTTTTTAGAAGTGCAAAGTGAGTCTGTGCATTTTAATTGTCCATATGTTTCAGAAATAGAAATATTTCTCTTCTCGGTATGCGGTCAGGCCTAAGCTTGGCTCAGGGAAATGGACGCCCCTGCCATGCGTAGTCCCTCAGCTCATTCCACATCCACAATAACACAAGGACAGAGTGTGGGGGAAGGATCCACAAGCCAGCTGCAGGGAGACGTCCCTGTCACTGCCCCACCGCCCTGAGATGTTCCAGGATTAAAGGGGCGAAACATCAGTGAGGGGTGGCTCCCGGCTGACGACCTGTCACATGATCAATCAAAAAGGTGAAAATTGTGAATTTCATTCCCAAATCAAGAAATATGTCCCCAGCAATACTAAAAATGTACTGATGGCATAAATGTTTTATTCATCCATTAAAGAATAACATATAATATTTTCCCCCTGTCAATCTTCTTATTTCTCTCTCTCACATATACATATGTATCCATATTAATGTAAAGGTCATCCAATAATAAACTGTTTGGGCAACTTTAATTTTTGTTATATCTATTTTGTTCTATTCAAACCATATATTTTATAAGAATTGTGCATTTTTTCAAAAAATACTCATTGTAGTTTGTATGCCAACCAACATCACTGCCAAGGCTATTGCTGTTTCAACCATTAAAAAAAATTAACATGACTTATGCACCACAAAAAATCGCTGTGATTTGTCAGAACAAGCAGTCCTAGGCAGGTTATAAATAAAATAAATTACTGATTCCTCATTATTGTTTGAATAAGTAATTAAAGTAGTTAAAGTAGTACTTTTTACTTTGCATTATTAGTGACTAACTATTTTACTTTAAAGTTAATTATCACTTCTCCCATTTAAAGAAATTAATTTTGAATTAAATTGAATTTTATTTCAAACATGTATTCAAAGAAATAAAAGTAAAGAAATGCCATTCACATACAAAGAAAAAAAAATTATTATTATTATACACATTCGAAAAGGAGTAGGAAGAAGTAAATACTATTGCTAATACTATTTTAACAGGTACAAAAATAATTAAAACAATAATTTTCTTTGCATCTTTCAAAATAAAGGCATTTATTTGAGTTGTTAGAGTACAGCTCACTCTTTCCTTCTCACCCTCAATGCTGTGTTGAAATTTTTAGCTTGTTGCACATACAGGAACTCACCTGGCACAAAAAAAGTAAATAAGTGACCAAGAGTTACTCTGATTAGTAACTGTAATATATTACTTTTTTAAAATTGTTATCCTTAACTTTACGAGTTACTTAATAAAGTAATATTACTGTCCAACACATGAGTCTGTCAAACTCAGTGCATGGCTGTTGCTTAGCTGTTGCTCATCGGACTGACGCGACTTGCTCCTTATCGTGAGCTTACCATCATGCCACAAAGAAAGTCAAAGTTTATCGAAAAGCTTCAGGAGAGGTATAGCTTCCTTCAAGAGGTACCAGGTAATACATGTACTGCATTTACATAACTGTTAATAGCCATTTTCAACTATTTGCAGTTGAAATATCCATCCATTATCAATACCGCTTCTCCCTTTCAGGGTCGCAAGGGCAGGACCCCATTGTAGCAGAAATCGGGCGAGAGGAGGGGCACACCCTGAAAAGGTTACTAGCCAATAACAGGGCCACATAGAGAGATGGACTTCCATTCACACTCACAGGGCAATTTAGAGTCACAGTTAACCTGATGAGCATGTTTTTGGTCTGTGGGAGGAAGCTGGAGTGCCTGGAGAGAACCCACGCAAGCACAGGGAGAACATGCAAACTCCACGGGGGATCCAACCAGCAAACTTCTTGCTGTAAGGCACGTGCACTACCCTGCTGCGCCACCGTGCCGCCCGCAGTTGAAATCCTGATATAAAACTTGTATTCAAATGATCAAACATAAATCACAGATACAGACGGGAAGAAAGACAGTTGTGGACAATTTTTAAAGTGGACAACAACAAACTTAATGGAGCAAAACATGCTGTGGCAATAATGCAGTCCTTGTGTTTGTTTTTATTTACTTTGAAGACATGATTTTTCATCTGCTGAAGACATGGTGTTGAAAAGTGCACTGATTACACATCTATTTGCACCATGAGCTCATACATGTGGGTTTGTGATGAAATGAAAGTGTCCCTAACTGAAGGTTTGACAATATAAATATAAAAAACTCTGAGGTCACTACAGGTCACAGAGATGAGAGCTGATTCATGGAGAGGGCTGAAAAGGCTGATGCTGTATTTGGAGGAGGGCTCACCTAAAGTGTGGAGGTATGAAGAACAGTTATAGCAGCTTTATGGAGTGTGTGGGAATGTATCACCGCTTCAGCCAAAGCCACTCCTCCCATTGTAGCAGATCAGTGAGTAAGATGTCAATGGAAAGTGTGAGTCACTGAACCTACAACTCACAACAATAATATTTATCACGAGCGGGAAGCTGTGAGCGCTCTGCAGAGGTAGATGGGCGATTAGTGGCTTTTTACACAGACTGGGAGAGGCCTGGACAAAAACTGTTCGCCTGACGTCACTAATCCATCCACGCCCACTCACCCTCCACGCCAGACTGGTGTGACTTAGGGAGGTACCGCTGGCTGGAAGACGGTCTGGTGGCTAAATCAGTCCAGGGTTAGGAGCAGAACCAGAGTGAGCCAGATCAGCCGCAGGGAAACCTTCACTCTGCTCCCTTAGCGTATGGGTGTGACCCCGAGCTCTTCTGGTAATTCACTACAGAAAATGAGGCGTGTGCTTTCTCACACCACCATTACTACTCATGCATTTTTCCAGATCACTGCCCACATTCTTTCTAGTTATATAATAAGGGGTGACAAATGTGAAAATGTAGCTTTAGTACAAAGATATATTCTTCATCTTAAAGCATACTGGCTGGAGTATTTTGCCATATGTCACTGTTGATAAGGGATCAGTTGACTCCTGTGCTATTTTTACAGAAAATTGGTGGTTATGGAGTATTTTTGGGATCAGATGAGAAGCCTGGGTTATGAAACATTATGACGTGATTCTGGTGAAAGCTCTTAAACATTAGGTAAAACCATAATTTGTGCTTTTTAACAATAAGGCCTGTGTCATTGGAGAAAATGATGCTTTAAGAGCTTGAGGAGATCACGTTTGTCAAAATACTTCTTCATTATGATTACATGATTATAATTAAAGTTGTGAATCCTTCAAAATAGCAATAAGCACATAATGATTACAGAGCAAGGGAAGGGGAAGTTTATTTATAGAGCATAATAGACACAAGACAATTCAAAGGTACTTTTCAGAGTTAAAAACAGATGCACATTATGTGCATTAGAGACAGCAGGAAAGACATAAAAAGAGAAAAGAGTTCATATATTATTAGAGATATAACAATGACGTAAAGAAAAAGTAAGGACTTCAAAACCAAAATATATTAAAGTTTAGCTGAACAGGGTAACAGCTGAAGTATCGTGTTCTGATCCTTGAAGACAAAAGAGTACTGCACATGACGGATGACATATTTCTGTTGTCCAACGTGTAAGTTTTCATTCATCTGTACAAAAAGGGAAAGTCATGAGTTAAAGAGACACAAAGTAAGAAAAAAAAACAGCAGCAGCAGTGGAAAAAGAAAAAAAATCATCCATCACAAATTGCCTGTTTGGGGGTTAATAGATCTCACATGGACGACCGTCAGCTGTAGCACCGATTCAGCTGCTTTTACGTCACAAGAGAAGGACCGTAAATATTGTCCACGAAACACTGCTGACTACCTCTTATTATCTCACAGTGACCCTAAAACACAAAACTCATGACAGACAATAAGAGCAGGGCAGGCCCACTGGACAAGATAAAGAGAGAAGATGTTTTATTTGTTCTGAAGCTGAGAGAAAAAATCTGTAGTGGGAGGTTTGCTCTGAGTAACTGCACTGTGTTCTAGGGCTGAGAAATATGAGACAAAAATCATAACTTGATCACTTATGGCTGAATGGCCATAAATAAAATACATCTTTTGTCATGTAATTAAAACATGATCGTCACAGTATTTGTTCGATACTTTGATGTGATTCAGACAAAAGAGACAGAGTTTTGATAATGAAACGACAAAACTTGAGTTTCAAAAGTCTTAGATATCCAAAGCTCAGGAATTATTATTTTTAGTTATCAAAAACTACAAACCCCAATTTCAACAAAGGGAGGACATTGTGGAAAACAAATTAATACTGATGCAACAATTTGAAAATCCTTTTCAACCTATGTTCAACTGAATACACTACAAAGAAAAAATATTTATTGTTCAGACTGATAAACTTCATTGTTTTCTTGCAAATATTCCAAGAGTACCCATATGCAGGGACCGGGCACCGCCGTATCTGCACGGCATACCGGAAGGGCACACCACTCTCAAGTCTCTACAACTGACGGATAAATTAGGCTGGTGTCCTCAGGTTAGGTTTTGGCACGAAGCCTCGAGTGGTTAGGTTTAGGGCAAGTGGTAGGGGAAGGTCTTCCCCCGTGACCACACTGTTCTCATCGTAGCGCCGAATAAGTAATAAAATACACGAAGAAGACCAACTTCGGCTCTGCCCTTCAGGTATGCCATGCAGATATGGCGGCGCTCGGGTCCTGCAGATGGGTACCTCTCAAATATTCGAGAACTCATTTTCAATTGGATGTTTGTAGCATGTTCCAAAATAGTTGGGACAGGGGCATGTCTACCTCTGCGTTACATCACTTTTCCATTTAACAACACTTAAAAAGTGTTTTGGACATGAGGACACTAATTTGATGTTTGCGGTATGACTCTAGTTGTTCAACAGTCCAGGGTCTCTGTTGCTGTGTTTTGCACTTCATAATTCACAACACATGTTCAACAGGAGACAGGTCAGGACTGTAGCTCAGTCTAGTACCTGAAATCTTTTACAGGGAAGCCACACTGTTGTTACATGTGGAGAATGTGTCCTGGCACTGTCTCAATGGAATAAGCAGGGACATCGCTGAATAGGATATTGCTTGAATGGTATCATATGTTGCTCCAAAACCTGTAGGTACCTCTTTAGCATTAATGGTGCCTTCACAGATATGCAAGTCACCCATGCCATGGGCACCATCACAGATGCTGGCTTTTGAACTTTGCTCTGATAACAGTCTGGATGGTCCTTTTCCTCTTTAGCCTGGAGGACATGATGTCTATCTCAGATGAGCTCAGGCCCAGAGAAGCTGGTGGTGTTTCTGGGTGGTGTTGATGTATGGCTTTCGCTCTACAAGTATTAACTTGCACTTGTAGATGTAACGAACTGTCCTGACTGACAGCAATTTTCCGAAGAGTTCCTGAGTCCACATAGTGATCAGTGTTGGAAGTAAGGGCGTTAAAAATAATGGTGTTACTTTGTTTTCAGTAACGGATAATCTAATTAATTTCTATTTCAACAGTACAACACTGTTACCGTTAACAATAATGCACCAATGTCTTGCAGCTGTTATCGGGCCTGCTTCGCTCGGCCAGGCGCAGGACAGGAGCTGAGCCGCAAACAGCCACACAGAAGAATGAGATGCCAGAGTTGCTGGCTTCTTTTTCTGAAAAGTTGCTTGTAAATATCAGCAGTTGTGGGTTTCGTTTCCTGGGGGGGCTTGTTCCAAAAGTGCAGTTGCTCATTTGGGCTTGTTGTGCCCTCAAATCCAGGATCCAATGCACAGTCCACTATCAATATAAACTCAATTCAGAAGTTACACAAGCTATTTTCTTCCACTCTAAACACAAATGTAAATTTTACTTTAAAAAGTGGGGCAAAAATTATGTTTGCATCAAACGAAATCCTTACAACCAGAATTAAATTTATTGCTAATGTAACTATTACTGTTTTTTCCATATTAAAGCTGTAGATGATCAACATAAAACCTAAATAAAAGCCTGAATATGTCTGTTTGGTTATAAAAAAAAAAAATCAAGGTTAGACAGACTGTTTAGTGATCACAGGTTTATAAAAAACAGTAACCCCTCTCTCCACTTCTGTACAAAGAAAAGGATGGTCCACCCCCAAACAAATGGATGTTGAATAAGGAAACTAAGAGCCCAAAAGAAAAAATGTCACTGTGAAACTGAAATGTTATGTAGATGAAAATTAAAACACGCTTTGTGTAATTTCTCTTCTAAAAAAGTAATATATCGCATTAGAAAAAAAATAGATGGAGATTGCTTGTTTGGACTTGTTTTTATCAACCTGGTTGCTTATTTCTGAAGAAAATCTGGCAATGCTCCTGCATGCAGCTATAACGAGTCCGGAGCTGTCAGTGGAGCCAAAACCGGCGATTACAGGATGGAAATACAGGCACTTCTTCAATGTCATTGATTTAAAAGGCAAGAACACACATGTGGGGTGTACACTATGTCCCAGAGCAAATGTTTGTCCGTTGTGAGTAACTCTACAAAGCTAGTGGCCAAAAACACCGATAACTCAGTTGATAAATGCCACCGCTGCTGCAGCAGGCCAGGTAACAAGGAAGGACACAGAGATGGAGACACACCGTTCAAGCAGCAAAAACTTTTTCAAAAAGTAACGCATCAGTTACTTTCTCTGGTAACTAATTACATTCATGAAGGAGTAATTCTGTTAGTAATGCAATTACTTTTTTGGGAAAGTAACCAGTAACTATAACTAATTACTTTTTTTAAAGTAATTTGCCCAACATTGAAGATGATATAGCCAGAATGATGATGGTTTTTAATGCTGCCTGAGGTATCAAAGGTCACAAGCATTCAGTGTGCCCCTTGCTGCATAGATGCAGAGATTTCTCCAGATTTTCTCAATCTACTGATGATTTTGTGGGCGGGGATGCTCCTTTTATACCAAATCATGACTCTCACCTGTTTTCAGTGAAGCTATTCATCTGTGAAATGTTCCAAACGGGTGTTTTTTTGAGCATTTCTCAAATTTCCCAACATTTATTGCCCTTGTCCCACCAATTATTGGAAAGTATTGCAGCCATCCAATTTTAAATAAGCAAATACACTGCCTGGCCAAAAAAAAAGTCGACACCAAGAAACAGGGTCACACACTGTAATATTTCATTGAACTGCCTTTAGCTTTGATTACAGCACAAATTTGCTGTTGCATTGTTTCAATAAGCTTCTGCAATATCACAAGATTTGTCACAGATCATAGCACTGCCCCCACAGGCTTTTACAGTAGGCACTAGGCATGATGGGTGCATCACTTCACCTGCCTCTCTTCTTACCCTGATGCTCCCATCACTCTGGAACAGGGTAAATCTGGACTCATCAGACCACATGACCTTCTTCCAGTCCTCCAGAGTTCAATCTTTATGCTCCCAAACTGAAGCCTTTTTTTCCAGTAAGCCTTACTGTTTAGTGGTTTTTCTTGAGGCTACACAGCTGTTCAGTCCCAGTCCCTTGAGTTCCCTTCACATTGTGTGTGTGGAAATGCTCTTACTTTCACTATTAAACATACCCCTGAGTTCTACTGTTGTTTTTCTTCTATTTGATTTGGTCAAACGTTTAAGTGATCACCAATCACAATCATGCAGGATTTTTTTCGACCACATTTCTTTCCTGAAGACGATGCTTCCCCACTATCCTTCCTGTTTTTAATAATGCGTTGGACAGTTCTTAATCCAAGTTTAGTAGTTTCTGCAATATCCTTAGATGTTTTTTTCAGCTTGATGCATGCCAATGATTTGACCCTTCTTAAACAGACTAACATCTTTTCCACGACCACAGGATGTGTCTTTGCACATGGTTGTTTAAGAAATGAGAAGCTACTCATTGCATCAGCTGGGGTTAAATAAGTTGTTTCCAGCTGAAAGATAATCATACATGCAGTAATTATCCAACAGGAGGCTCGTACCTATTTGCTTAGTTAAATCCAGGTGGTGACTTTTTTTTGGGCCAGGCAGTGTATTTACAAAAAAAAAGACAATAAAGTTTATCTATATGAACATTAACTATCTTGTCTTTGTAATGGAATCAACTGAATGAAGGTCGAAAAGGATTTGCAAATCAATATATTTTGTTTCTTTACGATTTCCAAAGCGTGCACTGATAGCCTAGATCAGGGGTAATTGATTATATTTGTCCAAGGGCCTCTTTTATTTAGACATACGTTATGGGGGTCGGATTTTAAAAAAATTTGAAATAATATAAATGTTTTGGTCTAATAAACATACTGTAATTTACATATTTTATATTTTTATTGTACCTAACTTTCAGGCTGATGCCATACAACTCATACAACCTCACTTAAAAGATCCCAAACTATTCCTTAAAATACAGATGTGATCACTCCAGTAATTTACTGTCATCTCATATTCACTCAGTTATGCAGAGCTCTTGGCACCATTTGTAGAAATGCATTGCCAAACTTCCACCTGCTCCGTCCTTATGTGGTTTATGTCTTTACTGCTGACATGAACCTCATACAACCTCACTTCAAAAACCCTGAACTACCCCTTTACCCCTGAATATATTGTCTTTCTCTTTATCCCGTTCTGAACATGTCAGTATATCTTAAAGAATAATACTTCAGTCCTACTGTACACATAAAATTGAGTAATCTCCCAGCATTTTGCCGTGAATCAGGACTGCATTGAAGTTGAAGCTCGAGTTGGTGGTGTTGACTCAGAAAATGAATCATGGAACCTGCAGAGAGCCCAGATCATCTGAGCAGCTGTCCCAACAAGCCGGGGGCCGGGGACGGGGCCAGATCAGGCCCTGTTTTCACTGAGGAGGGGGGCAGAGGGAGAGAGAGAGAGACATCTGAAAACTTTCCACTGAAAGCCTTTTAAATGGAGAGTTTCAAATCCAATCCATGCAGAGAAAACAAGCTTTGCTATTGAACAGAGGAGCAAAGAAAGGGTGTTATTATTAAACGGCTGGCATGGAGGGTAACTCTCCAGCCATTTCCTCCCATTCATACACTCAAAGGTCTCGACTTTCTCTTAAGTGATATCTTGGCTCCGGCGAATGAAATGCTCCACAGTGATGGAGAAGTAGGAAGCTCAGTTTGACCTGAAATAGGAAATCTCCGTAGGAAGTTAGATAAAATTCAAGAATGGAGGATCAGGCTTAAACAAAACACTTTCCTCTCGTCTTGCGGTTTGATTTATGAGGATTTGTGCTCTTTTTTGCCTCTGACTCGATTAAACATCCTTAAAGGCAGCATGCCAGTCTATCATAAAAATCTGTCTCTACGTTTCAAAGTCTGTGATCCCTTATTTTACTTGGATTTAAATCTACCTGTTGAGTAAAGTCTATTCCTGCCCAAGAGATCAACATGAGCTCTGTGTTATACTTAATGTGCTCAAACTCGGCAAGTATGCACTGTTTATGACTCTTTTTGTCCTGAAGCTACAGTCTAATCACATTTTTTAAGTGTGAGATGAAAGCGAAAACTTGTTTTGAAGGTATAAATTATGGTTGTCGTGGAAACAGTGTGTGATTTTTAGCTCAGCGCTCTCATACGTGGGTGGTCCAAACATGTGAGTCAGCAAAACAGACCACTCAGATTGCATCTGCCGTCACGATATGAGAGAGATCGTGAACTAAAGAGGGGCCATATGGTTCAGCTTTTTTCTTTTTTCGCAGCTCGTCCAGTCCTCAAACTGGGTCATTTGGTTCATTTATTTGAGATTACAGCACCGCAGAGTGAGTCAGATTAATCAGAGGCTGAATTATGCAGCGTTATGCAATGAGAAATAACAGCAGGTGCGTATTACAGTGAGAATGTTTGAATGTGCTGTATCAGTCCTCGAATGATCAAACTTCTCCTGAGCAGGTTGATCCCAGTTAGAGCCTCTGCTTGGACCAGTTGAATCTGCTTCAGTCCAGAGGAGGTTGAGAGGAGAGTTTCCTCTCTCACTGTGAGACGCTCTCAGCTCAGCAGGCTGCATGTCAACAGCAGGGATGTTTTTCACACAGCCAGATAATTTTTTCACACAGAATCCATGAAGCTGGTTTCAATGAAGAAATCAGGGCTGCTGTAACATGCTTGTCATCATCTGATGATTTGGTTTTAATTTTAAATTAGAAAACTGCCGGTCAATGTCATGCCTCTCCAGGGTACAAAAGTACAGTGACGAACCGAGAGGGGTGATGGTGCTTTTTGTGGTCATGTGAGTTTGGCAGGGTCAACGACTATGAATTTTGCCTTTGTCCTCCCAAATGTAATGATTGTTTTTGTTTTTAGAGACAATTTTTGTGCAGTTTGCCTTCAGATGTTCACAAGCAAGAGATGATCATGAGGCCCAAAGATGTTTGACGTCGTCCCTCTAATCTTGTCGTTGTATCTTCCAGTTTTGAGGAATCACTATCATAAGTAGGGGTTGAACATGGGGCCTCATGACCTTTAACCTGTGACTGTCTAAATCAAATCATATTAGTACTTACTAGGGCTAACTAGTTGCTTTTGTTGTGAGTGCGAGAGTCGGGCTGTTGCGCTTTCTGAAGTTTTGGAGGGAGGCAGGTTGGATCAGAGAAAAACACAGAGAATTAGGCAAAATGGTAGCTCACTGTGAATTATTTTAATGCAAAACAAATTATATTAATATATTGTATATTGTCCTACCCCATATCTATTTCAAAAATATATCACTGTATTTTAAAAACTCAGTATATTGTTTAGCCCTAGTGCTTACACTGTAATCCATGACTCTGATTGGTTGATCAGTCCGCCCTGGAGTAACACGTCAGCTCTTAAAAAACTTTTACGTTGTTTAAGTGAGACACACGTCACAGATCTGGATGTGAGATGAAGATCCAATATGAACAATGGATGAAACAAGTATGGATGAGCTCTGTCAGTGAAGCCCCTCACATCACAATCCCACCACTCCTGACTCAAACTCCACATCCACACAGACCTCTGTGCAGAGGTAGCAGCCACTGCTCCATGAAAGGCCATCGTTAAATAGGTGCTCTTTCATTTCTCAGTCTTCTTCTCCTACTTATCACTTTGTCATTATTTTGTTGGCTCTGATTTCACAACAACTTCAAAACTGATACACACGCTGACATGTGTAGCATCCATATTTACCAATGCATACACAGTGTGCTGCATGTCATGTCAAATCATCTTCTGCACATGCAGATCACTTGAGGGCCATAGACGGTTCATACTGAAGGACCTGCAGTGTGAACGTAGCCTATTAACTGCAGTTGGCCAGACAGCCTGAGCCAATGAGCTTAACCTGCTGAAGGAGCATCGGTATGATTAAATTTTGGTGCAGTCTGGGGCCATTTCTATAAAAAGACATACTTTATTAATCCCTCACAGGAAATTTAAATTCTGTGACAATAATGATGTGTTGATGAGTAATTAAGGCTCAGCAAGCTAAGATTACAGCCTCACAATTGATCTGTATAGCTTGTTTGCAAACAGGTAGCGAAAATTTTGTTTTCTAACCTTTTTGGAACTTGTTGCTACGAGAATGGTTTTAAGAGATCTAATATAACTGCTGTTATTAGAAAAACAGGAAGGTGATGTACATTTAGATATGAATCAAAACCACAGCCACATTTGTGATAGATGACCTTTAATATCTGCGGTGCATTTATGAGTCAATATTACAATCTTATTTGAATGATTAAAAGCAGTGAGTTGCTAAGCTTATGATAAAAAGTGAACACACACTGCAAAAAACTCAGATCTTAGCAAGTGTGTTTTTCAAATTTCAAGTCAAAATATCTGTAATACTAAAATATGATATTCTTGGACAAGTCCAGATGGATATCTTATTACAAGGAATAAAAAGCTAAAATAAGGCACCGAATTGTTTGTATTTATCACAAAATATCTACCAATGAAACAGCAAAACTTTACCCCCTGAAGGTCATACATTCTTGTATAAGTTCTTGAGACAGCCCATTTTATCTGAGACATCATGCAAGTAATATTTTTATTGTCTGATTTGCAGACAATTATTTATGACAATTAACTCAGGTTTATTTTTTGTTTTATACACTGCAGTAAGATGTGTAGCTGGACATGTCAGGCATTTTTGACGTACAGCAAGTCCAGTGAGTTTTTTAGACTTGAAATTTAACAAATAAGGTTCCTTAGATTTAGGATTTTGCAGTGAAAAGAGCAGGGCACTCTTTGAAGCAGCTTTAAAGTTACTGTTACAGGACTTTCTTCACTCTCTTCTGTCAGATGTCATAAGTTCATCTTCAGCATTAAAACAGTGAAGTTGCCATGAACCTGTGTGAAAGCCCTCTTTAAATCCATCTACTTTCCTGCCCTCAGTGAAAAGGTTGGACCTCTGATGAGCTCAGGGAGTCAAACAGGCCGCTGCAGTCTTCCACCTGCTACCTGGCTCTGGCACCCGAGGGAGCCGATCTGGATCACACCTTGCATGTAGTGCTCCGGCCCCTCGAGATACAGGACTGCAGGAGACTTTGTCCAGACTTGCCAGCTGATAGTCAGAGTGAGTCCCAGCGTACAGGTCAGGCCTGTTTTCTTCTGTCTCGCCTGGAGCTGTGTGTGGGATAATTAACAAACCTACGGTGGTGAGTATAACATTAGATTAACTGTTACACCTGAGCCACCACCAGGCTGTGTGTGAACCTGTGAGAAAGACTGGTTATGTGTGAAAGGGACCTGACATCAGCCTACAGACTCTTCTTTGGATTTCTAACAGACAAATGATGCAACTCTCTCTTAAAGGGTGTATTAAATACTGTATGGTGCAGGTTTTTTCTAGAAAAGGATTAGGTTATGGTAGGAGAGATCAGTTAGAATCATTTCTACTTGAACATAATCTAATCATACCTGCACTGTATGCTCAGCCTTCCAGTAAAACCAAGCCCCACACAACACCACAGCCACCAATCCATCAAACATATTTTTAATAGAAAATTCATAGTTAAAGCCTAGAAATCTGCTAGAATCTGGTTTACCGGAAAACAGGCCGTTGTCTTGAGGAGCTTGACCATAGACGTCTTCTGCTTATTGATTTAATGAATATGAGATGAGTGTGGAAATTATTGTGATTCTGTCAATAAACAAATGATAAGGACCAAAATAGGCTAAATTATGCTAGTTTTATATGCTCCTTAGAATATTTATGTGTCTCCTCCATGTAATAGCATCAAGACAAATACCAAGACAAAAAGTCCATGGCATCAGGACTTCTCCGTCCCCCTGTCAACAGCACCAGCAACTGCCTGAAATGGCTTGATACTCCAGCCACCCTAAATAGACCTACCAGTGTGATGTCCTACCATTGTTTTATGGGCAGATTAGGCTCATTAGCACCATGCAGCAAACCCAGTGCAGAGCAATGGACCATAGACAGAAAGCTGAGTTGTTGAAAACATGTGGGGAAGGAGCAGGGGCTCTAATGGGGCTTTTCCCCAGCGCAGTATCAGCTCAACTTTACTCTGTTGTTTTGGTTTTCCATTACTTAGTACCTGGCACAGTTCTCCATATCACCTCCAGCTGGTTTCCAATCTCTTCCAGGAGCATTAACGCGAAAATGAAATACCCCCCACTGTCGGCTCCAGGAGGCTGCATGACTTTACAAACACTCCTCTGCTTAAATATCATGTTTTGTTGCTTGAAATCACCTTTGGAACAAAAATTATCTTCTAACTTTCACTACATGCCAAGGGTTAGCTTTGCACAGCCACGCTATAACAGTCCTGCCTATTTTAAAGGGACAATTGTGTTGAAGTGGGGTTGGGGTACATGGCACATGGCACAAGCCTGAACGTGTGCCACAGTGCCACAGCTCAGTTCTCTCCGTTCAGAAAAAAACAGGACAGATACTAATGCTATACGTTGCCGTACATGGTGCTAAATTCTCCACATAATTGAAAGAATTGTGTGAAAAAACAAGCCACAAAAACAGCCTGGGACCATCACACGTTATAGTTTGTTCACATCCTCTTACTTTTCCACAACCAAGCTGCTTTGATTAGGCACTATTTTGCCAAATGATGAATGCTTAAGGATCATCCTGCTTTTCACGCATAGTGATGTTAACAAAGAATTTTTTCTAGCCATGTCTCAAAATCCTGCCTGATCACAGCGGCTTGGTGAATGTGAACAAATTGTTTGTAGTGTGTTATGACCTCACGCTGTTCTTGAGATCTGTCCTGAGGTCTCTGGACAGAGAGAGAACTGAGCTGTGATGCTGTGGCACACGTTCAGGCTCATGCCATGTACCTCACACAGCCCCACTTCAAAAAGAACCCGAACTATCCCTGTAAAGGGGTGATGATACAGTCAATACTGTAATGAAGAACAGAGCAAGTAGTATCCATAACTAAATAGCTAGTAACATAGCCGGAGGACTGCTGGATCGACTCCCTGATTGGACAGAGCCTGTCCGTGTGGAGTTTGCATGGTCTTCCCGTGTATGTGTGGAGTTCCTCTGGATCCTCTTACAGCCCAACAACACACTCACTGGGTTAATCGTGACCCTAAATTGCCCATATGTGTTAGCCTGAATGTTTGTCTGTCTGTATATGTTAGCCCTGTGATTGACCAGCATACCCCTGGGTGAACCCTGCCTCTCACTCAGTGCCCGTTGGGATTGGCTCCTGCTACCCTGAAACCACAAAGAGGAAAAGGCGGCACAGATGAAGGGTGAATGTCTGAATGGTGATTGTCTGGTTGTTGTTGTTTATTCTCTCGTGCATTCATAATCCTCTGGCACCAGTGCTGGTATTTTGGCTCACTGTGCAGCTCAAGCCTTTGGGGATGAACAATGTCTGTCATGTATAATGTAATAACCCCTAAATCCAAGCGTGATAAAGACTTGTGATCAGCGTTGACAGACCTTCACGCAGCTCGTGCTTCAGTGTGCCCTCAGCGTGGTTACAGTGTGGCTGTGTAACTCCGGGCCTGTGGGCATCAGCTGGGAAAACAAGCGTGGACTGATAACAGATCAGACCTACATTCCATCCCGCGCTGAGCTAAGGGACAAAGCAGACCACCAGTTTTCACACAGGGTGATAGCGCTGAGCGTGAGAGTGAGGGTGAGGCCTACAGAGGCGCTCAGTTGGCGGCGTTTCACAGGACTGCTCTGCTTTGATATGTATCTCATGTCAGGACCAGGCTGTGGACGGCCGTGTGAATATCTCTGTGAGAGAGCAAAACAAAAACATACATCTCACTGGCTTTATTCAGTGTCAGTTTTAGGCCGGTCTGGTTTTAATAACGTGAGGAATGGAGTGTCGGTAAAAGGCCCAGGTGCTGACAGGCCAGCCGACATGCTGAGCAGCCTCTCTGGGCCCGTGCTGTGCGGGGCCCAGCCGGGCCCTGCTGGACGGCTCAGTGCAGGCTGCCCGGCCAGGCTGTGTTGTCTCAGCCTTCAGGCGGGATGATAGATGGAGCTGGAAACGCTCCCAGAGAGAGCTGAGCACATGTGTGGCAAGACGTGGCAGGTGGTGAGCGCTGACTTGACAGCAATTAAATGTACAAATCTTTGATTAAGCTCAGGGGAGGCAGCCTTCAGCTACAGACACGACTCTCGCACACAACACACACATCTTTGGTGTGACTGTGTCCTTCAAGTGATTTATACAAAACACACTCTTCAGAGACCTGTAGACTCTGTACCACCCTTTTCGTCTCCTAGTCATCCATTTGCAATTACAAGGTCCTCTGCAGCTGTAATCCAAACACCTGTCAAACCAACGACAAATGACAATTTGTCGAGCTTTCTAACTTATCATTTGAAGCTCTTCTCTCCTCTTTCTGATCATAATGTTCCTACAAGAAAACCTCCTACAGCATTGCAGAGGGTCCTCAAGAGTTAGGCCTGGTAAAAGATTAAATCAAACAATATATCCATGAGGATCCAGGGATTGCCTCAAATTTACAGATAGTTTTTTTAACTTATATTTCAGCTGCTTTTCGAGCAGCACTTTACAGGGCCTCCCAAACACATCCATCCATCCATTATGCAAAACGCTTAGCCAATCACACACTCACACCTGATGGCAATTCAAAGTCACCAATTAACCTGATGAGCATGTTTTTGGTCTGTGGGAGGTAGAGCTGGGCATCGATTCAGATTTCCCAAATCGATTCGATTCGATTCGATTCAATTCAATTCGCAATTTAATTTGATTTGATTGATTTCGATTCCGTTAAGAATATTTCAGCCAGAGTACCAGTTTTACTTGAATATAGAAGAGATTCTCAGAGAACTAATGCTGCAAGTAGTAGAAACTAACTCTAACTTTGTGCATTATTAAAAATATTAATGTTTTCATTAAGAATTGAGCCCAAAGCAGTTACAGTAATCATGTACTTTCTATTAAACATAACCTGACCAAATCAAACCACAGGGCAGGCAGTGTAAACAAGTTGGCTACAAACAACGTTATATGGTTGTATGTCCTTGCATATGAATGCTCCGTCAGCATCGTTTATTTTCTTTGCAGACTGCGTTCAGCAATCTTTTTGCTGTGAGGCCCTAACCTGAGTTATAGTCTGTTTTAATGACTGTTACAGTATGTCCACAATCACTCGAACACATAGTTTTACTGGATACCCTTGATCACTGGGCCCTTGCATGCTTGGGCCCTAAGGCTGTAACCTTGACCAGCCTGTTCATTACTTTACTCAATACTTATCACTGATAAAAAATTTAGACAAAATCAGCCTAAAGTCACTTGTACTAAGCCAAAGACCTTTAAGGAAAGTATGCATTCAATGTTTTATCATTATTTCAGTGTATTCAATCTAAGAGCACACTGAGTCTCTCTCGTTTTTGCATAAAGGCACTACAGACATTGTTTATTTGGACTTCAGTAACCATATTGTGGACCTGTATGAGAGCAGCTGTGTTTGAAAGTGCACACATCTGCAGATCTAAGGAGGCCTCCAAATCAATTATATGTTTTACAAAAGTTTTCAATGCAGCCATATAAATCTGTGCATCCTTCATTCTTTCAATTATTTATTGACAACCAAAAATCAAAAAATGAATAGGTGACTGTTGTTTTGTTATTCGTTTTTGTATCTGAAACAAAAACAAAAAATATCTTGTTTTCATGAATCCACTAAATTCATGATTAAATTATTGTCCCATATTCTTGGTGACAGATGTTTAGATTTTGTCATTAGACCTCCTGTCAGTCTATGTGATACGTTGATAACACACACAGAACAGAGTATGAAACACTCATTCATCCTAGTAATAATAAAGCACTGGCTAATGCTCATCAAATAAAGATGTGTTGATAGCCTCACAACAGAGATCAATGTGTCAGCCGCAGCAATCAGGCAACAGGAAATAATTTAAGGCAGGAATGTGATGAAGGTGTTGAAGTGAAACTAAAAGTGAGTCATAACATCTGGTATTACATTATAAAACATTTAGCTGGGACAGTTCTGTTAATCAGTCTTCATTTAAATCATTATCACAAAATCTAATGGACTTTAAAACTGAATTAAACAATCCTGGCAGCACCTTCACTTGATGACAGTTCATTTATCTTTCAGTTTATGTGGTTTTGTTCTTGACTCATGTCAAACCTGTTTTATCAGTCGCATCATTGCCCCATATACTCTATTGTGAAACCACTCCTCAGTGAATGACCCAGTGATACACAGAGTAATCAGGTCAGATGTGGTGTGACTGCGGTTACGACAATAGAAATAAAACACACTCAAGGAAATGACACATTATCAGGACAAAAAAAGCAGGAAAAACCAACACTGTATGGCTGTTTTCCCTCAAAGGGTTAAAATATTTCATATACATCGCATACCACAGGCTCTAATTTTTGCTTCACCATTCAGCCTGAACACATGCCACCTCAGCACATTAAATCACTCAGTAACCAACACACTCTCCTCAGTGTTGTGAAATGTGTGCATTAGTTCATTTAAGGTCTCTGCCACGAGTGCAGGTCTCCTAACGTGGCATCAATCCAGTTTCAACATGACATCAGCTTCACCCTTCCAGATGACTGCTTTCAGAGGACTGAGGAGATTTAACTTAAAGTGAAAGCACAGATTATTTAGCTGTGATTAAAGGTCTGCTGTTACACTGTCCTGAAACACCACAGAGGGTACTTTCAGGCTATTTGTTTGAAAACGCCAGAACATTTTGGCCTACATGAAGTCCTCTGTGGTACAGGAGATCAACCAGCTTTTTCACTCAACACAAAAACTTAATGCATGCAACAAACAACTTACTAAAGTGGGAGAAACAAAAAACTATCTGTGAATATTAATCTATTAACAAAGATATTAACTTTGATTACATTTAACTATTTCATTACTTTGATGATTACAACTTATTATTAAAGTCAACCAGTAATATCAAAAAGAACACAACACCTTTTCAGTGACTTACATTTAAGCACTAACGAGTACTTAAGTGGGGGTACACACTACACAATATGTGTTCTAGCTCAGATCCCCACTTCCATCCAAAGACTAGACTAGACTGAAGAGTCGTTTTATCCTCTTGGAAGAGGACCAGGGCCATCCTGACCTAATTGTACATTTTTAACCTGTTCAATATTGACAACCTGAAATCCCTACGTGTGTGGAGTTCACAGAGGACAGCTGAGCACTCTCTTTGTGTTTTGTCACATGGGACGGAGCAAAGCCAATCAGAGAGCAAGCTGGCTGAAGCAGGAAGCAAATGTAGCCATGGCAACCGCAGTGAGGGCGAAACATAAAGTTAGACAAACACTGGAAACGGAGGACCAACTTGAAGATTTGAGTCGAATGTTTGTATACATCTTGCACAACACACACTACAAGAACAAAACAGATCGATCTGTGATTTTTGTCTTCATGTGTGGGCTCTCTCACTGTTTCAAAATCAGTTAAGATTTCAAAAACACGCGTCTGTATTGACATTCTGCATAAAACAATATGTACGTTTGATACTTCATCACTATCTTCACTCTAGCAGCACCTTGGAGATCCAACATTCATGCAGATCAGCCATCATTTCACAATTATTTAATTTTGATGACATTTCCAGGGAATGTTTGTCATGGCACATGGGATAAGTAATTGGATTTTGGTGGAAAACCAATTCCAGATGTGAATTCAGGATTTTTTTTTTTTTTTTTTTTTTTTTAAGGAATTTGTTTAAGGTGCAAAATGGGGCAGTTTCCCACATTTTGGCAATAACATCAATCTCTACAAGAATGCAATGCTTTGCTGCCAGTAATTAATCCATAAACATCTGCATTTTGCTTCAGGGAGTGTCGTCTGTGAAGATGATTTACAGAAATTATTTTCACCAAAATCTTGTGACACTTTTTCTCTTGTAGCAGGTACTCAGCCTGCATCTCCTTGTTTATCTCCATATATTTACAAAGTCTTGTTGTCACCAGTGCGAGTGCACATATGCTGTGATATAATTGTGTCCACTCTAAACTGGTCTGTGGCAGGTTTAGCCATCACCCTGAACCCACAGTGATAGTGTTTATTTGAGTCTTTGCAAATCAGCTTTTTTGGCCCCCAATCCTGACCTGATTTCTTAAAAAATGAGTTTCTGACAATTCTGAGTCCCAAGTGTGATTTTTACATCTACCAAGACAATAGTTAACACAGTGTTTTGTTTTTTTTTACCTCCACCAGGAAGGTTATGTTTTTGTCAGTGTATGTTTGTTTGTTAGCAAGATTACACAAAACTACAGGACAGATTTTGCTGAAATTTTCAAGAGATGTTGGTAATGGCCCAACTGAAAAATGGTTAGATTTTGGTGATGATCCAGATAACCACCATTAGCGAACAATCTTTTTCGCTCAATAACTGTCCAACTAATAATGATATAAACATGATTCCAAGTGCTAGGTGTGGTTTTTCAGGGTCAGTGAATCATATTATGATGGTAACTTTATCATGGAACTATTGCTTATAGATGTTGCAGCAATATGTGAGCTAGCATGGTGGGAATTTGTGCTCTCTTGTGCTTTCTAGTTTGTATTTGTTTTTGTTTGTTTGCTGACCACATTAAGTAAACAAAGTAACAAGATGCCCATATTTAATGTATTTCCACACAGATGACATTTTAGCAACAGGGCTAAATCACTTGCTCATTTAGGGCCTTCTAAGTGTGTTCATCTGATAGAAACTGACAGAAACAATTGGGGTGTGATGATCAGTATTTATTCTGATCCTCAATCATTAAAAAATGTTCACAGCAGCCCAAATCCAATACTTTTACTGATACCAAAACAGTATTGAAACACGGCTAATAATGACTATGAAGAAATATTCTCTCTAAGAATAGTCTCGCTCTTTCCTGATGGACTCTTTAGTGTTTTTTTGTCAGCATGAGAATAAATGTGTGCCTTTTTTATAGCAAATGAAAAAACTCCTCACAGGAGCTGTAAGATCCGAACTGAAGTGTCTCACATAAGGAGGTGTCACCTTTACATACAGTGGATCACACACACCTAACAAGTCCCCTCAGAGTTCCCCTCCGGTCTTCCTGTGGGACTCGCAGTGGTAATTGCCCTCCTCCGCTCTCCCACCACTCGCTAATGAGAGCCAGGTCATTCCCTAAATCCAGGCTTCCCACTCAGATTTTAGACCTTCTTTATCTCACTGTTGAGCTCCCATAATCCCAGGAAACAGAGGAATGCTTACAACTCTGTACCAGACAGGCCTGAGTAGGTTCACTCAGATTTCCGTTTCCACACAAGATTAATGAACATAAATCACAGAGCACAGCAAAGGAAATACTTTTACAGACACAGGAGAGTTCAAATTGATATCTAATTTATCTTAAAATGCATCTTTTAGGCCCAACTTTTGATTTAAAGGCAACAAAGTGATTTTCAAACATTTGTAAAAATATGACTTGATTTTCTTGTTTAATTTATTTCTTCTCTCAAACTTCGTTGTCTGATTTAAGTCTAAAGCTCTGACTCTCTCATTGCTGCTGAGGTGCTGCTCTGCCTCCTTCATGGGATTCTGTCACCGTGGAGATGTATAGGTGCCGTCCTTGGTGAGCCAGGAGACACAACGGCTCATCCCACTGGACCAAATTTATCCTCAGAATTACACCAGTGGAGTCCTCATGATGAGATAATCAGAGACAGAGCCTAGTGTGACACTTTTATCTGGCAGTTAAGCTGAAGCTGCCGCTGACAACCTGCTTATCAGGTGACGTTAAACGTTATATTTAAATCAACACACGATGAAGATGTTTGGTATTCGATATAATGAAAAACTTCAAATACAGCCTTGTGGTTTTGTGCCATTGCACGAGGTGTCAGTGGCTTAATCTGGTAATACGCTCTAACAAAAGTTCCTAAGATTGTAGGTTTGGACTCAGCTTTAGCCGTCACATGTTGATGTATACTTGGACAAGACATTGAATCACAAGTTGCTTCTGTGTCAGTGGAGTGTAAATGGATATGAAAGATTGAGGATATGTTAGCTAATACAGATGGATAACTTACATAGAAGGAAAGAAAACCATTTCACACTGGCACTCATACCTAAGGGCAATTTAGAGTCACCAATTAACCTAATGAACATGTTTTTAGGCTGTGTGAAGAAGCCAGAGTACCAGGAGAGAACCTACGCATGCATGGGGAGAATATGCAAACTCCACACAAGAAGGCCCTGGCCGACCCAGGGATCAAACCAACGACCTTCTTACTGTTCTTACTGCACAACCTGCATGCGCTACCATGCCTCCCTCTTTTAAATTGACCTTGAGTATTAGCAAACCCATCCTCACTCTGGCATACCCGTTAACACTCCACTGACATAGCATTGGGAGCAGCTTGTGATTGAGTGTCTTGCCCAAGGACACATCGACATGTGACAGCTGGAGCAGAGGCAAAAATAAAGCAGGCTGAAGTTGGAGTTTTTTTATGCTGATGTGATTTGAGGTTGTGTCACTCCATGTTAACTCTTCTGCATGTTTTTGCATGAGTGATTTGATTTGAGAGACGTGATCTGACCTGAGATCTAACTTTGTGTTTTATGACCGATGAGACTCAGCAGCAGTATGAATAAACACGATTGATTTCCAGGTTTAAAAATTTATGAATCAGCAATCAGAGCACAATTACTGGGATGAATTGTGATAAGTTGGTTGATACAGCAGAGAATGGGTGTAGTAATAGAGTGATGTGACTTGTAGTGATTCATTCCTGCTGATGATGTTTCCCTTTTCATCATTATTTTGATTGTTATTATTTTCAAGCAGTACTCAAAGGAGACAGTAAAAGCTTTACTTGACCTGTATTGAAAAACAGATCAAACATTGAGTCACTCCTGATAAAAACATTTCAACCTCAAATGTTTTGGTGGTTGCATTAATAACTGATGGAGTTTCAGACACTTTTAAAACCACCATATTCTTTTATTTCTCTTTTTTATTTGATAATATTCTGGGGGCCAGATTGGAGGCTTTTGAGGGCCTCATGTGGTCCCCGGGGCTGCCAGCTGATGATCACTGCTTTATTGATAATAACTCATATAAAGTGTTTCTCAGATGATGCATCCCTCCTCGTTTTCTCTTAAGATAACGTCAAGCTGCTGCTTCCATCCCCATAATGCAACAGTTCATGTGAGATAATCGATAGCATTTCCTGGGTCTTGTTTTATTTCCCCATGTTTTACCGCTCCTCCCCTCTTCTCAGAATAAGGCGGCAGGTCTAATCACAGGAACAGACCCAGGCTGGAGGTGCATGCCTTTGCACATGGCAGCACAAATTAAAATGTCTCCTGCCGCCCACCTCTCTAATTCCCTGGCACTATGCCCTGGCCTGTCCCACGAATTACAGGCAGACCTCTCCATATGGTGCAGCCAGCATGGGGCAGGCCAGTTTATTGACATGGGCTCCTCCCTTAACCCTCAGAGTCAATAAGTGAGTGGGTCAGAGCACACATTTGACCAATAACAGACTGTTAACTCTGTAATATTATTAGGAGCAGAGAGCGACTTAGAGTGGAGGCAAGTTCGTTTATCCCTTATTTAAAACAGACTGGCTTTAAACACCACAACAAATTAGAGAGAAAGAGTCGAGACTTTAGCCCATCTCTGAATGTTTGAGTTGTTAACTCACACAGTTTGAGTTTGGGCAGGGGTCCTGAGTTTTGAGTAAGTCTGAACTGGAGAATTAGAGCAACAGGACCCTTTTTGACAAAGCTCTTTCAACTTTCAATTAACATTTTACAGAAATTAATCTAAATTCATTTGAGAACTGCAGAGCCATATCGAATTTTCAAGCTCCAATCTACAATGATTGCGAGTGGCCCAATCAGCGTCCTTTAGAGCGGGAAGAAGTGAGAGCTACGAGCATGAGGACAGCAGGAAGTGACTGCACATACAGAGATTAGCATAGATGCTAACAGCATCAGCAGCAGTTTATCAGATTGTGACCGTATTTCTTTATTAAATGAAAAACAAATAACAACACTAAAAACTTCTCTACAGGAAGGATGTTTCCCCTCCACTTCTGACATGTTTGATGAGAGTTTGTTTTACAAAGAGGCTCACGCTCTGTAGCGCAGTGGAGCCCACCTAATGCATTATCTGATTGGCCCGTTTTAAATGTAAATGGTGTAATGATCATCCAGTCACTTCCTGAACATGCCTCTGGAAGGTTCTGCCTTTCCCAGAGGCTTTCTATGGGCTCTTTCCCAGATGGACTTGGGAAAAACGTTGAATGGTCTATCTAGTGCAAACAGAGAGAAGACCTAAAAACATTATGCCTCCACCTTTGGTTACTGACAGCAAAGAGCCATAGAGAGATGCTGTATCAGCTGATGAGTTGTGACAAAAGTCAGAGACCGACCACATGTTTGCTTGAACAGGTCTTGGGTCTTTTTTCAGCCTCTATGCTTCATTTCTTCACACAATTACCCATCTTTTGGAACACTCTGTCTTGAGACTTTGTGTGACGCAGCTGAGAACAGCACTTATTTCTGTAATCCTGTCTGCAACTAATATAAAAAAAACTTAATAGCCTCTTTGTGCATATAAAATGTTCAAAAATAAAAGTAAGGGCGATAAATTTCAGGATGAAAGAAAAAAGGGGAGGTCACAGTCTGCACACTCAAGCCTCAATAATTGATAACTTGGAATAAAGCTGAAGAAAGTTTGCCACAACAAAGCTCAGACAGAACAAAACCATACTGGTCGCTAGAAGGATAAAAAAAGAGCCTGCGTTATAAATTTTAGAAAACCGGGGTTTTGGCAGCCACTTCCTGTGCTTTGTTCTGCTCTGGTTGAGTCTATCACGTCATCTTTGTACAGTTGAGGATATTAGTGAAAGAACAGATGCTCAAGCTGTGAAATTCCCTGTTGGCTGCTGAGAGGCAAAATATGAAGGACTTTCTTAGTTAAATGTCAAAATGGTGGTTCTAAACCTTTCTTTCCTGGAGCCCCCCTAGATGCACAAAATAAAATTATTGTCAAAAGACGACATACATTTTCATTTATCTATAAAATCCAGAAAGATGGCCAATATGCACACAAACTTTTTTTTTTTTTTCAAAAGACCTTAAAAGACAGTCTGCAGTCACTGTATTATCAATGTTTTATTAAAATTAGTTACTTTTATTGAAAACCTCAAAGCTGACAGAGTCTTGCTCTTCCACTGAAATCTCAGGTGCGTTTCCATTGAGGTGTTGGCCCCGGTAGGGAACTGAATGTCTAAATTAACTTAAACTGACTTACCGGTATCCTGTCTTGTATTTTTCTTAGTTGAGTACTTAGAATTACCTCAAATACCTCAAATATTATATCAAATTTAACGTTTTTAAAAACTTTAAAATCCCAGATTTTTATTGTAGAGAAATTGTTGTGGCCACCTTGCTGAATAAATTATCTGTTCTTGTTGTTGTTGTGGAGTCAAACCCCAAACTGCTTCAATAGAAGGTGGGAACTACTACTGGGGGCTGATTCTCTCTTGCTGCATCCCATTCATGTTTTGTGCTGCTCACTTATGGTCTACAATCAGGGCCAATAACCTGACCCACCAGATGGACTGTTCTATATAAAATAAAAAGGACAATATTTTTGCATTTTTGCTGGCAGTACTTGCAACCTCAATTTTCAGAGCACTTGTTATGTACCTGTGATGATGCTAGATTATCTTGCACTTCTCTGTTAAATCTGGAAGTTTATTTGAAATAATACATAAAAACTGTACTTAATCCTAACTCATCATATGCTGTTACCCATGAAAGTATCACACATGAAAGCAGGAAGTCAAGGTCAGACTGTCATGTCCTACCACTAACAGCATCTTTTGCTCCCAGATTGCTTTAGCTGTTGTTTCTGAAACACATATCAAAAATTCCAACTCTTTTAAATTTCAATAAGTTCGTAGGCGCAGTGAGAAATAACACAGATCACCACGGCACTGTTCCAGAAGTTGAAGTGTTTACAACTGAGGGTGTTGAGACCTCTGCAACTAAAAGTGGGCCATGCTAACAGCATCTTTCAAATGAAGATGTGAGCTGAAAACTCTTGCCAACATTGGTCTCTTTGTCTTTTGTTGCCCAGGCTCACATCAGTAATGTCTCACTCCTTCTTACACTCCACTATTTCCTATCTCAGTTACGGTGTGGCCAAACAAAAAACTTATGGTGTTAAAAACTAACTTAATGTGGTAGTCTGTAAAAATTCATCAAGTGTCCACTGATGAATTTGTCCACTCCACCAGAGGTTATATACATACATTATGATAAAAGGCTAATACTGACAGCATGTTTACAGCCGTACAACAGAGGTAGGCGGAGCTGTACAGCATGTCTCTACCCTCTATATTTACCTGTGCTATAAGGTTAGGATTTTGCAGATGTTTGTTTGTTTGTTAGCAAGATCACACAAAAACTACTGGACAGATTTTGCTGAAATTTTCAGGAGATATTGGTAATGGCCCAACTTAAAAATGAGTAGATTGTGGTGGTGATCCAGATAACCGTCATTAGCGAACAGTCGTTTTTGCTAAATAACTGTGTAACTAATAATGATAATAATGATATTATGATGGTAACTTTATCATGGAATTATTGCTTATAGATGTAACATCAATATGTGAGCTGCCTTGGTGGAGGTTTGCGCTCTCCAAGTTGGGTAATGTTTTGGTTAAGAGCGCCTTGGTGGCTGAGTCTGTGCCCTGCATTTTTAAAATACAGATATGTTACTGTATTTCTGTTGTTGTAACCCACTTAAAGTTCAAGAATCACTGTGGAGTACATTCAGTGTAGTGAGGGGCAGCCCACAGGCCTGACTTACATCACCACAACAAACTCCAACAATGATGCTGTTGTTGACTCAGTTATCTGACTGATCTGAGTGAGCAGAGATAGGACGAATCCTGTGGTTTGAACACGGACGGACTGCCTCCACCTGTAACTCAGTGCCAGACTTTTCCAAACACACATGCTGCTTTGTTAGGATCAGCCGTCACTGTTTGTCAGCCGCTCTGGGTGTTGTTGATGGTGTTGTTTTCAAATGTCCTGCTGACACTTGGTTCTCACCCACACGTACCCTGGATGCAGATTATCAGGCCCAGGCTCAGGTAACAGATGTGTTCCACAATAAAACGTAAACAAACGTCCTGTAACACTCATGAGTAGAGCGGGCGCAGAATATAATACACCTGTGAATACATTAATCACCTGTTGGATGATCCAGTGCTGCTTTTATTGTTCGCTGTCATTGATGAGCGGCACAACTCAGGATTTACTTCCAGGGAAAGTAAACCAGTCAGTAACTGTAACATACACATCCTTAAAGTCATTTTTAAAAGATAGTTTGGGGGTCCCAGTGTAGCTCAAAAGATTAAGGGATATTGCAGTATTTTTTAGGTTGTGTTGCATCAGGTACTTCACTCTAGTCACCTTTAAAGGGATACGCAGACATTTGTTTTGTTTTCATGTCTTGCCTCACTCCCGAGGCCATGACAAGCAGATACACACCATTCTTTTGACTGTGTGTGCGATAATAAGGAAGAGACGGACAGAGCTCACCCACTGCTAATTAGCTTAGCTGAAACACAGGGAGTCAGTGGGTAGCGTTAGCCTGCCTCTGTCTACAGTCATCAGAGAAACTCTCCAGGAACTCTAAATGGTCCTGTGTGCTTGTTTTGACTAGTTTTTGTGTTTCTTGTAACCCGCGGACATGAGTTTTATGTAAAAATAAGCCATGAATGTATGATTAGGTGAAAAATTTCAGACTTCCTCCAGGAAGTCTATTTTTTTGGCACTATTTTACAGTGCAGCAAATTGGTGTTCTGATGCCTAAAACAGCAAATCGACAGAATCAATGCAGACAGGCAGAAGAACATAAAGCTATACAGATACAATCACTCAGATTTTGAGGGTCACAGGTCAAAGGTCAATGTCATTAAGCCTAATGTCAGTCCTTTGCTTGTGAACACCAAATCTCGAGAAGTCTTGAAGGGACTTTTGGGCAAACTTTGCACAAATTTTGTACCTCGTGGCTCATGGATGTCCTCTTTGACTTAAAGTTCAAGTTCCTCTTCATCAAAGACATACCATCTCAACCTATGACACCACCACAGAAACTACCCCAGCTCCTCCTCTTGACTATCACTTTACCTGCACCGTCAGGCAGTCGTATTCTATCACCTTCATTTTCCATCTCCAGGAGATGCTGCTTTTAGAGACCCCATGCTAGACTCAGCCCATCATCCTCTTTCCTCTCATCAGAACTTGTCATTTTCCTCCTCGGCAGTTCAGTCAGACACAGCCCAGAAGAAAAGAAAATTTTAACAACTCCAAAAATCTAAGATGGACTCACTGACTACACTGGCTGATTCAGCACATGTTAGGAAAAGCACCTCATTGTTTGGTAAACCAGAAAAACCACATCCAACAGTTTGAGCCATAAAAACATCCTGGGACAACTTCCTTTACAAGAGAGAGCAGAAAACTGTGGGCTCACGGTACTCAGTTTGAGCTTTGATATGAAAATTAGAGTTTATAAGGCAGCTTAGACTTCTAAAGCACAGAGATGTGATAAATTTACTGTGTGGGAACTCTTAGTATCAATATGTTTAGAGAGAAAACACATTTTTTTGCAAGATTCATTTTGGACTTTTTCCTCTAACTTTCACCAACAACACAGACAGGACAATCTGAACTGAAGTCAAAGATATGGGTAAAATGACTGCACCTGGGAACAGTTTTGGCCCATGTGTCCGTACCTTGAAGGGACTGAGGCGAATAATGACATTAGGGTGATGTCATTCAATTTCACCAAATAGCTTTTGCGCTCATGGTCAGCATCTCTGTCGTGATGGAAGAAAAAGTAGGAGGCAAGACAAAAATCAAACATGCTTGACCTGCTGTCGTGGAGTTGTGAGGCAGATGGATCTTCTGTTGTATGTCACAGTTGCCAAATTCACTGCGCCTTTATGCCAAAAAGCCGCATTTAGGCTCTGTCACACCCTAAAACATTCATGTTAAATCCTCAATGCCATAACATCTGCACCAATTTACGTTGCAGTACAGCTTGGATGCACGTGACACAGCACACACTCCCACATACACACAAAGGCAGACACGCTCACTCGCAGCACTCCTGTCTCCCGCTGAGTCCTCCTGTCTCCTTCTCTAATACCCTGCCTCTGTTACTGTCTCTGGAGATGGAGCAAAGAGGGGTTTTGCATGTTCCCACTGATCCTTCTCCAGCACATTAAACAATAGAGGCGAAACGTCTCAGGGGTAAACATTACACTTTGAAATGGCAGTGTGAATTGGGCTTATGACACACAACTGATTTTTGTGGCAGAAAGGTCCCAAAAAACTATACAACAGCTGGGTTGAGCTGTAATCTTGGATAAATCTCGTTACCTGACCTCAATGTAATAAAAGCAACATTGTGTGGAGGTTTGTGGGTGCATAGTTTTATAAATCTGATATTTGCTTGAGTGTGAATTTCAGATTTTTGGTTCATGTTCATTTTTAGTTTTGATTTGAAACAATCTATTAAGAAAGAGAGGAGTGGGCTTTACATTTCCCATAAGGATGTGCTATCCTCTACAAAACAATGTAAACATCACAAAAAAAGAAAATTCATGATCCTGCATGAAAACCTACAGAAGCTTTCTCCCAGTATTGTGGATATTTTCCATAATGTTTTCAATAAAACAGCTCAATTATTAGGCAAGATTGTGGGAAACCAACCAAAATGTACACGTTACCACAGGAAAACATGGTCAAATGAAATGTATGGATGTCCTCGTTGGACCTTTGTGCTTTGGCAAGAGTAGGATGTATAAACTACTCTAAAATAAAAACAGATGGCCTTGTGTTTTTCTCCCTAAGTACTTAAAAAGTCTTCTGTGTTTTGATACGCTCGTGCCTTATGTAAAGCTTTTACCACAATGTTTAAAAGACGCTTTACAAATAAAGCAGCCTCACCTTAGTCGTTCTTTTCTCCTCTCTGTTGATGTTTTACTCTATCCATCTTTTTTCTCCTTCTCTCACTCTTTGTCTTCTTGTATTTTACCATAGTAACTCCTCTGTTTACATCCTGTGTGCCCTGCGAGAAGGCCCTGTTTATTCTTGTGAGTGCCAGTGTTTGACTCTCTTACTATCACTCTGGAGGAAATACCATGAGTCGCGTGCCAGTCCCAGCTAACCACAAACCAGAGCTGGGTGGAGAGGGGCATTTTTTATATAAATCATGGAATAAGGCTGTAAGCGAGCCTCGGCCAGGCTGAGCGAATCACCAAAATAGACACTAGTTGCAAGTAGTAACAACTTTGAGCAACACAAAAGGCAGACTGTAGTAACCATGCCTGCAGTGAGGCTGGGAAAAAATGGCTTTTATTGTTTGTGTGCATCACTGAGTTAGTCACAGGGTAAAACCGGGCAGTCAGGTTCAAAAAATAAAGCCACAGATGTGAACTCTTCATGTATCTGGAATGCTTTGAAAGCCTGAATTGACCCTTTGTCAAGCACCATCCTTCTGATTATTACTACTAGTTTGGACGGAGAGCATTCAAATCAGCTTACACTACAATGTTAGTGTGTACTGATGCGGCCATAATGAGCCAAAAAATATGGCAAGTATAGGTGAATTCAGATTATACAGGAATGCCCGCAAAACGTCACCAAACAAACTTCCCAGGACAATGTTTTGAGGCTCCCAGGTGCCCATTTATGCAACAATTAATATTAAAAATCATATTTCAAGAATATTTCATCCAGCACAGATCTGGGTAGAGGACAAATTCAACCATCCATATGAGGACAAGTTGGTGTCCTTTTGGATCTAAAATCCAAGTATTTGTACGTCCTTCTTTATGAATCAGACAGTGATGTGCGATTTTTAATATTGATTAGTTTAGGCAATATTGCTGTACGTTGATGCTCATGAGGCCCAAGATGCTACAATAGTTTTGTTTTGAATTCTGTAAAAAAAAGGGTTAATAAAATGGTTTAAAGTGCTTTAGCATTACACACACTAAAAGACAGCAAGAATTCATTAAAACTAAAAACTGCATTTTAGAAATAAAATATTAATATCTATTGAGATAATAAAATATTATATTTACATCATTAAATGGCTTTAGAGCCTCAATTACCACTCATTTGTTGACATAATAATAAGCTTAATTCATCTTGTATTATAACTACGATATTGTCTCTTAAAATGTGGCCAGCAATGTGATCCTACTCTATTTTTATTTATTTATCTTTCTTGCTCAAATTACTGTAACTCAGTTATCCAATTAAACGTCAACACTATGTCATGTTTTTGATGGGCATGACAGCTTTTTAGCATGAGCATCAGAGTTTTAAAATCTGAACTCAACAAAATGTAGGCTGGAGGAGAGATTGTTTTCCTCATGATGATGCTCCGCACCCAACTATGATGTGGTGTCGACTGTATCTATACCTGGATGTCCTGCTGATGCTAATGATGTCAGCTAACATAAGCTGTTCCCCTGTGACACATTGACATCCTTCTTTTGCAACAAACATGACAGTAATGAGCTTTAGATTCTGCTTTGCCTTATTAGACCAGCAATCATGATGAACTTTGATTTGATGTAAACTTTAAAGGGTGAAAATAAAATATCAGTACCACATTGTGCGAATGAAAGGTGACCAGAAATCCTGATTCAGACAGGGCCAGCCCCATTTCAGGCCTTCTGTCTCATGTCCCCCGTAAGTACAAAAAAAAATGTAACACGTCCCAATTCGGGACAGTCCCCACCCCTATTTAAACCAAATGAAATAAGCTTTTGCTTTGCTTTGTGGCTTGCTCAGCTTATCACACTGACATCTTTGGCACATCAGGTACAGTCATACCTGGTAAAGGATGTCAGCGTTTTCCACATGCCTTAAGATGTCGACAGCTGCCTTTTTAAAATGATAAATGAATTTGTCTTGTTTTGCAAACACTGCAGGGGCCCTTTGTTTTCACCCCTAAGGAGGAACTGTGGACATATTACACGATATTAAAACTAGCATACAGTTAAGGAGGTACAGCCTGGAAATAGCACTGTTGTAATGAAGCAAAGAACACTGCCACATGTTGATGTGTCCTTGGGCAAGAGAAACTGTAACCATCAGTGACTGAGGGCAGTTGGATGTAAATTGTTGGGTGTGAGCTGTGGTGAAAAAGCTCTTTGAGCGACTTTGAGCAGAAAGATGAGAAAATACTAAATAAGCTTGGGCCCATTTACCATCTAATGTGGATATCTTGAGTCACTCTTGCAGACACAAGTACATTTTTTACCACACCAAAGTAACAAAATTTAGGTCACAACTTCAGACAATTCACTGATAACAATTGACCTGAATGAAAGTTTGTCTCACTGAAAGCAGCCCAGCAATAGCTGCTGTGAGACAGGGCTCTATATGGGTAAGGATGTTGGGAAGGGTTTTATCAAGGTAGCTTGAGTAATGTTAATCTTAAAAGTTATGAACATTGGGGCCCAGTGATCTGACTGATGACCTTTAAATTATAACCAGACTATCTATGAATCAGAGAGAAAATTTTTGACAAAGTCAAACTAAAAATCCTTCAAAGTATTTCTGAGACGGGACTCTGACAAGCAAAAGAGGACCATGAGGCGAAATGACCTTTGACTTTGTGCCTCCAAAATTTAATGGGAATTTTAAGTTTAAACTAAATTCCTTTAAGCTCTTTTGGGTTAATGTCTGCTTTTTTTTTTTTTTTTGCTAAGGTTGGTTAAGATCCATACTTATTTTTTCACAACACGTTTGGTTTGTTACCTCCACCAAGGAGGTTATGTTTTCGCTGGCGTATGTTTGTCTGTTTATTTTGTCAGCAAGATTACCCAAAAGCTACTGGACAGATTTTGCTGAAATTTTCAGGAGACGTTGGTAATGGCCCAAATTAAAAATGATTCGATTTTGGTGGTGACCCAGATAACCGCCATTAGCGAATGATCATTTTTGCTCAACAACTGTCTAATCAGTAATGAGAATAACATGATTTTGAGTGCTAGGTGTGGGTTTTCAGGGTCAAAGAATCATATTATGATGGTAACTTTATCATGGAGCTGTTGTTTATGGATGTAACAGCAATATGTGAGTTACCTTGGTGGAGGTTTGCGCTCTCTGAGTGCTTTTTGTTAATAGGTTTTCTTTAAGAATATCCCATATTTGCTCTATAATATACGCCTCAAAAAAAGATTGGAAGTGTTATTTCAGTTGATTATTTCTCCCCTTTAATGTCACCGATTTGAATTGTATTTTATATCATCGGAAAGCCTGATTAGTCACATTTACAAGGAGGTACAACCTTTGAGAATTATGCAGTTGTTGAATGAGCAATACAGCTAAACGTGTGGGTAGCACCCAGAAAAATGTGCTACAATCCCCTCTTCTCCTAGAAGAAAGCTTCTTCTTGGGGTGTTGTCTTCCTGCAACATCCACTTCTGTCTGTCTTTGACTTCACAGTCTGGCAAAACTTGGTCCTAAGTTTGGAAATGTTACCAGGGGTGATATTGAATAATACTGACGCTCTGGGTACTAGAACACCAGCTTCTAGTTGCAGGGGATTTTGCACATTTTTTTAGCAATACCCACACCTTTAGCAATGATGTTCGTTTCACAAATGCACAATTCTTACAAGTTGTACTTTGTTGTAAAGGCGACTAATAAGGCTTTCTAAAACAATAAAATACAATACCAACAGGTACTGCTGGAAGGGAGAAATTATCAACCTAAATAAAATTTCCAGACTTTTTTTGGAAGAGTTAATTGCTTCAATAGAGAGAACATGGCACAGGGCACTGTTTATTAGCCATTGGTGGTAAAGAAATTCAAAATCAGGGTGTGATGAATCTTTCTGCACCCTTGTAGAAGTGAGCCCAGGGTCAACAAAAGGTCACTTTGCATTATGCTCTCCTCCAGCTTCATTGAGTTTGACACAGGACTCCCATAATGAACCCTACTTGAGCTGTATGGCACCCGTGGCCATGACACACTTTGGTGCTCAGCAAAACACTTTTCTCACAGACCCCTCTCTGTCTAGCTCCATTTCCCAAGATCCCCCCGGGATATATATCAAGCACTGCGATGAAAGAGACCAAAATAATGTCAGAGGTAGTTAACAAGGACTCCTTGAGGGAGACAGTGTGGCAGTACAAAGGCTGCAGGGAGCAGAGACTGATGTGGAATGTAACAAACCTGGAAGCTGAAGTCATATGCGTCTAATCGGTTCCAGTGATGCATACATCGCTCAGGGAGGAGCAGTGACGGTCAGCAGCACAGTCAGACACCATAGAGATAAAAAGAGACAGAAAGAATCAGGTCAGTGTGTGTGAGGGTCATGCCTGCAGAGGTCAAGTCAGGACACAAATCACATCCTCAGGCTCGGTCGGCTCCTCTCAAGTTTCACAACAGTTCAGCTACATCTGGTTCTGTTTTCCTCTCAGCGTCTTTTCTTCGTTCTCGTTTTGACTTTTATAGTCTGCTGCTTCACAGTGTCATTTGTTGGTTAAATAAAGTTGTCTTCTCACAGGATGATGTGATGTACTGAATGAAGTTCCCATCTGATCTGTGGCATTCACAGCTATCAACAGGACAGAGGGGTTCTAAGAAGTCGTGCCTCGATCATCAAAGAAGGAAAGCCTGTGTTACGTTCAGCCTCAGGGTTACAATGCATGAGCTGTTGAGACGACCATGAAGGCACTTGGGCTGACCGACGGGGACCCTGAGCTGACCAAAGAGGTACTCAAGCTTCTTCAGAGGTTCTATAGTAGATAAACTGAGCACTTGATCCGGGGTGGACTTACCTCTGAAACCTACAGCGGTGGTTCCTGACTGTTTTACTCAAGGCCCCCACATAGAGTGGAGCAGAAATGAGTCTTAAACACGGACATGGGTTAGGATTTTAGCACTGATGGTTCTCATATCCAAAAGTCCACAAGATTTTAGAAAAGCCTTTTGGATAAATCCCGGAAATGAGGTCCATGACAAACACATGCATACAAGATTTCACTGGACAACATGCAGCCAAGGCCTGTTTCAAACTGGATGTGTGTTTCCTGCGTGGCAGCAGCAGTGCGCGCCTGTTTTCATTTTCATCATCCATGTTATCAAGTCAGAGTGTTCAGACTGGAGGCACGAGCCGTGCATCTCAGGCACATCTCCCTCACCAAAGATCTGGAGAATAGGCTTGCATATTTATTGCATGAGCCACGCAAGTTTCTAAGCTAAAACAAACAGAAAATGATAAATACAGCCATATTTACCTCAAGCCAGCTGGTATGTATGTCCACAGCAGTAGAATATGTCACAGAAAGGATAAGAAAATCCAGTTACTCTTCCTGTCGGCACCTCAAAGTTAAAGCCTTAGTACCTCCTCTGAGGAAGAATTTCACAGATCATAACCACATATATATATTGTACATATATGTATTACATTAGAGATCACACAGAATATCAGGACTGACAGGTTGTAAATAAAGAGGGCTGGTGTCACTGACAGCCCTCATCCTCCTCACCCATCCAAGGGTAATAATAACAGTGACAAGTGATCTGGCCCAAAGTAGCACTAGCAAATGAAATATCATTTAAGTACTACTACTACTACTACTAATGATAATAATAATAATAATAATACTTAAAAGGATGAATAATTAAAGGTAATCAAAATAAAATATGGATAATGAATAAAAGTACATTTTAATTTTAAAACAATCTGTAATCCTGTAGATAATCCAGGAGAACATTGAGTAAATATTTTATACATCTGATGATTAATCAGATGTGTAAAATATTTACTCTAAGTTCTCCTGGATGATTCCCAGAGTACAGCAGACAGGCCTACCTGATGTTTCTGAGCCCCCATGGGCTCTGTCCTCCACATCATTTCTTAGTTACAGGCCCCACTGCTGAATGTCCTCAGGGCCCAGAGCCTCAGTGAGACTTATTTGTGTCACCCACAGAGCCCCTGAGACACACCACCAACTCTCTCTCACACAAGTGTGCATGTTCAGGCTTGCTCAATGACTGCTAAAGAAATTACTGTTGATAGAAAAAGTCTCCAATGTCCCTCTGTCTTTTCTTTTTAGAGTTTTAAATACAGAGTTTCTTCATGATCTTCTTCAAGATCACATTCAGGGCTGTATATTGAGTCAGAGTTCAGCCGCCTCAGCATGTAAAGATACTTTGAACCGTAAAGCTTTTTAGCCTTTAAATCTGAATCCCAAACAAATCTGCACGTTTTATGGAATGAGCAAATTACTGGATTTGGTTCAGTATGATAAATCCTGTTTGGGTGAGGGTTTTGGCCCAGCTTTATTCAGTCTTGTAATTTGATTACATGTTTTTTTTATGGAGCAGCCACACAACACTGAGCCTGCAAGACTTTTCAGTTTAATTTGACCAAAAATTTGAGTAAATACAAACCAACTGATATTTTTTGTATCACTTTTCTCATTCTTTATCTTAATTTTGTAAGCCCATTGGCAAATAATTGATTTTAATAACTATGCATACTCCTCCACTTTCAATAGTATATTGTGTCTTTTTTCAGTTCTTATTATAATCTCTCAGGCTTTGATGACAGTTAACCCCTGCAACTCCAAGCCGTTTTCTGTTAGTTTAAGTCCATATGAATTATTATTATTATTATTTTTATAATCATGCATGTAAGACCTCAACCCTTTCAAGCACAACCATGTTAAAGACATCTTTTTTCAGGACAACCTGGGCTATTGGAATATTTTTAATGTCATAATGACCAATAAATGTAGTAAAAGTTGTGTGACCATAGAGATAAAATAAGAGTTCAAAATGGAATCTAAATCACAGAGAACTTTATACTGAGAGTGCAGCAGCAGGGTCAGTTGGCAGTTACTGGAGCACAAACTGGTAAAAATCGAACTCTGCTGAGTATTACAAAGATGGGTCACTCCTGTTTTTATCCTGGATGTAAAAATAGGCTAAACAAATGGTCAGAGTACTAATTTGCATAGTGTGACGTGGGCCTTTGCCATCTTTGGCTTGTTGTTTTGGATGTGGACTTCAGGGTTTCCCCCTCTGCAGAAACAGAACATTGTGTTTTCAGTGCCCAGTTTGCTCAACATGATCAGAAAAATCCTGGAGAACCTCATTACTAAGTTTCCCTCGTGACAACAATGGACCTCCAGGTTCATGTGCGTTAGCTCACAGTTCACCTGCACCACCAGGTAACTTGTGATCTGTCCTGCTCCTCCGTTTCCACAACAGTTTTGGATACGTCAGTTTTAAAGAGTTGAAATCTCTCTTTTTTTGTTCAGTTTTAGTGAAGTTAGTGTTTGTTGTTTCTTGTGTAGACCTACTGCTGGAACAGAAGATGAATGCAGAGCAGCGTGTGACTGGTGGAAGGATACATAGCCCTGATGTTGTATCAAAAATAGTCCCAAACACAGGGTCTTGTAAAGAATGTTACTGTAGCATCTAGTTGAGCCAGTGTAGTTTTACCCTAAAAGTGGGGCGATTAAGAGGCTTTTGGTGGCTATGTATCAGGTCAGGTCAGGCTTGGTAACACATGCCGAGTCAGCACTTCGCCATTCATCATTCCTGATGACTCATCTGCACCACCAGCAACATTAACCCTACTTCATACACAAGTGTTTACTTGCAATGTTTAAGGGCTCAAGGGTGCAAACACTACACCCCGAGGCTCTGGAGGCAAGGGATGCCAAATCCTTTCAGCTGCCTTAACAACTGCTGAACCTGGTGTCAGTGCCCCAGGAAGTCAGCTTGCATGTCCCCCAAACCAACTTCCAAAAATGTTTTAATTGGACTTGAACCAGCGACCCTTTAGTCCCCAGCCAACGCCCTTATGGGTTGACAACTATGTGTCAGCTCGCACCTGTAGTGCCTGCCTGCTACATAATCTGATTGGCCCACAATAAATGTAATTGATGGATCAATCATCCAATCACCTGCCAGATATGCTTCTGAAAGGTTCTGCCCATCCCAAAACATTTCCTATGGACACTTTCCCAGAAGGGCTAGTAAAATATACTAAGCGGTTTGTCTGCTGTGTCAGGAAACATTGAGATTGCTCTGAGGAAACTTGTCATATCTGTCCCAAAGAACCAGTCATTACATTTTGAGATTATAGGTCAAAGTGTAAATCCACTAAGCTTTTGGTCATTCCATGCCAGTGAATGTGATATCTTTTAAACATATCGAAGGATTTTCTTCAAACTTTGCACAAATATCCACATAGACTCAAGCAGGAACTGGGATCCCAAAAGTCAGGGTCTTTGGGACTAACGTTTGTTCCTTTATTATCGAGTTTCCTTGAATTATTCCATCAGAAAACGCCCATCCAGTCCTCTTGACTGATCTTTGGGCTTTCACTGTTCTTGACTTGTGTGTGACACAGAGCAACAAATCCTCAAGAACATTTTGATCGGACTTGAACCATCCGCCCTTCAGTCCCCAGCCAAAGCCCTTATGGACTGAGCTACACTGCTGTGTATCAGCCAGCGTCCATGCCTGGTTGTCTTCAGAGATGGTCAGCTGCTTTATTGACAATCAAATTAACTATTTCCATAGACTTTTAGCAACTCTGCTCCGAAAAAACCCAAACTAACCCTTTAAGTAAAAATTTTGCTGAGGGTTTGTGAAAGTTAATACTTTTTTTCTGTGGTTCAGTGAGTCCATCATACACCAGGATTCATTTTTTCCCACTCATTGTCCCAAATTCAATACAGGGGCACGAGGAAATATAGCAAACAAAAGCAGCATAGAGAGTGAACTCCCTGGCATATAACCACCATGTCTTCACACTGCAGCAGTGTCCTGACATGGCCCCAGCCATCTAACTGCATTTGCTCTTTCATACTCAGGGGAACATAAGGATCACATATGCCTTTGGCAGGACTCCACACCCACATTCCTCAGCTATGTGCTCACAAGCGTCCTCTCTCCCCCCTGCTCTCCCCCGCCCTCCCTGCTTCTTCACACTGACACCAAAACCTTGGCCCACATTGCTGAGCGCTGTAAAGAAATGCAAACACTGAAGTTCTTTCCTCTTCGCTCAGAGTCACAGAACATACAGTGCTACTTCTTGAGCTGTGTTGAGGCCCACAGGCTCCCTCTCCCCAAACTTTAATGCAGGAGGAGTCTGTAGGTTTGTTTCTCTCAGTGTTGATGTTGTAGATGAAAATATATGATTGAAATCTTTGTCAACTATTGTTTTTGATGATGGAAACTCTGACAAACTTATGTTTACTTTAAGTTAAGCTGGCATGATAAGACCACATTGTTAGGGATTGTCTGTCAAAACCGTAAGATCTGATTTTTCTGGGTATTATAGACTATTAACCTTACCCAGCAGCTGGATCAGCCTGATTCACTGTCTGTAATCATGCAGATCTATCTTAACAAGCTCCAATCGACAACGATTATACTCGGCCCAAAGCACCATGGCCCAATCAGCATCCTTTAGAGCAGGATGAGGTGGGAGATATGGGTGAAACAATAACAAGAAGTGACTGCACTTACAGAGATTAGCATACATGCTAACAGCTTCAGTACCAGTTTTATCAGATTCTGACAGCATTTCTGATTAAATAAAACACAAATAAAAACACCACAAACTCCTCTATAGTAAGGATATTCTCGCTCCACTTCCAACATGTTTTGAGAGTTTGTTTTATATTGACTTACTTTCTGTAACACAGTCGCGCCCGCCTACCGCATGATCTGATGGACCAGTAATGAATTTGATCGTCCAATCACCTGGAGGACATGCTTTTGCCCTTCCCAAGCACTTTCTATGGACTCTTTCCCAGATGGACTTGTGAAATATTTTGAGAGGTCCATCTTGTCTGTCAGGTTAAGACCATTTTGATGTTTGTAAAAGGGGGTGGAGCCTAATTTGTAGCACAAAACTTCCCAAGGTATAGCTTGGAATGACATCATGGAGATCTGACCATGTCGGACACTTTCTCTCCTGATTTAAATAGTTACTCAGCAGAAGTCAAGTTGTCTTACAGCCGCAAACAAACCTTCAGCAATGCTACTTGGACAGAGATTAGCATAGATGCTAACAGCTTCAGTAGCAGTTTTATCAGATTTTTCTTCATTACGTGAAAAATAAGTAACAGCACTACAAACTTCTCTATAGTAGGGGTATTTTTGTTCCACTTCTGACTTGTTTTGCTGACAGTTTGATTAACGGAGTGGCTTACGTTCTGTTCTTTACACCGCAGCAGTAGCACCTGCCTACTACATTGTCTGTTTGGTCGATAATGACTGTGATTGATGGATTGATTGTCCAATCACCTGCCGTATATGCTTTTGAAAGGTTCTGCCTATTCCCAAACATTTCCTATGGGCTCTTTCCCAGATGGACAGGTGACATATATTGAACGGTCCGTCTGGATGTGTCAGGATACGTTGAGATGGCTCTGAGAGATTTCTGGCTAACTTTGCAGGGAAAAAGTAATCTGGTAGAATATATAATTCAATTTTAGGGATTATAGGTCAAAGGTTATGATCACTAAGTTAAGGTTCATTCCATGCCAGTGATGTGATATCTTTTAAACATGTCCAGGGATTTTCTTCAAACTTTGCACAAATATCCTCACAGACTTCAGCAGGAACTTGGACTCCAAAAGTCAGGGTCTTTGTGATTAACGTTCATCCCTTTATTATTGAGATTTTGAATCTTTCCACCAGAAAACCAGCCCATCCAGTCCTCTTGACTGATCTTTGGGCTTTTACCTCCCTTGACTTGTGTGTGACACAGAAGCAATAAATCCTCAGGTGGTGGTTCTGTTTTATATGAGTTAAAGTATATTTATTTTACAATTCAGCTACTTAGCTGAGTTAGTTAACAGAAGGAAAACTTTTTGTCTCAAATTTATGACTAAAATGTGTGGACTTTTTTTTTTTTACTTAAACTGGACAAAGATGTTTTTGAGATTTTTTTGGCTAAAACCAGACTAACATTTTGGAGGGCAAATATGACTTCATTATGAGTAAAAATAAAATCTATCTTTATCTGAAGACCCAGTTTTCTCCAAATCAACACTGGTTACCTCTGTGATATTCACTTCATGAACATTATCTCAAGTGTAAAATCAACCCTTTTATGGATGAAGAGGGAAAAAAAGTCAGCGATGAAAACCAGCTGAGTGCTGGAATGAGTCCAAAGAGTAACTTCTGAAGGAAAAACTTCATAGCCTGGGCTATTTATGAGCCTGGTCCCTGGTGGTTTGTCCAGTTAAAGGTTATCTTTTACTTACAGCTCAAAGTCAAAGACGCAGGGGCTGCTGAGGCTGTGCAGTTTGCAGGCCGGGGTGACTGGGTTCAGTGGTAGGGGGTGCATGGTGGGGAATGCGGCTCTGAGGAAAAGCCAGGAGGAATCATTATGGAAGAAGAAATGAGATGCCAAGAACTGAGAGAGAAGCATAAGAGGAGAACCTCAGACTTTTATAAAACAAGATCCCACATATGGCTTAAATCTGCTGCTCGGAGATCCTTTATCCTCCGGTGACAATGTGTTCTTTCCACTTTTAACTGATTGGAGGGTGAAGGGAGGAATTGATTGTACTTTTTACACAATACTTTGACTTTCTGTGGACGGACAAATATTTTAAATGGTGATTTTCATCTAGCTCCTGGCTTATCCTCTCTGTTTCATACATTACATAAATCCAACTACAACTCAGTAAAAGTCTTCTGCAGCCACAGTGGCTGTCTTGTTAAGAACCATTTGTCTTCTAACACCCCATGAGTCATTTTAACTCTAAAGTCAGTTTGCTTAATAGTTGGGAGGAAAATCTGACCCCAGGCTGGGCAATCATGTCCTTTAAATAAACACCACTTTAGATTTAAAGGCAGAATACTAAGGGCCTAAACACAAGTATAATAAAAGATAGAATATTTTTATGATCATTTGTGACACTATGGCTGGATCTCAAGTCATTTTGAGGCATGGGTCTTCAACATGAGTCTTTTCCTCAGTCTTACTCACAGGAAAGACACAGGAATGAAGGCACAGGACTGAAAACAGAGGACAAAATAATCAATTGGGCATGAGACATCTTTGCCTTTGCAGTAGCATGAAGTGGCACCTGCTGGTGACACTACTGTGTTGTCATGACTTTTGTTGTTTGTGTTGAAAAGTCTGGTCTGTTGTATCCTTGCTCATTAGTCCATGGACAATAGTCCTCTGGCGTGGGTCCTCTGAGCAATTTCAGAGACATATCACGGTCCTTAACATGGGGGGCTGATTCTTGATTTTAAAAGTAACTGGAATAGATTACAATCTACTTTATTAGTTACAATCAATTTAAATATGATATATATTGTGAGTCAACCTTGTTACAGATCAGCATTTCCTCTACAACATACTGCCCAACTAACTTCTTAAACGCTCCCCCACTTACTCGTTTTGCACTGAAGTCCAGCTTTTGTTGTTTGGGTGGTGTGGGACCTCCTTCGTCGCAGCTCTCTGCTTCACACCTGGTGGGACTTTCTCTGTAGGTTTGACTGTGCTGTGCTGTGATTTCAAATGTTTCTTCAAATTTGACGGCATATTTTTGAAGCTAGATAACACTGTCGCCGGCACAGAGTGTACAACGAACCCTAATACTCTCAGCTTTAGCAGACACAAACTCAAATAGTGACTGTACTTCCAGCTGGAGAACATGCATCTCTCTCCTCCCTCCATTGTTGTTTACATTTGTGTCACTGGCTGCTTGGTATGTATTACGCGCGAGTTGTCCTCATGCTGAAAACGTGACGTCACTCCCCGAGACGCAAGAAGAAAGCAAATATATCTTTTTACTAAGGAAAATGACAAAAATGGAAACCCACAGTGACTTGGATAAGTAACTTTAATCTGATTACTGACTTGGACATAGTGATACGTTAGATTACTTGTTACTGAAAAAAGTGGTAATATTAACGTGTCAATGCTATTATCGATTCTGCGTGTTGATCTGATGCTGTAACTACCGCAATTCCTTTATCAAACACATGGCATTCCAGAAATTCAGTGCCTTGCTGTATAGATGAATGCATTTACAAGTTGCCAGTGTTTCCTGCTCATACATTTTATGCTGGAAGCATCTACTGTCAAAAATCAAGTCATAATTTTGACAGCGACTGCCCCAATTACATCTTATACTTCTTTGTTATCATTTCTGCAAACCTGCCCCTGATGAGAGCGTGATGAACTTGATTTCCAAGGCATGAAGAACGGAATAGATTAGCAAAAAGACGAATGATATTGATTCTTTGAAGGAGTTGTTAACTATTCTCAACTGGAATTGGTGTTAGATTCCCATCCCTAATGTTGAGAATGTCTACATGCATAAATTTACTGAGTTGCTGCCATGTGATTGTCTGATTGGCTATCTGTGTTAACAAGCAGTTGAATGGGTGTTTCATACAAAGTGACACTTCAGGCACATCTTTGACATAGAAGTACATTTATTCAGGTCTTAATACATTAATATTGAACAAGTTACATATTCTTATTGATTGCAAATCAAACAGCACAAGCCCAATTTATTTCTGTTTATAAGTTAAATGTAACAGATTTATTTAAAATATGTAATGGGAACTCGTCCTCTTATGAGGAGCACTTTTTTTTAATACAAAATGTGAGAAAAAGTGCAATAAATTTCTACTCTTAAAATTACAAAATTGGTCCAAAATCTGCATTCTGAGCAGACAAAAAATTGTGTTTTCATCTTAAAAATTCATTTTATGTTTCTGTTAATTTGCTTTTTGAAGCTATTTTCTAAAAACTGTAGCTAAAATACAAGAAATACAACATTGTCAGTTTACAAAAGCTTAGCATATTAATCACTGCATCATCTATTTATTCTAAATAAACTTCATTTTTTCCCATAGAACTATCTGGAACATAGAGTTTTGACAACAACAACACCATAATATCTCACAGCGCTATGTTACAATAAAATATCTCTGTCATCAATTCAAAGAAAAAAAGAAAATATATCAATAGCAACACAAAATTAAGGAATACAATGCATAGATTCAATCATTTAAAAATGTAGAGATATAATTTACTTAGTACAGCTCTTTAACTTTAGAGTGAACCCTGTGACACTGACTACATGGATTCATTACAGTTTATCCTGACTTGAGTGACCGGCACAAATATATTTATGTAGAAATCTGAACATATCACATACTCATAAAAATGGTAAATAAATCACTTTACTCTCAAAGGCAGATTTGGCTATAGTACACTGTGGCATGTTTGGGTAAGAGAAGGCAACACCTGGCACTGAGGCCAAACAGCAGCTCCTTTCAAAGCGTCCCTGCAGGGCTGTTTGAAATGTTAACAGATGAATTTGACTTTGAAAAAACTGCCCTGATCTCCTGCTGATTTAGTGTCGGATCATGTGCTTTTAGGTGCTCTAACATTTGCAAGTTGAGGACACAACCTGAGATGTTTCCCCTCTTGTTAAGTATGAATTCGTGATACCTTCGTGATATTCGTCAATATCGTTGTTTTAGTGCCGTCTGGGGACTTTCTAATCCTTTGCTTATGGTATAATAGTTGAGCTCTGTAAAGTCATAGTTGTGAGGTGCAGACCCACAGCAGAAAAGCTGCATTGCTCACATCCCCTGCTCACTTGTTGCCTTTGATTGAGGAGCCTTTTCAATCAAACCATTACTCCACAAGCTTACTGACTTAACATTTTACCATTTTTTTTTTTCAAATACAGCACTAAGACTAGGCCTCATTTATAAGAACAGGAACATTAACTAGAAAACATATATATACATATTTATATATATTTATGGATATGAATGTTTTCCAATATTCATTGATGATATATACAATATATAGGCCATATACTGTGTTTCTCATATTGGCTTTTATAACAGCAGTGTGTCCAAATGTACCGTAATGGTTCACCTTTTCATTGCTTAATGTCCACATAAAGAAAATAGTATCAACTATCCAATAATCAAATGTTGTTTTTTCTTATTCCACATCTGTTTCCATAACGAAAAGATGGTCTGAATGACAGGACCAGGTCGTTTTGAGTAAAATAGAGGCTATGTGCTATAGATACAACACTTGCATACAACTATATCAGTATTATTAATGACTTTTAAAATATTAGCATATGGGATACCTGCAAAAATCCAACATCTTACATCCCAGTACTGATTCCTGTTTAACACTGCAGTAACAAAGTCCTGCACACCTGCTCAATATTGAGTAATTTATTGATTTTAATATTTAAAAGTGCAGGTTATGTCCTGCATAAATGAACTGGCAACATTTTGAAAAGTGGAAGGTCTATATCAGGCCCTAGGCCCTATTTCCAGATGCTGCAAACCAATCAGTGCAGTTCAGACAGTCCACTCTCCTTTGGTTCAACATATAAATCATGATCGATAATTTCATTTCAATAGTTTAATTCTGATACACATGGTATTTAAGGACATAGAAATTCTAGCAACCGTACCACATAGAAATTGGTGTTTCATCACCAATGTTGTTGTGCAGTTTAGACAGTGTGTGAGTTCTGCTTTCTGTTTTGAAAATGAAAACCAAACTTTGCTTAAATATGGTGTTTAGATTTATATTTTTGATGTTGTCGATACATCAAACAGGTACCAATATCATTTGATTTTTTAAAGCTTTTAATTCTGCTGACATTTTTTTTTTCAAAGACAAAAATATGCCTCAGGTGATAGTTGTGAAGTACAGATCCTAAGCCTGCCCATCCTGCCCGTTTTAATCAAACTAAAACTCCACAGGTATTCTTTACCAAGGTGTACACCACCATTTTCTTAAAATACAGGATTATTTCCAGTTAGGTTCACTGGTGATTCTGAATTGCCCTAAGGTGTGAGTGTGAGCGTGAACGTTTGTCTGGCTCTCTATGAGGCTCTGCAATCAGCTGGTGACTGGTGCAGGGTGTACCCCGCCTCTTGCCTGATATCAGCTCCAGCCGCACTTGAACACGTGTCCCAATAACTCATAATGGTGTATTGGTTGCCCAGAAGTAAAACAGACAGCCCAGTTTTTAGATGAAAACGTACAGTAAGTAGTAAAAGTGCATCTCGCACACTGGATTTCATGATTAGAGCAACCTCGATCAAAACTAGTCAAAGCTAGTTAAAGCCTTTGTAAGCACATGATCGGACACTTGGGCACATGTGTGTTTGTGTACATCACAGAAAAACATGAATGTCAAATAGGCAGTTTTAGTTTGTTGTCTCAAAGTAACATGGCCGCTCAGCCTCTTAGCTGACCTCAGGAGAAGCAGTCATGTTTACAGACATCATCTGGACAAAGGTAGAAGCAATCTTTGTCACCATTCGTGACAAACAATCCCATTATTAGCACAGCAAGAAGTCAGAAAATGCAAATATACAAGCTTAAGATAAGATACTTAACACTTAGTGGCGCATCTCAAAGGCATCTCAATAAAAAATCAAACTGACATGTTATTTAAAAGGTGATTGGAGCCATCAAGTCACATGTTACAGTTATACAAAATGCTTAAAAAGACAAAGAGATAGGTAGAGGTAGGAGGGACAGAGTGAATGTGGAGTCTCTTTAAAAAACAGAAAAGCTGATTCTACAGAAAGCAACATGGCTCTTAAGTTACATCAGTCAAACTCGACTTTAGAGACAAAAATGGTGCGTTTACACCAAGTGGTGCCACAAACTTGGCCTGACTCTACGGTTTTGTCCTCTTCCAGGGATCAATGACCTGACCCACAGCAGACAGACTGTGTCAGATATCTAAGGGTTATATTTCAGATCCATCAAGGCAACAGCACATAGGCAGAACTTAAACTCTAAAAACAAATGAGGGCGACTGGACAAATGCTCAAATGTCAACTTCATCGCAATCAGATCAACAAAATGTATGACATAGTAAGCAGTCACCTGCTGCGGTGTATCTATAAAACATGGGCCAGATGATAAATCAAGTTCTTGCCAAAAATGTCTGAAGGAAGATTAAAACACATTTTCTATCAAAATCACTTTTGGTGTCAATCTTTGTATTTGAAAAGACTGTTGTGATATCTATACTCAGCACTTTAAAGGCTCTCATTATTTACAACTTTGTATTTGTTTCTTGCCTTCAGCACAACTGAATCATGTCCCTTTCTGCTCAAAGACGCTTATGGATTTTATTGATATGTTGTCAATACTCCCCACTGATCTGAGTCCTTACTGATGCCACTGTTAACGCTTTTTAGGGCTCCACAGCCGACATTTTGAATGCTGGAAGCTTTCTCGACCTGAGTTTCAGAGCACCTCTTCCCAGCACTTAATGTTTTTAGGGTCATGAAAGTTGACTAATTTCTTTTATAATAGCTCTGTGTGCTGTTGTTGTAAACATCAGCCATAAAACATTAAAATATAGTCAAGAAATCCTGTAAAACCACTGGTAATGGCAGAAGAAATAGCCCCCCTTGAGAATAAGAGGCAGCTATTTTTCATCCTTAACAAGATCTCACAAGTCCTGCCCCTTTCTGAGTTTGATTGGACTTGAGCTGTTTACAACTGAGAGCGCTGTGAACGTGGTGACAAAAATCAGTTGACACTGAGGGTGAAAGACTACATTGGTTTTAAACAGGCAAAAATCACTGCCAGCTCAAAAAGATGGCTGCAGACACGGGTCCATAACCTACAAATATCTGTTTATTCATTTTTCTTACCAGGAACTAAATGATCCTTCTCTATTTGACAGTTAAACTCATCATATATAGATTTTACATTCAAATGATTTTCCTGCTGATTTCAACACAGATTTAAACATTGAGTAGACATCTCTTTCCAAAAGGAATAAAAACTTAAGAGGGTTTTAATTGCCAATTTGAGCAGAGGAGAGACTGTCCTGCTGCAGCTGTGATATCAGTCTACACTCCTGGGATCAGAGTTTACAGACTTTTTTAAGTCATCATCTGAAAGCAGCATTTTGGTTTATTTGATGCAAACTCTAAGTTTTCCTATCTTTGTTAAAGCAGAAGTGTGGGAAAATGTCACAGGAACAAACTGCAGTATCCATTGGCTCAATCATCACTGGGTTTCAGGTTTTGGGAAATGTAGAACCAGGTTTTTACAAACATGGGTTATGATCCCCTTTACTGTTCTCAATAGATAAATGTTTGATGCATTGTCCCAAGGAGTTCACAAGGGAGGTGTTCAAAACAGAAATCAACCCCAGTCGCTGTTTTTGTGTTCAGCCTTGAACTCTGTGTGTAACAAATCTCAATTCTTACAATGATAAAAAAGATCGACTGACAGCCAGATGCACTATTTCCTTGATGTCCACAGCTCCACCTACACTGAGGAGGCACTTGCAAAGTATATGAAGTAACTGAAGGGCCTGATACCAAAATAAAGTAGAGTCAAGCCGTGTTGAGCTGTACCACAAGTAGAAATGCACCGAAAGAAAACTAGCAAAGTTCTGAAACTGAACCGGGTACAGGCGGGTGTCTCACAGTGTCTTTAGTGACAATCTCTTAATGTCTTTGAAAACTGTTGAGAATTCTCTCAACCTCTTCACATTCAGAGCGCTGTGATGCGTTCAGGAAACCCTTACAAAAACAATCTACTGTCACTCACTTATCCTTCACTTCTACCAAAAAAGTAAAAGCAGGAAACTGTAGAGAAGGAATTCACTGTACTTTTGAGGAAATAAACTGCTGGATTTAAGCATCTTCTGGACCATAAACATTACAATATAAAACTCTTCAAGCCTGCAGTCTAAATCTACTGTTAGGCACAATAAATAGGCCTCTGTGGTATTAAGGTTAAGAGTGACTCAGAACAGGTCTGAGTGCAGGTAATGCACCAGCATAAATCTATATTAACCACAAATAATTTAGTCTCAAATATATACTAATCTAGTAAACATCTACTACATCATGTTAATATACAATCTGAACCTATGTACAAGAAATTAGAAACTTTATTAACGTTTTACAGCCTGATTATGAAGAATCCTCGAGCACTTGAATGTGTTTAAAATAATGTGATCCAGTTTTCTGAGCTCATTTCTGCTGCCTGTTCTGTAAACACTATTTACAAACTCTAAAAAATTCACTATCAGACCTGATCTTACAAACTGTGCTGTGACATTATGTACATTCAGGCGATGACAAAGTGAGTAATTGCGTAACATCATCCCAGGCTCCCTTGAGAAACTTGACATCAGATTACCTTCATCATTCTTCTGTAGTGGTAATGACTTATCACTACGCTGTACATACATGAAGATGTAGACACACAGTTAGCAGCACAGAGTGGCTTTATGACAGACTGTACTGCTGTTGTCTGTGACTGTGATGAGTAAACCAGAGAGGTGTGTTTCAGTTTGGCTCTTATTTAAGGCAGAGAGTTTGGCACTTAAGTTTGTACAGAATATGACTGTTTTGTCTTCATCAGTTCAAGGGCACTGATAGAGATGATTCTCAGATGATCCAGCTGGTTTCAGTCTCCTGAAGAGACCCAAAGAGTATTTTGAAAAGGAAATGTCGATGGTGTAGAAACTGGGTTAAAGTTTGAATAAGGATGGAACATCCTTCATGAGACATCTTTGTCCTGAATAAGTTCTGATGTTTTCCACCAAACAGCAACAACAGAAAGATTTCATGTCTACCCCGACACCCAGCTGTGTGTGGTGGTCTTCACTCCATGTGGAAAACCTGGTTGGGTCACCATCGGCTCAAAGTTGAAGTCCAGGGAGTCCCCGTCCATCAGAGTGTCATGGAGGACGGTCTCCATGTCAAACTCAAACTTCTCGATGGACATGTCGTCCAGGTCGCTGGGTAGCTTCTCTGTGTGTGAGGGCTGCTGCATGCTGGGGCGTCCATACCCGTTGGTGTTGAGCGGGCAGAAGCTGCCTGGCATCCCCCCTCCTCCGCTGAGGTGGCTGGAGAGCCCATATGGCATCTGCATTGTGCTTTTGGCTGAGGGCAAACGGGTGGTGGCCCCGCTGTGGCCCAGCGGCATGAGCAGGCGGCCGTTCATGGCAGGTGATGGAGCAGGCGCCTGGCTGTGCACGCTGTGGGGTCGAGGGTGGGAAAGAGCATGTGGGTGTCCGTTTCCTCCTCCCATCAGTTTGGCTGCGTGCTGGGTGCTGCTGTATGGTGGCAGCATGCAGCCCCCGCTGGGCTGTGTCACCACTGAGTCCACTGAGGGGATGAGGTCTCCATGTTGGTCTGTGTCTGTGGTCAGCAGCTCCTTCAGAAGCCCTGCAGGGCAGCTGTACTGACCCAGGCCAGACCCAAAGCTGGGTTTGTTCTCCTGCAGCGTCTGCAGCGGCATGGATGACAGTGTGTTCATGCCCGCCTGGCCATACACACACTTGCGGTACTCCTGCTGGGGCTGTGGGGCCATGCTGGGTGAGCTGTACGCTGGGTACCCTGGGCTCTGCTGCATCATGGGAGAGGGCGAGGACTGGGAGGAGCAGGGGGTTGTCCCACCTCCTCCGACCTGTGAGTTGTTGGGTGTGAGCAGGTTCAGGTTGTCCAGAAGGTTCTCCATTACGTTCTCAGAACTGTGACCCAAAGAACCGGTCATCTCCGTCAGGCTTGGAAGTGTGGCTGTCATCTTTGCCCCAGGGGCTCCTGGGTAGCCCATGTGCACATCTGCCTCCCCAAAGTCATCCTCAGGCATGAAAGGGGAGAGGCGGTCGCTCAGGGTGCTGGCATTGGAGCTGGTCCGAGGTCTGAAGCTGTTCCATGCATCAAAATCATCATTGCTGTGAGAGCTCGGGCTGCCGGGCCACTTAGAGAAGGAGCCTGGGCTGTCTGCTCCTCCGTCAGGACCGCCCTGCAGGGACAGCTGTGGGGAGACAGGAAGATTGTCAGAGTGCTGAAGAAAAGAGCTGATGTGCCAAAGGCGGTCAGTAAAACATCTGGTACAGGTTTAGACCATCAGATATTCAAGACAGGATTGGTTTGTACAACAAAATTCAAACACAGGAGCCTTTCTTTAAAGTACTGAACAACAAGACAATAAAATACTGAACATGGAAGGTTACATCTTGAGTGTAGACACAAATGACTTCACAAAATAAGAGAAATCGGTCAGGGAGTTAAACTAGAGTTTAGATTCTGTATTGAGAGCAGACTGTCTGTTGCCCAAAGAGACAATGTCTGATCATCCTGTCAGATTTTACAGTGTTGCCAGATTGAAACCCAGATTTTTTCTTTCTTAACTGGCTTCACCTGAATCACCTTGAGGTGCCAGATGAGATAAGCAGCCTACTTCACTCTAAGAAGTCTATTTTCTAAATATTTTAGAACCAGTTTCTTCAGGTGTATGTTTTTGACACGATAAGAAGGTGGCACAGGGTAAAACAGTACAGTGGGTGACAGAGGAGTGAGGGAGCACATGGGTGAGGAGAACTTTAAAATAATTTCAGTTGATAATCAGTTTTAATAAAACTTAGGCCCCGTTTACATGACAATGTTTTCACCAGACATGGAAAGGTTTTTCCTTCGTGTTTTCAAAAACGATCCGTGTCCACATGGAGACGCGAGAACGACTGAAAAGGCTGTAGCGTACATGCCTGGCCAGTAGATGGCAATGTAGGTTTGTTGAGGAACAGCGGTGTTACAACATGGTTACAACATGTACGAAGAAGACAAACTTTTCACAAACAACAATGGCAAGTGGACGCACGAAGATACAGGAGTTTCTTGTCTGGACAACAAATCTGCCTGGGTAGTTTTGTCTGGATAAGAAACCGAGCACAGCGAACAGCACACTTTACTCGGTAGACGTCTGAAGCTGTTGTTGTTCCTGGTATGTGACACAGCCTTCATGTGAAATAGTACTGCGCATGCGGTGACGTCAGCATTTCACCCTGAAACGCTAAATCACGTCTACATGGAGCCCAACACCAATACATTTTCAAAACTCTCCAGTCTGGACCCTGGTTTCAAAAGTTTGCAGACCGAGGCACTCTGAACACCGTTCTCGTGTAAACGGGAGGTGAAAATGCAATGAAAACTCTCTGTTTTCAGCCGAAAACTTTGTCGTGTAAACACAGGCAGTGAAGTGTGTGAACAACAGACACAGGTCAGGTCAGGTTTGGGTCAGCACTACATCTTTTTTCATTCCTGATGACTCGTCTGCACCACCAGCAACATTAACTCCACTTCTTTGGTATCTGTATAATGTAGTTTTAGAGCACAAGGCTGCAAACCCCATGGCTCCAGAGGCAAGGGACACAATCCCTTTTGGTTGCGTTACCAACTTCTGTAACTGGTGGCAGCTCCCAAGGAAGTCAGTATGCATCTCCTCAGCCAACAAACCAACCTCAAAGTATGTTTTGATCAGGACTTGTACCGACTACCCTAAGGCCCCCAGCCCGAGCCCTTATTAAAAATCATAGTTATTGGGCAAGATTTATGCTGAACTAAAATAATACTAACATGTAAGTATTGCACATGATAGAAATTTTGTTGGGGTCAGTTGCTTTCAAAAAATAAACAAACATCACCTGTGCAACATTAAGCTGAGTACATTCACTTTGTGCTAATCTTTACTAAACTTGTAATCTGCTTCTATTCTTTCTTACAATAAATACAAAGGGTAAAACAATGCCACGTTTTTGCAGCTGCACTTTAAATCTTCACCTCCAGGGAAAAGGGGAGATTGTTCGCTGGTGGAAAAGTTTAGGAAGCTCTAGTGAGGACTAGCAAACATGTCAATTAAGTTATGCAAGAACTGGTCAGTTGTGACAAAAATGAATAATGATATGGTTGAAAAAATGAAACAATTCCTGCTTCTTAGCACAAAAGTATCAGATGGACTTTTACCTTCTTCTTTGCTGCTCTTCCTCTGCTCTTGGTGAACTTGCTGTTGTTGTCCATGGAGGCTGCCCTGCGCCTTGGGGACTTGCCGTTCTTCCCGCCTTCTGGATTTAGCATCCACCACGAGCTCTTTCCCGTCCCCTCATTCTGCACACGGACAAAGCGGCTGTGCAGTGACAGGTTGTGTCTGATGGAGTTCTGCAGAAGAAAAAAAAACGGACAAGCTTATAGGAGAGCACTGACAGAGAGATGCCTGTTTGCCCTTTTCCCAAAGACATTTTAGATTTTGTCTTAGCATGAAGGTGCAAATCCACCTCTGCAGGTGGTTCTTTTTGAAAACACACAAGGCCTGACAGCTGTCTTATAGCAGAGAAAAGGAAGATTTTAAGGTCAATCAACAATCTAATGCCATTCACAGACCAAAGAAACACATCTGCAAAAACACACGCACACAATAGGTGTCAATACAATCACAGAGAGAGCAAAACATCCTGCAGTGAGCAAGATTCACCATGGATTAAACGTACATTGGGACAGGGATACATGATCATCTTTAAAAATATGTGCATATATATATATATATATATATATATATATATATATATATATATATATATATATATATATATGTTTTATTTTTATTTTTTTTTTAAAGATGATTGATTGGAATTTTTTTGATATATTTAAGCAATCAACTTAAAAACTGACATCCATCATTATTTAACCACCCGAAAACTATCCTCTCAGCAAGTAGTCTCTTAATTTCTCCACTGTGCCTCTGCCAGCTCTGCCCTGTATCAGATCTACTTTCTCACTTTTTGCCCTAAACCACCCCAGGATCCAATAGACTCAGACAGAGCCCAGCTCCTACTGTCATGTCAATGTGTCCCTGTGAAGACATCTAATCTTAAATCATACCACCTGCTGCACAGTGGCACATCAATGGTAATGATAGAAAAACAAATGTTTTTGAAAAGCACAGAAAACTCTGGCAATATCAGTACCGGAAGTGTTGACAATGTTTTGTTGCATGTTATACAATATTTAAGAGTTTGTTTGAATCTTTTGATTATTTGATGTGAAAAAAAATCAAATGAAGTGTCTAGGGAAGTGGTTCCCAAATGAAGAAGCTGGGCACACTGGTGAGCTTTGAGGCAAGTCAGTGTGTACCTCAGCAATTTAAGCCTTTTGTTATCTCTACACCTATCCAGTGACTGATGGGTGACTTAAATTTGCTCATTGAGTTCTTTTAAATGTACATAAAAATCTGAATTCAGAAACTTTGAATAGGTCATATTTTGTTTCAAATTAGGCTAATATATTGATTTTTGATGACTGCTATGGTACATTCAATATCACTAAAAAAATCACTTCAACATCACTTCAAAAAAACCTTCAAGTTTTCATGTACAGAGTACCCCTGATCTTGTTGTATTCTCTCTCTCTCTCTGAGACACTCTTTTCGAGCTCTTGCCCCTTTAAGGCTCCTTCCCCATTTTGGGCCCAGTTCACGCTGATTGGTTGGCAGGTTAACTCTGAGGTAATTGGTCGGTTCAGCACTGCTCTGCGCCATGTTGTCATTCTAACATCTATGCACTTTAATAAGTGTAGTAGTGTGAGCTGAAGGGCTTAAACTGACAATGAAACAGTGGTATGATTACTGGGGGCCGATCATGCGGAGGAGATATTTTAAGCACACTAAACTAAAAAAAGAGTCCACATGAAACCTTAAAAAAATCGACAGGTTGGAGTAAATATTAAGACAGATTCTGTTTGGCCTCAAACCCAAAAATCAGCACCCTGTCTTCACTGCTACTTACTTAGGATCAAGCTCCTTTCGCATCAGCATTCAACTCAATTTAAACCAAAATGCTACACCTTTTGACTGTCAGCTTGAAAAAACTTGGATCACTCTGAGTGCTGTTTGTTAAAATAATTTACACAGCATAAAAATCGGTGTTGCAATTGGCAGAGTAATTGATACTTTTCTAATTTAACAAGCTGGATCATCATTACATTATGATACTGTGTGTTCAAGGTGAGCTACATTATGTTTAAGGTCAGCTAAAGTAATGGCCATCAGTGAATTTCACTATATTGCACCATGACATGTTTTAATGTATCATCAAGATTTATAAAAACAGTTTTCAGTGCAGAATTCAAACATAAGCATGTTTAAATATTTCACAAGTAACACAATTGTGAGTCATTTTTTATTAGGCATTGGTATATAGAAAAAAACATGCACAGCCTGATCAGACACCGTAGCTAATGTCAAGGAAGCTAATTAGCATGGAGCGTAAATAAAGTGTGCCTTGAGATTTTTGCTTGGACAGCAGTGCCTGAAAGTTTGAAAACAACTGGTTAACAGGGTAAATCTAAGTTAATGACGCTTGTTGTAATGACGCAAATTTTGATTTCGTTACAGAAAAAAAGTACCTTGATGTACTATTTTGTGTCTCCAAAAACGTATCAAGCTATGATTTTGGTCAATGTCGTCCAGTTGTACTGTACATCCAGGCCTTCATTTCCTTCACAAAAACACTGGGGCCCATTGAAAAACACCATTATACCAACAATCACATTCCACCTGACTACGTGTCCTGTCTAAACCAGCACAGAATCAAAGGGAGGAAACAGACTAATCTTTCCTCTTGCAGACACATTAATAGTGTGCTTGAAGGTTGCTTAGTGACAACCTCAATGGAAAAACTAATTTTTTGTGCAGGAAGCAAGTGAAGCATTGTTAAAAGTCTGCAAACAAGAGCGAGAATCTATCTGATAAGCAAACCACAGAGAGTGAGACACCGTTTCTGTTTGACTTTACTGGAACTACAACCATTAAACTGGGACGTTTTTAAGTTTAAGTCCAAAACTTGACTTGTTTTTCACCATCTTTTCAGCTCTAAATCATCTCCACAACTGTTGCTGTAGTGACTATTTACCCTCAGAGAGTAACTTACACTCTTGCTCCGTGTGGTTTTGTGTCCGGGCCATAACATGAAGTAATGAGCCTTGGCTAGACGTTACTGTGCATGCGTACAGCTTGTTGTTTTGGAAGAAAGTTGGAAGTCCCGGCACACACACACTCACGCAGAGCCTAGCGTGCATAGTGGTTAACGTCATCAGGCCTGTTCCTGCTGTGAGTCACTGCCTCACATCTGGTTCACAGTCTGCCCTCTGCTTCTTCATCTCTGCCATCGCTTAACTTCAAAATATCACCCACCCAGTCCAGCCATGCCAGGATTAAATGATTTATTTCTGGAGTTAATGATTAATGGTCTGTTTATTCCAAAAAATGCCCTTAAAATAGAATAAAAATAAAATAAGAAGATGCCCATCATCTCATAGGATGTTAGTCTTTAACCCAAGGATGACTTGAGAAAACTATTATTTAAATCTTTATTCTTCCAAATTCAGGCGAAATTTACAAGTACGTAAAGTCCAAACAGTAACCTCTGCAGCTAAAAAATGAAGCCAATGCAGAAGTGCAAAAAACTGCAGTTTCTCAGGTGTCTACTTGAGGCTCGCTACAGGAACCCTGGAAGTTACATTATTTTGTGTGGGGAATGCGCTATGTTATAGTATTTGCAAAATCAAATACAATAATATTTTTTCAGAGAACAATGAAATTAAAGAGCCCATGTTATGACTTTATTCTGGTCCACTTATGTTCAAAATACCTTCTAGTATTTCCATACTGAGTAACCCTGATCCACCTGTATTTGCTCTCTGTCAGAGATGCTCCGCTCAAGCTCTTGCTCCTCAAGCCTCCCTTCCCCACATGGTCCCAGTCTCCTTTGAAAGGCTAACCAGTCTTTTCTGTGGTAATTGGTCAGTTAAGGGCTGCTCGGCACCATGTTGTCAACAACTCTGCATTGATTCTACCATCTCTGTACTGCACTGGGCTTGCTACCCTTAGCCAATAGTCTTAAACTGCCAACTAAACAACGGTAGGACGCTCCAGTGGTAGGTCTATTTGAGGAGGCCGGGGAAGTGAGTCATCTAAAGCAGCAACTAGCACTGTAAAAAGGAGGAGAGGAAGAAGTCCTGATGCCACTGACTTTTTGTCTTGTGCATAGAAGTGCTCTATCACATGAAGGAGACATATTTAACACACCAAACTGCCCTGGTATGAAAATACTTGCAGGGGTGTTCACCTTGCTGTTAGATTGTTTCTTTTTGTCTGCCTTGTTGCTCAGTCTCTTGCCCTCTTTTCCTCTTAGCTTTATTTGTCACCATCCTCTTCCATCTCTCGGCCTCTGCCATTTTATCAAGCTTCATGGATGGAGCGTAAACCAGAGTCTTATATGCACTTCTCTTGCATAGTGCTGAAAGCAGGCAACCAGAGCACTCTGTGGAATGGGAAAGATGTTGTTCTCCTTCATTGTGCTTTTAGCTCATCTTTAACCCACAAAAAATCACTCTTCTCAGCTGAAAAAAGAACACATTGGGTTACTGACATCATATTTCTGTCTTATGTCTTTTCCTTCTTCTCTTATCTTTTCTCTCTGAAGATGTCCAACTGTTACACACACGGAGAACGCCAGCTCCTGGTAGACTAATAGAGTTCACTGGTGAAATGGTCTGACTGCCTCAGCCAATCACCTCTAACAAGTTTGCATGATCTGAGCGTCGTTCTGGCCTCCCTGATTAGCCTAGCTAATGCTTTTCTCCCCCCCTCCTCCTGCACATCGGTAGCTATGACAAAAGGCGAGGAGTAAAGTCTGGTCATGAGCCTCTCTTTCCCATGACCGCGGAGAGTGCTGGTAATTTCAGCTGTGCTGCAGCAAGGAATGCCTGCAATGTGAGCGCAGACGCCGGGATGTCCTGTTACAGCCCTATATCATCCTGATGACAGGAAGAGAAACACTCAGCAAGAGTCTCTGCTGTCACAGTCAGAATGCTGGGTGTTGTCATGATGGAGAAAACCAGTAAAAAGTCTGGATGCAGAAGAAGAGGAAGATGAGGGAGTACGAGGAAAGGGTCATAAAAACTCCTCTGATGGGAAATACCAGAACTCGGCAGAACTCAGCGTACCGTGTGGGGAGTGTGGCTAAAGGGTGTCTGCTGGGGCCAGTGGAAAAGCCTCGTCTGTGTGTGTGCCCCAGCTCGTGTTTTTAAATGCTATGGCACAGCAGCCACAAACTTTTTTGCATAACAGACCAGAGTGATGTAAGATAATATTTACCCAAACTGGAGAGGATCTTCAGAAAACATACAAACATAGTGAGCATAATTAATAAAACTGATCAGAACACAGGATTAGCCTTGAGCCCTATTATCCTGAAAACTACATGATTACAAAATCAGGTTGAACTGGTGACCATGGAAAACTTCCATGGTGATTTATACTTCTGCGTCAAACCAACACCAGTCAACAAAACCAGCTGACACAGTAGGGTCATGACTCTCTGAACCAATAAAGACATAAGATATAAACCAGACCTCAAACTGTAACACTGTCCATGCATTTATGCAGGAAAATGTTGAGCCCTCATGTGTGTTCTTGGTATCCTTCGGCCACACACATTAACCAGAGTCGAGTATGTTTATAATAACACTTATGACACAGCTGGACATTTGAGTGTCGGATGTTGCACCGCATTATGCAGCATCGCATGCCTGCTGTCCACAAAGCATCCACCAAAAGTGTAATTCAATGCCCTATTTTTTCCCCTTGTAAACAGTACATCAGTTGCTTATATAGTAAATCTGGAGAAACAGACGTGTTGTGCTTCGTTTTGACGAGGGGTGGTCTCAAGGCTTATCAATACTCAGTTTTCTGTGAGCCAAACAAAGGTTCTCCCTGTGCTCAAATTAAAAGTAAATCATTTCACTCATTGAAATACATGAATATTTTGCTATCTCTACCATGTTGAATAGATAAAGCAGCTTTAATGAGTGAGAAAAGTAAAAGAAATTCAAAGAAATCCCTCCTGCACCTCTTTGAAATCCCTCTTTCCTTTGCTCCGTCGAGTGGCACAGCGGGAAAAAAGGAAAAAAATAGAGACAGGGCATCGAGGCAAAAACATCACACATCACGCAGCTTTCGTTGAGCCACTCGTGGACAATCCAGACACTCACATGTGTGCAATGTCTTCAGCCTGATTTTGTTGCTGACGCTCAGTCGCATCGGGAAGGCTTTACCTTCTTGGCCACCATGGCTGTGGCCATCAGAAGCAGCCAATGTGTCAAGTCTTGACTGTCAAGACGACAGATGGGTGTAATAAGCAGAAACTGATTAGGCCAGAGACATCACATTTCGCCAGCTGTCTGTGTGTTGGTTAATGTGTAACGTTTTTTAACTTTCCTTCAAACTTTTCAAAAATGCTCAGTTTAACTTATTTTTTAAGTCACAGGTTAAAAGTCAAGGTGAATGACCCTCATGTTTCCTACAAAAACATACAAATGTGCACTTAAACTCAAGAATAAACTACTTTGATTTTGGAGGTCAAAGGTCCTGGTTGAGGGGCTTTATGTTAATCATTTGTTAGCAAACATGATGTCTGAAAATGGCCTTGAGCAATTTTTTCAAATGTTGACAAATGCCCCACCTTATTTAACGTTTAACTGGTTAAATTTTGTAGGGGCAATTGCAAACACCCTTTGGCCTCATGATCATCCCCTAAACTTTGGGGAGGCACAAATCTGCCATGTGGTAGTTCTAATTACTGGATGACCAAGAACCAAATGATCCACTGCCTGGTACCTCTCTGTGGACAAGTGACTGTGAACCCCCAACAAACAGCAGCAAAGTATTGATGAGCTGAATGAGCGACTGTGGTTTAACCTGAAACATCAGACGGACCGTATTTCACTAGTCCATCTAGGAAAGAGCCCATAGAAAGTTTTTGGGGAGGACAGAACCTTTCAGAAGCATATTAAGCAGGTGACTGGATGATCGTTCCGTCAAACAACCTTTACGATCATATTATGTCGTAGGCTGGTGCTACTGCGTTACACAACATGAGCCACTTCATTAAAAAAAAAACTCTTGTCAAAACATTTTGGAAGTGGAGAAAATTATCCTTACTATGGAGAAGTTTGTAGTGTTGATTTTTGTTTTTCATTTAATAAAGAAATGGGGTCAAAGTCTGATAGAACTACAACTGGAGCTGTTAGCATTTCTGCTAATCTCTATGAGTGCAGTCACTGTGCCGTGCTGCTTTGGGCCAAGCACAGTTTTTGTAGACTGGAGCCTGGCAAGATGGATCTGCATGGTTACAGACATTGAATCAGGCTGATCCAGCTGCTGCGCAATGTCAATTGTGGCTGGTGCCATCACACCACACGAATGCACAAACATGTACAGCTTTGCAAACATGACTGAGAAGCTAGCTCTTTCCTCCTTTAATTACTGTCTTTCTTTTTCCATATAAATAAAGAGTATGTTTTACTAGGTGAAAGCATGTTCCTGTTGGATCCTGCGTCTGGATGTGACACGGTTTATCTCTGGCTGCAGCACACAGGAATTTTAACATTCCAGCTAATCACTGCGTGCAAAGTTCAGTCGTAATCAAAGCCAATGTGGTAGTATCTCTGAGGAAACAGTAAAGGCAGGATTCCCAGCCAGGCAGCCATCACAATCAACATTCCTCAGCAAGGTTACAAAACCCACAATTTCACACAAATGAACTCTGATAACCCTCACTTCAGGGCCATGAGGGCCATTCTATCTTCTGTTGTATAAAAATGTGACAATAACACCAGCCTTTCTCAGGAAGAGGAGTATTTTGTTTCTTATTTTCCTGTAAGGAGGGAAACAAAGAGACAGAGGTTGTCACAACTCCAGATCTTTTACCTTTAACATGATTTTAGGGAGAGTCAAACTACGATGAGGGTCACTTCAATACCACTGCAACAAAAATGTAAAGACTACACACCAAACATAGTTTAAACAGCAACAAAAAATGAAGTACATCTCCTTTAAGCTGTCAGTACAACTTGCTTGGCTTGTGTTGCAAAACGTATGCATCCCTATGACTGACACAAAGTTTTCCTCCTGACAAATAATTAAATTTTCCTAAGAAGTGACACTAAATTTTCTTCTTTTATATGATCAGGCTTTAATAAGTAGTACAAAGTTTTTTTCTGAGAAGCAATACCAGGTTTCCTAATGAATCTACTTTTGATTCTAATGAGGTTAAGTTTTCCAAACGAGTAGTATCAAGTTCTGATAAGCTTTCCCAAAAATTAAGGTTTTCCATATCCATATCCAGTCTGGTCCGATTGGTTTATAGATCTTCTCTGTGATGAATAGTCAGTTCAGTGCTGCTCAGCACCATGTTGTCAACAACTCCACATTTATTGTAACGGCTACACTCTGCACTGGGCTTGTAGGGCATAGAGGGCATATCAAACACAAAAAGCACAATATGAGCTCTTTAATAAGGTCAACTTTAACTAATTAAAACTACAATATTCTCAAATAATTCCAAGATTTTCCATCGAACTGTATCAAGCTGTCTGGATAATTAATATTTATTTTCTCAACAATGATTTCAAGTTGTCAGATGTAAAACTTTACTTCACAAATACTAAAGTTTCTTCTCAAATAAGATCAAGTTTTACTTACAAGTATTGCCAAGTTTTCCCAACAAATGTCATGATATAAGTAAAGACAAGCTTTCCCTTACAAAACAAGTTTTTCTGACAAATGAGAAGGACCAAAAGATAGTGTTCAGGCATAATGGCATTCACTCTTCCAATAACATAGTAAAAGTTTAAAAAATAATGATTTTTTACTTTATTACATAAGAAAAGGGCAATAGGATTTTCAGCACTGTGATAATGATAAAAGGGTGGTAAAATGAGGATTTAACAGTAGCTTTTAGAAAAATTTTGTTCTTAAACCCAAAATAAATCCATACATGTGCTTAATTTATCGGCAAATTTGCAAGAACTACTTCTATGTTAAAGATGATAAACACTGGTTAAATGATGCAAATAATTTAAGATTATCAAAGATGCTCACATACTGAGTGAGAAAGCCTTGCTTTTGATTGCTTACATACTGTTTTCATGCACTTTAAGGTCTCATGTCCTGCAAAATCAAATTTCTTTGATTTCAGTGTTGTAAGAAGGGGTTTGGGGAGCAGAAGACCATGACACCTTTTACTAAACTCTCAGTTCAAGGAGAAATGCTCTATACCTCTTCAAAGACCTCCATTAAAACACTCCCTGGTTTACTTCCTGTGGTTTTTGATGTCATAGCTATACAGCCTCCACCTACATGTGAGTTTTCTGCTCATCACAGGCAGACATCATGACTGTTTTGAAAGTCTGCTCTGTGGTCTGAAACCCCTCCTCCCCCTCTCATCAGACATCGTTTGGGGTGCCAATCAGTGCAGAGCTCATTATAGCCTCCCCGCCCCCTCAGATCTGAGCATTTCCAAAGGGGGAGGGCATTAGAGAGCTGGAATTTGTCTTTCATTTATTCATCTTAAATCAAATCCTTGCTTAATAGACACCCAGGACATGATGTAAACAGTCAACACACCAGAACATGGGACCTTTGACTACTTGAGTGTTGATTTAAGATAAAAGTGACTGCAGTTACAATAAAATTAGGATTAAGCAGCCCTCTCGTACCTGCGTCCCCCACAAGGAGCAGCACCTCGGTTCTCTGAGTCGACAGATCAGAGCGACGCTGGCAAAACAGGAGGAAGTGACCACATGAAAGAGGACTGTGACAGGAAACAGAGCTGACTTCCTGCCTCACAGGAAACAAGGCGGCCGTGAGCCAGAGAAAAAAGGCTTGGAATGTGAAGCCGCAGCAATAAGAGCCAAACGGACGATGCAAATTTAGCTACTACCCCCCTAAACTCCCCCCACACACACATCACACATGTACACACCCTGAGGGTTTATGTTTAGCAACAAGCTGTGATGATCCCTGATGTCACACTTCGTCCATGACTCGAATGTTCACTTTGTCGTGTGACTCCTGAAATTGCAAGACTGCACACGTCATGACTCAACAAATGGCTGCAGCATTTGCGTCTGTGTGGTGTGAGAGTGTGTGTTCTATTTAAGACGTGGAGAAAGAAGGGTAGTGTGTGACAGAGTCCGTAAAGAACACACTGTGCTGCTTTAAACTCCCTCGCTGGCAGAACCACTGAAAGGCCACAGTGTTCAGAACGGCCTTACATCTCCTCTCACTCCTCTCTTTATTCCTCGTCTCCTCGCCAGCTCTTAAACTCCTTTTTCTCCTCCTCTTACCTCCCTTGACCCCTCTCCTTTGACTTAGATGTTCTTTCTCCTATAGGGCTTTCCAGTGTTACATGTGTTTATGAAGTACTGATGTATTTAAATGAAATGTAGGGTAATGCAATATGGTTTGTGTCAATACATTCACAGGCAAATACATGCCAGTAACTCAATGCATTTAGGCATGTAGACACATAGTGAAGGTGACCTGCTGAAGTTTGACGATGGGAATTAGAATGGGGAAGATAGGAGATTTTTTTTTTTTACATGGTGTGATCATTGTTGCCCGATTGGCTGGTCGGAGTGTTTCAGAAACTGGGATTTGCACACGCAACCATCTCTGTGGTTTAAAGAGGATGGTCTGAAAAATAAATAATATCCAGTAGAGGTGTGTATTTGCAAGACTATGGCAACTATGACAGTGGCACAGAAGTTAGTGCACGTACCTCACAGCAAAAGGGGTTGCTGGATCGACTCCCTATGTCGACCAGGGTCTTTCTGTGTGGAGCTTGCATGTTCTCCATGTGCATGCATGGGTTCTCTCTAGGCACTCCGGTTTCCTCCCACAGACTAAAAACATGCTTGTTAGGTCAACTGGTGACACTAAATTGCACGTAGGTTTGAGTGTGAATGTGAATGGTTGGCCCTGCGATTGGCTTAGATTGAAAGGGATAAATGATAAAGAAGATGGATAGATGGATGGAGCAGGAGATCCAGATCATGGCTGTGCAGCCGATAAATCAGCAGCAGCTACATGATGCTGTCATGTAGATATGTACCTAAATCTCTGAGGAATGTTTCAAGCACCTTGTTGAATTTGTGCCATGAAGAATTAAGGCAGTTCTGACCCTGTACTAGTAAGGTGTACTGGATGAAGTGGTCGGTGAGTGCATATGCACAGCTTTTGGTCATAATTGGCAGATAATATGACCGTTAAATCCCTGATGTTTTACTGATTGTCTCTGAGGTGGTCATACATCTCTGTTGTTTGTTTCTAATACATAAAGAGGACTTCATCCTTCCACCAACAACACCACCGCCAACTGGGGATTTCTCAGTGGTAAGGACTGATCCCCCATTCAACTGAGAAATGTCGAGACATGATATTTGGCCCATGCTACCCAGCCCTGCTCTCTCCTATTCTTGGAACCTTCAGCCTTCTTCTTTGTCCACATCTTGTTGGATTCCTTCTTCTTCACTTTCCCTTCCTGTCCCTCTGTTTACCTCCCTCCTCTCCTCCTCTCCCTGGCAGGCAGAAGCCAAGTACCTACATAAAAAAAGAAGCAGAGTGCCAGACGCTTGCTGGCACACTGACCGAGGCACTGCCGCCCTCGGATCTGCTCAAATGTCAACTCATCTAATAAAGAAAAAAATCCCCAGCAGAAAAAACCCAACCTACATGCTGCCTGCTTTGAATCAAGAGAAGCCACAAGTGAAACCTCAGCTGCAGAGCCTATACCTCCTCTCTGACTGAAAGTCTGCAGCAGGTACGAAATTACATGCAGGCTGAACAGTTTCACATGAATTTATCACTGATACGGGAGCGAGGAGAGTTTTCTGCAGTATTTCCTCTGAACTCAATAAACCTGAACTGACTCTCACACCTGTCATTACCCGAGCTTCAGTCTTAAATGTAGGTGTGCTTTTGCACCCAAACTATCTATTTTCTGTGTAACGTCTGCGGCTGTGAAGAGGGTGACCTATTGCATATGCAGAACACCTTCTCTAACCGCCGGAGTAAGCAGGCCTAAAGCTGCAGCTTTGCTCACGTCTGGAGCTTTGTGCTGAGTCTGGCCAAGTTAGATCAGTGTGGTTTAGACAGAAAAACCTGTGATTAGGCTAACACCAGCTCAGCAGGTCTGCCCGCTTAACTACAGCGCTGAGCCGTGCACGCAGGTGAAGATGGAGGGATCGACAAGCGATGACAGGGACATAAGAGATCAGCTCACAGCAGATTTCACCCTTTACGTCTGATATTTGGAGAATTGTTACTGGATCTGTGAGTTTTTAAAACAGATCCCTTAATGGTGGCTCACTGTGGTCAGACGCTGATCAGATGATTAGAGTGGAACCATGAAAGAACACAAACACTCACAAGACAACAGATATTTTTAAGTACCAAAGACAAATGAGTCAACCAAACTTCAAACGGGTTGGTTCCAGGAGTAAGGCCTCCTGGACAGATGACTTCAGAGATCTTTGTTTCTTCTTTGATCACTGAGCACTAAAAGTTTTTTTATTCAAAAGCTCATAGTTGAAGAAATGAGAAAATGTTCCTTTAAGAAGACCTCAGTTGGGTGAATAAGGGCCAGGAGGTTATCAGTGATGGGAATCAAAAACTAATTCCAGCTGAGAATTGAGAAGAATAACTTGAAGAATCAATATCATTTGTCTATCACACAGCAAAAGAGTTATATCAGAGTTAATATTAACACTTTCTATATGGGTCCACACAACAAAGTGTTAAAGTGTTGTTTTCACTTGTTTCGTAGAGTTGGTACTTAACTCTTATCAAGGGTAACTGGTGACTCTGTTTGGAGTAAGAATTTAAAACTTTTCAACATCCAGCGGTGTGACTTTTGATCAACACTTCTGTGTAGTGTGAGGAATGCACTCTCGTAGTGTATCTTTATTTAACTACTGAAGAGTTAACTCTATATTAACACTGCAAAGTGTAAAAAATGCTGTAATGGTGTAAATGATGCTTGTTAACTGTACATTCATGGAAAGAATGAGTTGAAAAAAGATATCATAGTGCATGTATGAAGAAAAAAAACTGAACTGCAGTTTTAATGACGAAGGCTTGTGGCATCCGTTGGTACTTGTTCAATAACAGAGGACAGGCGGCATGATTGACTCAAGTGTAATTTACAGGTACAGAGTTCAAAGTGAAAATTTTAGAGTCAAAGAACCTACAGGGACACCTATGGATTTGGCTTATTCAAATATCAGTTTTAGACTTGTTTTTGACCCCAGCTCTGTTTCAGCTGAGAGGACATTTTCAGGGATTTGACTCCATCCAGAGTATAATTAACTTTTACTCAGGTCATTCCACTTTGTTCTGCACACCTTGATATTGTGCTCTCATTGAAGGCAGCCAGCAGAAATGAAAAAAAAAAGAAGTAAAAGAAGTGATCAAGGCATTCTGGAGAGACAAGTAGTCAAACTGTGGCTTATTTTTACACAATATGACACAAACTGCGCAACGTCCAATGTCTGTGTTTGTGTGATTTCAAGCAAATGAGGAAACAGCAGCAATATGCAGAGGACATTTTTCATAGCAACACAGCATTAAATATCAGGAGAGCCATGGACACCTATGCAGACCAACTTCTTTTCTGTGCAGGAAATCCACAGGAATTTATAAAGAAATTAAAGGTATGGTCTGCAGGATTTTTCGTTACTGTTTGTAAACACAACATTCAAAAGAAGCCCCTCCCCCTGAACTCCTCGCCACCTGATGCTCCGTATCGCTTTTCATCCCGAGACGGTCCTTCAGAGCTCGGAAGCGGTTGAAAGCCAACCATAGGTTCACTCTGGTTTTAGACCGAGCTTTGTCCGCTTGGCATTTTGCTTCTGCCTGATTGTATCTCCTTTTCTTCGCTGTAGCGTCTGCCATCTTTGCCGGTCTGTGTAGCGTTCTGTTAGTGCATTTTATATCACTCAAAGTCACTTGCGCACTGGACGCGCTGTGATTGGCTGGGGTATCCCAGCCTACTCTCCACGTAAAAACATCCCGAGACAACCAAAACGTCAAAATACTGAGGAGGGAGGTGAGGTAAACAAAGACACCATCACACATCAATAGAGACCCACAGGAGACGATTGAGCAGGATTTCTCCTGAAAAAGTTGATATTTTATTTCTTAAGGAAAATCCTGCAGACCCTACCTTTAATCAATAAGCAAAATCCACAATGGCATGGGTATCAATAAAATTGTATGATTACAATACCTACAGGTTACGGTCGTTTGACTGATGCACAGAAACTAAACATGGGGCTACATGGGGCTCAGGTTTAAATACAGCCTGTGGCTTCTTTCCTGCGTGTACAGGGACTAAGGGTGCAATTTAGCAGTCATGCTAACTCAAGCATATCTAGGTTTGTATTGCATGGGGTGGAGTTAGCCGTTAGCCAGAGGCATGGTGCAGTCCGATTGTGCACTTGGTCAGTAATCGGAAGGTTGCAGGTTCCAGCCCAGTCTCATGGTGTCCTTGGGGAAGACCCTTAACCTCTTGGGTCAGTGGTGTCTGTCCTCGTTTAAAAAAAAAAAAAACTCCGTCCACACCACAGAAATATCTCTGTCCATACAAAGAGGCAAAACTGAAAACGATCGCCTCTGAAGCCTGCAATGCCATGCCTGGCTGATAGGTGGCAGGTTAGCAAAATGTGAAAACCATAGAAGAAGAACGTTATGAGCATGCGCAGTCAAAAACAGGAAGAAGAAGCAGTCTAACGGTCTGACCCAAAACCGGCGTTTCTTGTGGCATTTAAACCGTGGATGCTTGGGACAATCTTATAATACTACTTGCAGCAGACGTTGACATTGTGCAGCAGTGGAGTGCCTTTAACGCAACAACATTACATTCATTTGTAGAGCTGTAATGAGGGAAAAAAAGTGCAAAGAACACAGAAATAGCGCAGTAAATGTCGGCAGTTGTTCTTGTTGTTGGCAACCGTTGCTACAGTGACTTGTTGCTAGGCGCTTGACGTCATCGCGTCAACACCAGCTCCACGGATCCACTCAACCGGATAATTTTTTATTTCTTCACTTTTTAATCCGTTTTAAAAATTTCAGTTTATGTGGGTGATTGGAGTTGATTAGACGAAATAATGTGCATTTAGGAATATATCGTATTTGTGTGGTCCAGGCCTTAGAGACCTTTAATGGACACCAGGGTGGACCAGAATAAATTCCGACACAATGTTACTTTCAGAATAAAAGGATAAATCTAGTTTTATTATTTGTTTTGACCTCAATCGCCAATGAAAACAAGATACACCTTTATCATCTACCAGGGGCGTCATTTCATTGTGAGGGGATTGTTAGTCCCTCTTTCACTGCTTATCAACGAGGTGATTGATCAGTGTACCTGATGAAAACTCAAGGAATCTGTTAAGTCTGGATGTATTGATTTTAACAAACAAACTGAGAGGGCGACCTCAGAGTGTGATGACTTCATGTGTTTGCAGGTGATGATTGAGCACAGCACTGAAAATTGCTGACCTATGTGCCAAGCCAATGTTCTTCAAAGGCAGCAGAGATACAGAGCAAAGCTAAGCAGATTTAAAAGTCTTATTTACACCCTCAGTTTTATTAAAATAGTCTGTAGAAAATGGAGTGATTGTTTAGAATTAGTGTTGCGTAGCAGCAAGAATCCAAGCAGAGCGCTTCAGGGTGGGAAGCAACAATGTGTCACTGTTAGCGCAGATATAAAAAGAGCTCTGCTTGACCGCAATTTCCGTTTTTAAATAATTTAGATTAAAATAGAAATGACCCATGGTAGAAGCAAACCATAAATAGATCAACAACCTTCTCCTTCATGGACCTTCATTCCTCTCTTGGCCTCCTAGGACGAATCTCACGCTCACAACAGTTGATCACAGAAAGCCTCCCTTTCTCACCTGCTGACGAAAGCTTCGCATAATTCAATTTGGCAAAGAGAGGGGGAGCAGGGAGGCTTGGACACAGAGCGCTCAGTGTGGAGCTCCTCAAACTCACTTTAGAGCTGTATGAGCCCATGCAGCGGTGGATGACTTCCAGGAAAAGTACCTCCTCAACACGGTCATTGTCAGATGGTATAAGAGCGTCGTAAAGCGCAGATGGAGGGGCAGAAAACGCAAGTCATGCAGAAGCAAATCTGTCTGCAAATGTATTTACTGACGGCCTCTTGGCAGGATCTCCTTTTCACAATCCTCTGCAGGAATCTGAGTCCAACACCCCCACCCCCCACAAACACACTCAGGAGCTGGACTTGGGCGCCTGAGCCGATGATGACTGCTTGAGCTTAAGATTGATCGGTCTCATAGACACTGCAGACAAATGATCAAAGGTCTACGAGTGGTTTTGTGTGCACAGTGAGAAGCAGCAGAGCCACTGACACTCCAGGATCTTTCATCGCCGTGTGATAGTGAGAGGCAAGCGGTCAATGGAGGGTCTGTTTATGGCAGCTATGAAGCGTAAAACACAATGACAAATCAGAAAACACAACAACAAAAGAGAAAACCCACTGAAAACTCACTGAACATAATGGCAAATTAAGAGATACACAGCAACAAATTAGAAAGTACAAATACGGTAAAAAAAAAACTGCAACAACTTGAACACAAAAACAACAAATAACAAATTTACTAATAAGTCACAACAACAAATGAAAAACAAAACAAAATGAGCAGACAAAAAAACACAACAATTTAAGTTCAAAAAGGCATATCAATAATTGCACTTAACAAACATATAAAAAAATACATAAAAAATAAACTCAACGAAGCAACCAATAATCAAACAAGAAAACACAAATTAAAATCTCAAAATAATCAAAAAGCAACAAAAAGGAGCAACAAAGTCATGAAAGGAAAAACTAAAAAAACACAAATTACAAGAGAAGCATCAACAAATTAAACACAACGCTAAGCAACAACAAATTAAATACATAAAACGGACAACACAACCACTATGTACATGTACAACATCAAAATGTTTTTTTTGTTTTGTATGTATTTGTAATCCTGCTTTTTGATTTGCTGTTGTGTTTTCTTGTTTGTTGTGTTTTTTATATGGTGTTACATTTTTTAACTTGTTGCATTTTTGAATCGGTTATGTTTCATCTAATTTATCACTTTGATTTGTATTTTATTTGGTGCTGTGATGTCTATTTGCTGTGGTTTGGTAGTTCAGATTTTATTTATGTTTGCATTTTTATCTGTTGTTGTGATATCGTAGTACTTATTTGTGGGCTCATTGTTTTTGTTATGTTTTTTGTGTTTTTGCATTTGTAATTATTGTTGCATTTTCCATTTGTTCATGTGTTGTATTTGTTTCTGTTTTGTGTTGTAATTGCTGTTGCATGTTTGTAGTTTTTTTTTCAATTTGTTGTATTTTTTTATTTTTATTTTGTTTTCTGCTGTTTTCTGTGTAGTTGTTTTTTAATTTGTTGTCTTTTTTTCTATGGTTTAGTTTGTTTTGTCTTGATGTTTTATTTAATGTTGTACTTTCTTGTTGTTGCATTATCTGTTGTGAATTTTTATCTTGCTGATGTGTTTTTTGTGTTGTTGCATTATTATCTGTTGTGTTTTTATTTCTTTGTTTTTTACTTGATGTTAAATCTTTAATTATCATTGTGTTTTGTTGGATTCTTGTTTCTGTTTTTTGATTTGTTGTTGTTTTTTCATTACTGACGATGTGTTCTTCACTAGCGTGCCACTGCATCTATTAACAAACTTCCTGTTTTATTGTATCCACACAGGAAGAGCTGGCCGGTCCTGATACTGATGCCCCTGGTTTCTTTGCAGATTTTAGAATGAGGCTCTGCTGGCTGTGCTGAGAGGAACCTTCTGGAGAAAACAGCGGGTTCAAGAGCTGCCGCTTCCTAATCAAAACTGAGCCGTCTGACGAGGCAAAACAAGAGGAAAGAGGAAGAGGGGCCCGGGGCCAGGTAGGCTTTTCCAGTGGGATTATGCTGGCCGATAAAGCTCTTACTGTACATCTCAGTAACAGTTCCCCACTTATGATTTGCCCTCATTGTGGACTAAAACAAACAGAACTCAGTGAGGGAAGAATAAATCATCCACTGTTTCCTCGGGTTTGACCTCGTCTGACTTTTGGACTCCAAAAGAAAACAAATCGACCGAGAGTGTGTGCTCATGCTCAAAACTTCAACTGCACAATAAATAAGACAAACTATCAAAAATGTTGGAAGTATCGGAAGTTTTTGATATAAATTGGGCTAAAGGCTTTAAATTTTAGTCTGGCTTTCATATCCTGGCATGAATAATTCACAGATACATGGCTGTTTTCATCTTAGTCAAGCTCTAAATAACCATTACCATGAAATGATCTTTATCTAGCAAACATCGAGAACAGTAAAATAATTTGCTTAAAGCTTACTGGCTCATTGTTTAACAGCCTTTGTATACTGATGACAACATTTCAATAGATAACTCTGTAACTTCTCTGTAGAAAGGATATTTTAGCTCTGCTTCCAACATGTTTTGCCGACAGTTTGTTTTATGAAGTGTCACATTCAGTCCCTCACTCCATGGCAGTAGCACTTACCTACTGGTCTACAATGAATGTGATTGACAGAATGATCGTCCAATCACCTGCCAGATATGCTTTTTAAAGGTTCTGCCCAACCCCAAGCACTTTCTATGAGCTTTTTCTCAGAAGGACTGGTAAAATATACTGCGCGGTCCATCTGGTGTGTCAGGTAACCCGTGACATGTCACCTGCCTTTCTCATAGACAGAGGTGCAGGCTGTGAACTGGCAAGGCAAGCAACTGAAGGCGTCATTAGTGTGACAAACCAAGGTTTGTGAATGAAAGTCGTCAAATGAAAACAGAGATAAGTAATGTGCTAGGGAGTAAAGAAAGATAAAACAACATAAAGGGGAAAAAAGTAGGAAATAGAGCAGGAAATGAGAACTATCTAAGAGTTAATGACTGACGAATTGTTCCATTCGCTCTGGTCAAAATGATCATGTTTTTGAGCTAAATACAGTATTACTACACCTTGATGATGTTGTCTTTTTGGTCATGTCATGTTTATTTTTTAAGCTGTTTTTCACATTTTATATTCCATATATCATTGCATGTGAACACTGCTTCTTCTTCGGTAGAGCTCATGCTGACAACAATGTGCTTTGTCAGATTTTTGTCATGTAATGATGAGTGCTGGGTGTTTTTTTGTTTTATTTAAAGGCCCAAACTGACTCATCACTGCCAAGAGAATATGATCGTATGACTTAGGGAACATTTTGTATGTTTCCTGCACATTAGCTTGTTCTTACTGACAGCTGTTCATGGACTTACTTTAAAAATAATGTCATGTTAGCGGCAGCCTTAGCTCGATGTTCACACACTGAACGCTCTCTCTCTCTCTGCGTGGTGATTTCCTGACTCAGACTGAAGCAGCACGCAGCTCATGTGTGCAGACAGGGACCGGGTTGTGCTGGCTAAGCTTACCATGCTAAAATATGTGCATGTGTTGCTCCCTGCAACACAATGTGAGTCTGTAAATGCACAGAGCTGTTTCTGTGGAGCGCGGGTATTTTTCGCCTCTGATCAGCAGAGCTGCTGGGCTGCTGCCCGCTCTGCTCATATAAAGATGTAGTGTGTGTGTGTGTGTGTGGGTGTGTGTGTGAGTGTGTGAGAGAGAGAGAGTGTGTGTGGACCGCTGCTGTGTGCCTGTTTGGAGGCATGCACCCATCCATCAGCCTGACCTACCACAGATGAGAGCATTTGGCGAGTTTTCAGGGGTTACATTTTGTTATGCATGCTATTAACCCACTACAACCTGGAAACAAAGGGACACCCCTGAGCTGATTGTGTGACTGGATGCTGATCCTGCACTGCAACATCAATTTAAGCAAGCTTTTTTGTTTAGTTTTTGCAGAAAATATATCATTTAACTTCTTTTGAGCCACTTTGTCCTGAAAAGCCCAAGGAAAAATATCATTTAATATCATCAATATTGAACGATACTTCCTAATTTAGACATTAAAATCACTTAAAGACACTCATGTAAAATTTTCTTGCACCACTGATTGATTTTTCTACTTAATTAACAACAAATAAGAGAAATTACAGTTGTACTATGCAAGGGAAACAGCAAGAGTTTAAGCCTTTTTGTTTTCAGGTTGTTCTTCTCACACCTAGAGATGACAGGTTAAAGGTCAGGGTCATTTGGCCCCATGTTTACCCTTTTTTGTGAAGGCAATATCTCAAGTTTGCTTTCAGGGAATTCTTTCAAACTTTGCACAAAGAAAAATTATTCACCACCTCATTGGGTGCAATTATTCGCTCCCATGGCTTTTCCTACCACTGCTATGCTGACAACACTCAGCTCTTCTGATCCGTCCCATCTGATGACACAACTGTCTCAGCTTGGATTTCATCATGCCTTGCCGTTTTAAATCTGTCCAAGACTGAGCTTATTGACCTTCCAGCCAGTCCCTCCACTCAACCACGGATCAATACCCAGCTTGGATTCAACAATCTCATGCCCACAAACTCTGCGGGAGGATCAGACCATCCCTGGCATAAGAAGCAGCACGGCTTCTGGTACAGGCTCTGGTAATTTCATGCACTGACTACTGCGACTTGCAGGCCTCTCTGCATGCACATTTACACCTCTGCAGATGATCCAGAATGCAGCAGCACAGCCAGAACAGCACATGTCACTCCGATGTTAATCTCTCTTCATTGGCTTCCAGCTGCAGCTCAAATCAAATACAGAGATCTTCTTCTGGCATACAAAACAGTAAAAAGAACGGCTCCCGGTCTCTTTTCCTGAACTAGCTAGACTCTCCTTTGTTATTTCCAAGTAGTGAAATGAACTACCAACCTCCTCCCAGCTCTCTGTGAACGACTCAGCGTTGGTGCTTAATATGACGTTGATGTCACTGACGTGAGGACATGATTATGACAATGATGATGATATCGAAGTGACTTGACAAGGTTTTCTGTCAATTGCTTGGTTAGAAAAAAAGTAAACATGGCAGCACTTGTGTCAGTTGGACTTAAGCAGTTTGCTGCTCTTACTGATGTTGTTCCTGCGGTACAGATTCTTGCTGCGTTGTTCTTACTCTCAGATGAACATAGCTCTGGACAAAAGTGTCTGCCAATTGAAATTGTAAAATTCTAACAGTTTGTCCATTCTGACTCAAGTATATACCCTTTGAATTTAGAGGTAATAGGTCAAATGTCAAGACCATGGAGCCTCATGTTCATCCCTTGCTTGTAAAGGGACAGATATTCATCCTGACTCAGGCTGAATCAGTTGTATTTTGGAGGTCATAGGTCCAAGGTCAGGTCCTTGAACTTCATATTCTTATTTGCTTGTTGAGGGTATAATAAAGTGCAGGGCAGTACCTTCACACTTTGAGTCTGGCTCAAGTATAAACTGGTTAGATTTTTGAGTTCAGAGATCAGTGGTCATCGTTGTTGTGCCTCTTGGTCATCTGATGCTTGTGAACACAATTATTTCAAGAATGCTTCAAGGAATTTCCTTCAGACTCAACAGAAATGTCCAATCTGACTCAAGGATGAGAGGACTACATTTTGGTCATCAAATATCAACGTCTGATTTTTATCCCAAGCTTGTGAATGCAACACCTCACAAATGGTTGTAATTATTAATATTCACTCAAACTCAAAAACGAGCTGATTGCATTTTGAAGGTTATGGGTCAAAGGTCAAGCTATTCAATCAAATTCTTCTTCAAGTCTCACAGACTCAATCATAATTTGGCAGTCTTTTTTGTTGCTTTTACATCTTATCATAAACTTTCTGTTCAGTGATTGTAGCTTGAACTGGTGAAATGATCGACTTTGACTGGAAATAAGACAAATGCCTGTTCTTATATTTAAAGTTAACAGTCTTTTATTAAATCATGGTAGCTTCTCAACTTCTTGTTTGTAACGAAATAATTTTACATCAATTTTGGATCTTTTTAGGGCTATAAAAATAATAAAGTTTCACCTGCTGATTAATAAGAAGTGCATTTCATTAAAGAGCTGTTCCATATTGGCAGAGTAAATGGTGAAGCCTCTGCATCCCATTAAGATCCATCCACATCTGTCCATAAAGTAGTCTGTCTGCCTGTCTGTCTGTCTGTCTGCCTGTCTGTCTCTCATACAGGCCTGTGATGTTTTTGTCCATTTCTCAGTTCTAAAATTAGAGTCTCCCGCTCGGCCGCAGAGAGTAGTTTTCAGGGGAAAAACATGAAAAACCCTTCTGAGCTGTGTCAGAGCCATTATAGTGCTTTTATCACAAAGTAGTTCCTTTCCTCTGCCCTCGTTATGAAGAGGAAATAACAGGGACGTAACATAAATAAATATGCGCGATTTTAAGTGAAACAGGGAAGGGGGACTTCAGGTGAAGTGGTTGAACGAGACGAGATGATGAACCTATTACTCAGTTCTATTTTCTTTGTCTTTATGTGCCTTAAAAGAAAAACACAGTCCCTATAGCTTCAAATGTAACAGTAGTGTAACACCTACAGAATAATTTAATGATACATTTTAAATGTATAAAAAGGTAAACAACTATGAGTTTACTGGATAGAGTTTAAGTGGATGTTAATTTGAAAGAAAAGCTATATGGGCACATGACCAGGGGACACCTTCATAAAACAAACAAAATGTCAAATTTAGGATCCACATTTTCCATCCATCCATCCATTTTCTACACCGCTTATGTCATTGGGCGAGAGCGGGGTACACCCTGTATCGCCAGCCAATCACAGGGCCACATAGAGAGACGGACAACATTCATGATCACAGTCATTCCTAAGGGCAATTTGGAGTCACCAGTCAACATGATGAGAATATTTTTGGTCTGTGGAGGAAGTCGGAGTGCCCACAGAAAACCCATGCAAGCACGGGAAGAACACGCAAACTTCGCACAGAAAGGCCCTGCCCGACCCGGGGATCGAACCGGCAACCTTCTTCCTTGTTCACTACCTGCTGCTCCACCGTGCTGCTCTGATCCACAATTAGTTGTTTTTTTTTTAAATCTGTTTGGGTGTTTTTGCTGATATCCAATACGCAGATTTTTCCAAAATAATTACTACTAATATTGATTATATGTACACATTAATTAAAAAAAAAACAGAGTCTCCTCCTTAACTTTTTTCCTGTCATTGTGACAGTTTTTTATTTTTATTTTTCATTACAAACTAATGTGATACAAGAAAATAACGTTTGGTTCATATTAGATGACACTTGATTCATTGTAGACATTCAGTGATAGAATTATGGTAAACATGTACATTATGATGATTATTATGATTTTGGGTTATATATATAAGATATTGATAGCAGATACATACGGCCGGTATATCTGATGTAAATAATTACAGAAATTTTAATATCTGCTGATATCTAAAATCACTGATGTCGATATTGTGCCTATAATACTTTGCATCCTTCTAAATCAAAATAGTATATTTTTACCCATATGGCTAAAAATACAGACGTTAAATTATTTATATGGCAAATATAACCACTGTTACAAGATGTATCATGAAATGCAAACATTGTACTAAAGAGATCCTTAAAATGAAAATGTATTTTATACTTGAACCGTCTCCACTATCACTAGGATCCCCGGTCTTCAGTTTGGGAACCTCAGAGCTGAAATATATTGAGATATGAGTTTTTGTAGGAATGCAAAACATTCTTGAAAGGATATCTGTACCACTCAAAAGTCCATTGTCATATAAGCAGAGCTGAAATGGTCCATAGGTATGTACAGCTGATGTATATATCCGACTGAAAATACTGCATATATGGCTGTGATATCAGCCGGATATATGAATGTACCATTATGCTCCTCTTTGTAAGGTCCCTGTGAAAATTAATTTACATTATATGGAGCAACTTTTAATTTAATTTAGATGATAAAAAAGCATATATATGCCCTCGAACAATCAAATGTAATTTGTCATGTCTCACACAAACAAAAACAGACAACTTGTATGGTTGTGTTTTTTAGGGATGTACAATATTATCAATATATCAGTAGCATTAGATAGTTGCTTTAAACGTGAATCATTGATCAGTGGATACTGTAGACTTCTAAATGTTCATTAAATTTGTGGAGTTTTTGCAAACCCATCATTAAATTGGGAGAATTTTATCTAGTTATACGTTTGAGCACCATGAAAATAAGGTCAAGAGTGTATTACAGGCTGTAAAATTGCTGTACGTGGTTCATAAAAGGGTGGAAGATGATGGCTTATTGTGACGGTTAACATTAGATCTGCAGGTAGCAGACAGCCTTAAGAGTGTGCACTGCACTCCATGTATGGAGGCTCTCGTCCTGGTGTGAGCTGAGGTCTGATATCAACCTGCAGCCCCTTTACCGCATGTCTTACCCACTCTCTCCAAGAAATGACTTTAAGAACTATGTTTTGCATTAAAAGCACTTTCTATCAGTTCCATTTATAGGTCATGGTATCAGTATCAGCTGAATTAAGTTTGGAAAAAAAGCCTATTTGATATCTGAACTAATACACTAATGATAATGTTAAGTATAAAAATAATAAAAATAATAATAATGTACATCCCTAATTCTTCATAACTACTGTAAGCACTGGTATCAGCCTACAAATTTAGAATAAATGACATATTTAATATTTGTATTTTTTAAAGCCATATTTTCATCACTAATATTATCTGTGAACTTGCTATGATCACACCGACACTGTAAAGACAGAATACAGACTCAGTTTGACTCATAGCTTGAATTTCACTTCCTATGAATGACGTCTAATGACTACAGAAGCTGGTGACAAATGGGTTGAAGAAAATGTCAGCTTACTTCTGCATGTGTGAGAACAGAAGTGATGCCCAGAACACAAGCTGTCCTCCAGTAAATTCAAAAATAATCTTATCATCATGTGTGACATTAAAACAGGGCACAGAGACCTGGACTTGAAATTCCAGTCAGAGGGTCCTTCTTTATCTTACTGACTCTGGAGCAGGTCAGAACAGGAGCTGCTCACAAGGAAACAAAAGCCTCACTCCAGCGTTTACTTTGGCTCTGTTTGACTCCAGTCCAGGCATCATTTATCTTGTTTTGTCAAGCGTGAGCACAATATCTCAGTGTGGGGAATTTTAAACATTTACAGCCCCGATAAGCAATAACACTGATTCATTTGCCATAAGAGTATGAAAAAAAAAAAAGCTGGGAGGAAACACTCGAAGAGGAAGAAGCCAAAGAATCTGGTGTCACGTTCAGCGCTGCTTCCTCTCCTGCTCATGACATCATTGCCCTGCTGCTGCTTTCAAAGCAGCCACTTCCTGTCAGCTATCCGGGCTCAATCTGCCTCTGTTCAGAGAAAGAGGAGGTAAAGATGGAGGTACAAGACACTATAGAAAAGCCATAAATCAGGGACTTCATGCAGCCAACAAAGGTCTTTTTTAAGATGGATGCAAATAAGATATCATAGGAAAAAATCAAACTTGGGCAACGTTGACATTTCTGTACACAAAGTGCTTTAAAATAATCGTCTCCATCATTTGAATGAAAAAGGATCTAAAAATACTTCAGCTTTGACATACATCTTAATACCTTCAGTTAAATCTGGATAAAAGTAGGGATGCACAATATTAACAGCACAATATTGGTATCATTATGTCAGACATTTTGCAGTCAGTACAACTGTATTATGTCAAAATGGGCAAATATATATCATAGATTTTAGCTGCAACATTATCAGAATACTTGAATGTACCATAATGTTCAACCACGTTATGATTGAGAGTCTACACTTAAAAACAAAACAGTAGAATTTAACAAAGATTAAAATGTTGTTTAAAAATGTAAAATCTCTCTTTTCCTTGTATCAAACACTGGAACCCTGAATGAACAGGCTTCATGAACACTTTTATTTTATTTATATTTATATTTATTTATATTTTTCTTTAGATCTATCTTTTTAAATATCTTTTTAACCCATAATACTGAACTGCTTCTGAATCCCAATTACTCTGAGCAAGTTTTTCCAAAGGGATTAATAAAGTACTATCTAATCTAATCTAAAGATAGACAATGTTTTAAACAAATGTGATTGTGAACATACCCTTGCAGTCATCAAAAATGAATAAATGAGTCAGATTTTAGGAAAAATGTGACCTCTTTAACTTTTACCAGACAACTTATGTGCACCAGGGATTTGATTTAAAAGGCTGAGTCAACTGAAGGTAGGGAGGGGCAAATCATTTTTAAGTATTTTTCACATATATCTGAAAATCTGAAGTATCTGCTGATCCAAAACGTGAAAAAACCCAACCCAGTCCATGAACACGGCTTGAAGCAGGTAGAGCTGTTGCCTCACAGCAAGAAGGTTGCTGGGATGACATTCTGGTCAGTTGGGGTCCTCTGTAGGTGGAATTTGCATGTTCTCCCCGAGCATGCCTGGGTTTTCTCTGATTTCCCAGTTTCCTCCAACAGACCAAATATATCATGGCTTTCAGGCACAAACCTCCTGCCTCCATTTTTTAAGATTATTTCTGATTTTGTAGATCAGTGCTGTTGCTCACTTTCCATGTTGGTGAGAGGGTTTTATGAACTTTATGAAAGCTCAAACATCATTTTTAATCAGGAAAACACAATATTCTTTCATTCAGTTGCAGAGCATTTTATTTCTTTTTCTGAAATGTTGCACTTTTGGAGATAGGTTACTGCCCAACAGTGACGATATGCTCATTGGGTTACTTGGTGACTATAAATTACCCTTAAATGCACGAATGTGTGTTGATGCATGTGTCTCTCTCTATGTCAGTCCTGAGATTGGCTAATGACCAGACCAAGGCTTACCCCAGAGAGGGGTGGAGTGAAAAGGAGCTTGTTTGCTTTTAAAAAGGCAGAAACCAAAACTGAGTTTGCTCTAACAGGCTCAAAACTTCAACTGATTAAAGCAAATTAAATTCTGACCAAAGCCATGCCTAGATGTTTCAGATCAAGATGGACTGCGCTAAAAGGTGGGAAAAGAGACTCAATAGCTGTATCGACAGGCTCGAACACTCCTTATTTCCACATCTGAAAAACGCAGAACTGGGCCCTTGTGGATCCAGGTCTTGGTTCCCATCCCGAGACTGTAGGCACTCTGAAATGACTGGTTAAAATCCCCAAATAGATGAAACTAGAAAGCCCACAGAGAACACAAACCTCTGCTAAGGTATCTCACATATCGCTGTTACATCTATAGGCAATAACTCCATGATAAAGTTACCATCATAATATGATTCATGACCCTGAAAACCCACAACTAGCACTCTGAATCATGTTGATATCATTATTAGTTAGAAAGTTATTGAGCAAAAATGATTGTTTGGTAATGGCGGTTATCTGGGTCACCAGCAAAATCTAATCATTTTTAAGTTGGGCCATCACTGCACTCTACCTTTTAAACATGATTTGATTTTGAATTTTCATAATAAAAAATCTTCTACATTTTAGCTTTTGTTTGAGCCCAGCTTTTCCTTGTTTTAATTTCTTTGTTTTATATGTTTTATTCTAATGTGTAATTGTGTCCTGATGTACTGAGTGAACCACTTTGTATTGGCTGGTTGCTTAAAAGTGTGAAACAATACAATTAAGCTTGCCCTGCCTTCCCTTGCCTTTTCTCATTTTTCTTCAGCCAACATTGTTATTATTACAGGGCTACTTGCACAGATAAAAGATGGCACAAAGAATTAGGTGGTTAGAATTTTCAGTAGCTTGAAAAGTAAACTGTGCACACATATGTTGGCAACAATTTGGTGCGTTGCCAACATGTTTAAGACAGTTTGCAAAATGCAGTTAACCTACATTTTGTACATGAAGCTACCAAAAATGGAGAGCTTGGGGCTTCAATTTTTGTTGGAGTAATTTCAGAACAGGTTTCAATATGGTCTGAATTTTAGGATTATATAAGTTCTGGTATTGTGTAGGGCTGAACAATATATCGTTATGGTATCGATATCGAGATATGAACATTCAAGATATTAATATCGAAAAGCAACAATATAAACAATATAGATTTCTCCTGCGCTAAAACAGCACTTTCCACATTCTTCTGTATTATGATGTCTTTATTTTCTGAAAAATGCTTGGTTTTCACCGAACCCGTGGTCATATCGTATCGTATCGATATCGAGATATCTGGCATGAATATTGAGATATGAAATTTTGTCCATATCGTTCAGCCCTAGTATTGTGACATCCCTAACATAGAGGAAAATACAGAATTATACCCTAATTTCTGTGACTTATCTGTCCCTTTCTTTTGAGTTGTAATTATTAGAAAATGTCGTGACTCATTTCAATGAAATCTAAATGATCTTACTAATAACTGATGACTCACATCTTCACACAATACAAAGAAGCAACGCTGGATTACTATCATGACGGCACAAATACCAGTGTCGTCAGCACAACTAGGCCGCCTTTTCTTTGGTATCTGCCTCATCAGTCACATCAAACCACGACATGAATGATTCATTGACAGAAAATGAGTCTGCATGTGGTGACATGTCTAATCCGGCTGACTGGCACGGCTGATTTTCCTCGTATCAAACACTAGAACCCTGAATGAACAGGAAAAAAGGGCTTCTTTCTAAGTCATTATCCTCACATACTTTCCACAGAATATTCATCAAATGCTGATCTGTGCCTACATGTTAACTCTGGTGACCTCCCTGTGAGGTGTTTCATAGAAGCATGTCGGTCTAAAGCTTCAGAGTACAGCACGGACAATAGTGCTGCATACCTGTGACACCATTACAAACCTGAATGTAACACACCTCAGGGCGGTTCACAAACACTCGCACTGTTATGCTCTTTGACCTTGTTACAAACTATTAGTTTCCGTGACAACAGGAGCGGGGGAACCTGCCGTCTGACGCACATTCGTAACGGTGCTCCTCATTAAAGTGCGCATTTAAATTTCCACCCATGGTAGCCGGCAGAGCGCTCATGTATGTATAATCGCACATGCATCGGGGCATGTATGATTGTGTGATAATGGCGGGCCAGCCTGACAGGCACCGCGCATAATCGCTTCAGGGCAGGAATTGCACAACAATGTGGGTCTGGGTAATGCCTGTGGTTTGGGGCCCTCGGCGGTGAGTGGTGCTGTAAAAATCGCCCGCTTCATGTTAGTGATGGGGAACATATTGAGTTTATAAGTATTTAAAAATTAAATATGAGCCATCTCGCAGCCTACACGCATCCAGTGTGTAAAAGATCTATTTTGTTGTACTGGTGTCAAACAGGTGAAGAGGTTTTTTTTACTCTAATAAAATAAAAGGTTGTATTTCTGGTGTTATTTCTTAAAGGGATAAAATACTGTTTGTAAAACATGTACTGCTGTTTGGCTAAAAATATATGGCTGTGAATTTTTTGGTCTATACACCCTCCTGAATGTCTGTCCGTGGGATCTTCACAGAACTCCAGATTTTCATATGACGGAGCTTTCAGGGCTTTCACTTCTCATTTTAATGGTGATATTATTCAAAATCTTAACATCAGTTCCTCTCTCACACCGTAAAACAGAGCTGAGGTCTTCTTGTTAACCTCACTGGACATTCTTCCAACTTAACTCTCTGACTGGTGAGAAGCTGTGATGGCAGACGGCAGCCGACTCTGCGAGACTAACCGCCGTGCCCGTGCAGACCCTCTGCCAAAACACACAATCACGTGTCCTCCCCGCTACTACCAGAGCAGCTCAGAGAAAAACAAAACATTCTGACTCATCCTGAATGACTGTTTACCTGCCTGACTCTGGACGTCCTCAGTGTTTTTTTTCTCCCTGTGCTGCTGAATGATGCACTGCACTCTGCTTGTATCACTTACACTCAGGAGTGTGTGGGGTGTGTGTTATTGGACACTACGCTCCCTGAGTGATCCGTCCTCTGGTCCACAGCCAGAGGGAGAAGTGGCAAAACAAACCTCGAGTGGGGGAGCGGTGGGTGTGTGATGCCAGCGTCGGAGGTGGATGGAAACACTCGTGCACACATTCAACCTGTTTTGTTTAAATTCGCCAAATGAAAAGCAGCACCTTACAGGGATTTTCCTGGGTCCTTTCCAGAGAGATAAAGGTTCACAGAGTGGGAAGTTTCCAGCTGTGGGACCAGCTGTGTCACCAACCAGGCCTCAAAATATCTCTTATCATAGAGAGTTAGCTCCTATTGCTTTAGACTGTCCTTCAAAGGAAGTTTCCAACTGAATTTTTATGAAAATGATCAGATCATTAGTTGCATATTGGAGTTTGAACTAATATTGATCATACTTTGATTCACTCTTGTTTAAATCCTACCAGTCTCTGTTAATGTTTGATCAATTTAGAACAATCCCTCAATGTAGAACAGACAGAGGTGAGAAAGCATTTAAAGACTAGTGCACAAACCTCCGCCAAGGCATTTCCAACGTTACCTGACGAGTAATTGTCAAAAACTGCTCGATTTCACAGTTAAGAAATCCTAAAAAAAAAACTGTAAACGTCATGAAAATCCATTGAGAACTCTTTAAGTTTTTCGTCAAAAACGTCTCAGTCTGATCTATCTTAAATGTTAGGAACCCTTGAAAAATCCTTGGATTCACATATCTGGGTCACCACCAAAATCTGATCACTTCATCATCCACAGGATGACAAATCATAGGAAAAACCAACAAAACGGTATCCATTAAATGTCTTATCTGTATGTAGACTTTACTCTGATATTGTTCTGTAAATATGAAATTATTTTCTTGACAAAAAAGCTCACTTTTCATAGTTTATTTACCTAACACAGACGTAAAAAAATGGTTAAAATTATGTCAACTTCTTAAGGCATTTAGCCTATTTAATGATAAGTGGTATGTTTTTATTTGCAGTATATTATTGGTCTCCCCTTGTGAAAACGTAGATAAAAAGCCATTTTTAAAAATAATATATGTATTTCTTTTTCATTGACATACTGTATATTTCTATACTTCAGAAACAAAACTATGGTTGGAAATTCAAGCACTTTTAAAGCACCCTGTCCCAAATTCAAGCAATTTCCAAACCTTGAAAATTAAACATTATAATTAAAGTGCTTTAAGGATTTCAAGCACCCTGGATATCAGAATTTTAAAAAACTAGAAATGAAAGAGCAGAAACCTCCACTGAGGCATTTCTGACATTCTTAATCGAGTTACTAGTAAAAATGTGGAAAACTGGCCAATCTCCCAGTGTTAACAAATATTTTAAAACTTCCAGGATCCACATCCAGATTCAGGTCATGTCTTCCTTGTGCCATGATCAACATTCCTTGAAAATTACATCAAACTCTGTTGAGAACTTTTTGAATTATCTTGCTCACAGATGGACGAACAAACAGAAAAGACAAATGGCAGCAAAGCCATAACCAGAGGTAATGATGGATGGCAGCTCTTCCAACAGAGCCTTAGCGATGCAGACAAAATTTTCACCAGACTTAATCTAAACTTGTCTGAGATAAAACTAAACTCTATGAATCTTCTTCACACAGACAGACAGATATGATCCTGTTTACAGCATCTATCTCTGCGTCTTGGTTTCCTGCTGTGGTTTTTGGACATGCTGTTAACAGTTTACGATCAAACACTGACCCAGACAGCACCAGCACATGGAATCAATCATCAATATGCATCTGAGGTTGAAGTAATGTGACTTCATAGCATGAGAATGGCTGCAGCCATAAATACACTTTCACACGTGTGCCACACACAGACATAAACACCACTGGATATCCCCTCTGCTCCGCGCTGACCTGCTTTACTGCCGCCTCTCTCCCCACTCTGTATTCCAGCCTGCTGAGGTTACAGTCCGTCGTTAATAAAATGTTTCTCTGTGGAGAAACAGACAGACAGAAACAACGCAGACAGATGTAGAGCTGGACAGAGAGAAAACATGAGGTTGTGAAATTAATGGGGCTACTCGCTGTACGCTGTTGCTCAATCATATCAGTGTGACGAGCACAGTTACGTCACTTTGACGTGAAAATATTTTCACTTATCTGCATCATATTTTCGCAACTAGCCGAAGCCAAAACAACGGAGAGAGCTGTCTGCTTCAGCTGAAACTTCGAATCAATCACACTGCTCTTTACCACATTTAATTCTTAGACACACATGATTTCTTTGCTTTGTCCTGAAATAAAACTTTCTGAAATAAAACTTTCTAAAATGTTATTTTACCTTTTCTACTGTTTTCTGCTAAGCTTTTAATGTACGTATATATAGTTTATAACAACAGTTCAATACTAATTATTGAATAGGCTGCTCTTTAGGCTTCATGCATTGATCCACTAAATATAATTGCCAATATTTTGATAGTTAAAATAATATTTTCAGCTAAAACAATTTCAAGACCAGTTAGTTCTAGACTTGCGCAATGACAACAAATATTTTAAAATTCTGGATCTGCATCCAGATTTGGAACACCTCCATAATCGATTGACTTCTCCTTTGTGCCATCATCATCATTCCCAGAAAATTTTAACCAAATTTGATGAGAACTTTTTGAGTTAGTACTGAAAATGTGGAAACATATCCTTTTCTGCAATGCTAACAACTCCTTTCAAAAGTTTCTGGATCAGCATCAGTATTCTGATCGCCACAAAAATCAAATCACTGCTTCCTTGTGCCAGAACTTTTTAAGTTACCCTGGTTCATACTGTGTTTTATTTCTAATTTTTTACCTTGGAATAATATTTTACCATCCTTCATTAGGCAATTTTATGTATTTAACACTATGTCATATTGTCTTTGTTTTTAACTCTGTAAAGCACAAATTACTGTATGTATGATTGATGCTCTACAGATAGTCTTGCCTTGTCTCATGGCAAACACAAGGTTAGTATGCTAAACACATCATCACTATTGAATTTTTGGAGCAAAATGAAGGAGAAAAGCTGATGAAGAGTGCTGCTAGCCTCCGAGCTCATGTCCACTTTACCCAAATTCAATTCACTGCATTGCGCATAACATACAAGTACTCAACAAAAGGTGAATGAATGTAAATAAACCACAGATTGTGTGTGAAAATGTACTGATAATCTACAAAGTGATTGCACGAACACAAGTTGAGCCAACATGGTATCAAGTAGGGCTGCCAAGATTAGTCGACAACTAATTTAATAATCAACGTCGTAGTTTGCTTGTTTTTTTAAGCGTTGTCTTCTCTCAAACCTGCCGCTTTATCATCCACTGTCTTGTCTGCCTTTCTGTCCTTGACGCACATGCACAATAGTGGTAATCGGGGTCAGCCGTGATGTCACTGGAAGAGTTATGCCCAAACAGTATCATGGCTAGCCGGCAACGGAGCTCGAAAGTTTGGGATTTTACCAAAACGAAAAAGAAGAATGTGCAATGCAAAATCTGCGAGGCAGAACTTGCCTTCCATGGCAGTACGACTGCGATGCATTGAAAAAGGAAGCATGTCATGGCTGATTCAATTTCTAGGGAAATGGCATACCAAGGGACAGTCGTCTTGGTATGCTAATTGGCTAGTTAGCTGCTAACATTAGCGTCAACAGTGAGCTTCTTACTTATAGCTGTAAATGTTAACATTAACAATGACGATTTCATTAGCCTTACAACACCTTGTGTTTGCTGTAAAGTTATAACAGCTGCAAAGTTCATTAAAAGTTGAATGAACTACCATCTTAATTGTCTTTATTTTTAGTTAGCACATACCTTAAACACTTCAAGCTGGAAGCTAATGATGGTAATACAAGAGCAGCTGCATACTGGTGCGGTAAGCCGCAATTCATGCATGATGTGATTAGTTGACTAATCGCAAAAAAGATTAGTCGACCAACCGCAAAAATTAATCATTGACTAATCGATTATAAAAATAGTCGTTTGTGGCAGCCCTAGTATCCAGGTGCCACAAACAGATGCTATCTTATGTTAAAAATAGTTATAGCGATGCCCCAAAGCTGAAATAAAGCCAGCGGCTTTTGTTCTAAAGTGTAACTTCTTTCCCAGTGATGCTCTTGTTCTCATCGGTTATATCACCTTGCATAACCAGGGAGACCTGTCTCCCGAAATTCTCAAGAAAAAGCCCAAAAAAATTTGCAAGCCAGCACTGACTAACATGTCTGGAGGACTGTTTTGCCTGCAGTTAAGTCCCGCCCACAAAAAAATCACATTGTTTACAAAGTTTAAAAAGGGTCCATGGACTAAATTAGTTTTGCAAGTTACACAGGTCACGAAAATTAAAACTTAGTATTCTGTATCACATTGAAAATCATAATTTAATTAAAATTGAAAATAATCATCACACCTTGTCTGCCTCCCAGGACATCCCTCTCCGAGACCACAGACGGTGTTCACAGCTGTTTTTATGGTGCCAGCTACGGTGATTCAGCACATCAAACACTGAATAGCATGAAAAGTGAGGCGGGGGGTGCAGAGAAAAGGAAAGTTACACAATAAAAAGAGATAAAAAGATATAAAAGTGTGCAGGAATGTTTCCTGCATCGGCCCGTCTGTCTGTCTGCCATCCAGTCTGTGCATCTGCCAGCAGCAGGGCTTTAATTATGAGGCCCAGGTTATACGCACACACACACACAGAGGAGCCTAGCGTCCCACATATCTCTAACACAGTGCCTCACAGTTCCGCTGACTAACCAGTGGCACCAGACTTTGGCCTGCGGCTCCCTGATTCCAGTAAATGTCTCGTTATGCAACTCTTAACAAGTGTCACCCAGTCTGAACTCCGAGCGCTCCGAGTCTCTGCTGCTCCCTCGCCTTCTCCCTCTTCATTTTTCACTGGAGACAGTGAAGGGGGGAGGTCATTGGATTTGACCCACAGGAGGGGGCAAAAGGGGGGGTCCAGTAACCCTTGAAAACCATTAAGTGTGCCCTGCTTTGTGCCGGGGCAGAAAGCAGAGCTGGAGAGGCAGGCGGCAAAGGCAGGAAATGGGGAGGGGGGCGGGCGTGGAGGGCTTCTCCAGCTCTTTGCCTGAGAAACACAGCTGCCCCTCATGTCTTGGGGCAGTGCCAGGGTTGGACTCCTCGACTGCCTCCGGGGGTGAGATGTGTGTTAGTGTGAGAGGGAGAGAGAGCTGGAACAGGCGTAGTGCTGTTCCTTCAGCTCCCTGTCCTACTAATACACATTCAGACGGAGCGAGCGGGGATAAAGTACAGCCGGCTTTGAGCTCACTCAGGATTAGAAAGCTGTAATTCTTAGCTTCTGTATTTCTTTAAGCTGTGTTACTCGGGTCCATGGGAAACACATTTCATACACCATAAGAAATCGTCAACACTTGGTAGGCTGTAGCCAAACTCAACAAGAGCCTCACAGAAAAGTTCAAGTACGAATAAAATGAACGGCGACGCTGAGAGAGATTAGGCAACAAGTAAGTACTAAAATAGAAATCATCCATTAAAATCAATGTGGCAAGTCCATAAACATTTCTGCTTGTGTTTGTAGTAAAATTTGTGTGCAGTGCTGCAAATCAATCAGCAAGAATGTATGATGCTACAGATTGATTTAATGGTGTTTTTCAGCAATTTAACTCAGCAAAAAAGCAAAAAAATAACATTAAAGCAGACAAAGTCTGTTACATAATGTCACAGATCTATGCTGTCTGTATTGTTTTTATTCTATAAAAACATTTATGAGATGCATACATGTGTAAAGTGAAAATGTAGCAACTCTATCTGGTGTTACAAGTATCAAAATTGAGTCGATACAAGTATTAATCCAAAGTGGAGAAAATCGGTTCAAGGGCTGTATATGGAAATATATCTGGCACCCGATTTGTCCACAGTAAGCACAAAGGCTTTTTATTACATGAGCAATTTGTCCACACGAAATGGACATTTGAACCTTGCGCATCAGCCTGATTTAATGTCTGTAATCTGACAGATCCCTCTTGCTAAGATCCAATCTACAATGATTGTGAGCACCCCAAAGCAGCACAGCCCAATCAGTGTCCATTAAAGCAGGAAGAGGTGGAGCTAAAAGCAAGACGACAGCAAGAAATAGTTGCACAGACATTAGCATAGTTGCTAACAGCTCCAGTAGTAGTTTTATCAGATCTGGACTGCATTTCTTTATTAAATGCAAAACAAACAACATTGAAAAACATCATCTGACTGGCCCATGAATGTGATTGACAGAGAGATCCTCCAATCACCTGCCAGATATGCTTTTGAAAGGTTCTGCCCATTCCCAAACACTTCCTATGGGCTGTTGCCCAGATGGACAAGTGAAATACATTGAACAGTCCATCTGTGTCAGATACCATCCCTCTCTGGTACTTGTGATATCTAAAGGAAGGTGACAGCGTAGCTATACTTGTATGTCTATCAACTTTCAGGTTGAGAACCTGTCAAGGAAACTATGGTGCACGCACAGAGAGCTAAGTCAGGTTTGGGTCCGACAATAAATCATTCTTTAACCACTTTATCTGGGTGTGTAGGACAAATATATTTGCATGCATTTAAAATTCCTGTTATAGTTGTGTAGTTGGACTTATGCAATAATTAAAGTTTTTCTGTGACAAAGTGACAAATACTGCAGTTATGTCAATTATGCCTGAGGCTACAAGGACATACATGGTCACTGTTACTTTGTTTTAAAAACCAGAGAGCACCAACATTGTCAACAAAACATGTCGACTTTGGTGGGATTATAGAGAAAAAGACCTGTACTGCCTACCAGATCATTACAGACAATAGTCGCAAAGGGGTTAACAAGATTATTGAGATTTTCAGATATTAAAATTTCCAAATACCATACAACCCTGTATGAAGTAAAATCAACAGTATCCATCAGGGTTGGGATCATGTGATGAGATGCTCTTTATGTATTCAGTCTAAGTTATGAAACAGCCTGACATGGACCCATGACCTGTGTTTGGAATAAAGTTTCCAAACACTTGTATCCACACCTGCTCCTCGGCCCATGTGAGCGTCTCCTACCCGAGCTACGTTCACTGTAACACCACGAGGGCTCACAGTCAGTGGGTACATTTACATGGTAATGACCTGAATGTCGCTTTCTGTCCAATCTGCTCTGACCTGGGTGTTTGTCTGCTCCGGCACAGTTTGTTTGGAGAGCCGTGGGAGTGTTTACCAGCGTAGGCCGAAGAATTCCAGGTCAAGAGAGCGCAGCATACACAGAAAACCTCCGACAAGAATTGATCCCGATACTGACATCAAAGAGCACCTGAGCCACCCAACTCCACGGGGCTGAAACCAAATATTTGTCCTGCAGTGACGTATGAGTCGTAGAGAAATACAAGAAAGAAAGTATAAACTGTGTTGTATTCTGTGTGTGTAATTTGTGAGTAAGCTGTAGAGGGGCTGGGTGATATGGACCACACATTATATCTGAATATTGACATAAAAGGGAAAAAAATAAAATAAATTGTAGTAAAATCACCATAACAATGACCTTTGATTCTGTTCTAATAAAATTCAAATGATATTGATACCCTCCAAACAGATAGAACCTAATATAGGAGTTCTGGACACCTAACAACAGGCCTTTTTTACATAATGAGAAATTAAAGCCACACTGCCTCAGCTGAACAACAGTGGAAATAGGGATGCACTGATGCATTGGTATCTGCCCCATTGTGGAAGGATCAGATATCCTTTCCTGTAATGTCCTATCAATTTAATCATAGCATCAAACACAACTAGCAGCTGATTCAAAGAAAACATTTGATATAGTACAGAAGAAAAGACCTGTTGGACAAACTCTGCTGTGTTTTAATGGTCAAACAGGAGAGAAAGTGTTGGTTTTATGGGAGAATTACACCAAAAGATGCAATTAGAGATACACGGATATCAATTTAATTTTCAATTTTACAGTTAACTGGAAACATTTTAATACAATGGGTTTGTTTAAAATTTTATCACACTTATATTCTTTGTGTAATAATTATTAAAAAAATCTTCATTAATGACCTGTGGAGTAAAAAAAGTGCAGAAACTTCTTGATACTGAGTCATATCTTTTGTAAAAAGAGAGAAAAAGAGCATTTTATAAATTAAATAATAATAATAATTTTATGAATAAAAATATGCTGGCAACGTAGCAGTAAAAAACACAGATGCACAAAAATATTGCATCTTTTGAGGTACAGTTATGTATTAATGAATACTAAGGCTCTATTCTTTTAATTATTGATTTAAATGACACATTTTGACATTGTTTGTGTTGTAGTTCAACCTCCAGCCAATAGTTGGCAGCAGCTATGGGCTGCCCTAACTTTAGATTAACTCACTAAAAAATACATAGGCTGGTTGGGGCAGGACTTACGGCTTTCTGACCAACAGCACCTACAGCTGACCACCTACACATTGCTAGGAATAACACACGTCCCTAACTGTGCAAAATGTTTTCTAGAATTAAAACAGGCAACGTGAAAAACATTAACCACCTGTGCAGAAAGAAGACTAGAACACATCAAGTGTTGACATTTTTGACAACACTGTATACATATTTATTTTTGCCTTAAAAATCAGCTTTTACCAGTCTACTGCAATACATTTCTGCAGTTTCAGGCAGAAGGCACTGCAGGTTTTGGCAATTCTGCACTGACTTCAATTATTTACAACACTGGTTGCTGCTTGGCAAAGACCTGCACCCTCTGGGTAATGAAGAATGGCAGCCTCTGTAATATGATAAAAACACTGGAGCCCAAATGTGCCACTTGTGCCCAGCTGTATATCACTGGCATTGCTGTGACTTTGCTTTGGTGCTGCACTTTGACCCCTCTTGCTCCCTTCACCATCAGGTAGATGTTATAATGTCCAACTGGCCAGGTATCAATATTCAATTTTACTCTTCATGAAAATGCTCCAGAAATGTAATGAGTATATCACTGTCAGTGTTTCTTACTGTAAATCACCTTTTTTGAGCATTTGGCCCAGAATATTTTTAAAAACTTCAAAACTATTTTGGTATAATGAGGGTTGTACCTTGTTCAACTACATGCTGAAGTATCCTGAGGACTCTGTTGCTGAAGTCTGTTTATGATACTTCAAACATTTACATTAACATCATGTGGAGTGTGATCCAGATAATCAGGCAGTTTGTTGGACATTAGAAATAAACAAGCATCTTTCCATCGCGCTTTGGCCATACATAATTTGTGCCATCTGTTCATCTTCCTGTTGGATGGCGTCCTGAGTCCAGAGACAGAGTCCAGTCCTCTCACAAAGCTCCTCCAGCCTGGTCCCCACCCGCCACAACTGTCCTCAGACCTCACACTGTTGCAGACGGCCCGGAGTGTGGAGGCCGTCATGACTCAGTTCAGACACGACCAACTGTGAAGGATCAGCAGCGCCGAGAAACAAGCTGGGCCTCAAACAATTACCAAGCAGACGGCCTTAATCATAGATTAATGAAAACTTCATGTGCTCCGGCCGGTTCACCTCAGGTGAGTTGTGCACAGATCAGTGACACAGAGAAATGATCCCTGCTTAACTTTGAGCGAGAGACGTGAACTATGAGCAATAATTTGAGATGTCAAACAGCGAGTGGGGCTGGTGTTTTCTATGAAAGTGATCAAAAACGCCAACACATTCAGCCTGTGCGTAAATTAAATCTCCACCAGTGAATCAATAATGTTTCCTAAAAACACAGGATTTACTGTTCTCATTCTCTCGGTGTTTTTCTTTCTCATGAAGGTTCACAGTGCTAAGAATGAAAGGCAAACAGTTTTTAAGCTTTTGTCTGAATCTTAAGAGTCAAGTCACATCAGACTTTGTTTATACAGCACATTCATACGCAGAGTAACAACATGTACCTCTCTTCAATCAAGTAATTAATCCCTCTTTCTTGTTTGTCCCCAATTCACTACATGATTTAACAAAAAGAGCAGATAGCGTAGGTCTTGTTCTGTTGTTTACAAAAAAACAACATTGTGTAATTAGGAAAGCACTTAATCAGCATTGGATTGGTATCAGCAGATAACAGAGAGGCAGATCAGAAAAGAATAACATCTATGGTCCATTAAACATCTGTTTGCAACTGCGATGTACATATGCCCATCCCAGGAAGTGCAGGGTCAGTCATGTGACCTGGAGCATGTCATGTTGTAATGGACCTTAATCCAACAGCAGACATGTTCTTGTGATGCCACAATTAAGTTTGGAAACTCCAATGTTATAATTATGTTGTGCTGTTGTATTCCAGACTGTTTAATCATACTGATGTCAAAATTCTGACAAATGTTTTCATATTATTGTTTCCCAATTAAGAGGCAACAACAAGGACCATTGATACTGAAAACTCAGAGAGACATTGGACCATATTTTATGTAAAGAAAAACAAAAACATGTTTGATCAGCTGACATCAGATGAAAGCAGATGCAACTTTGACCTTTCCCTGGTAAGAACCAATACAATCTCACCACACTTCAGCTATTACTTTTAGAATAACTGCTAATATCTTCATTAAATGCCAGCCTTTTAAATCAAATCCATGATTATCAAAAGTCAATAATTAATAAAATGAATGAAATAAATGCACTACATGCTTTTATTGACCATATTTGCTTACAACACTATCATGTTTAACATTACCTAACAGGCAATACATGGTAATAAACTTGTAAAAATAGAAATGCCTCAAAATAATGCTAATATTAATTGAAAAACAAGTTCAACATATTATTTGGCACAGTTTTCTTTTATTCTCTATTACTCAGGTCTCATAAATGTGGAAGGCATAAATTGTTATCTTGATTAATATTCATATCATTAATTGCCCAGCTCTATGGGATAGATTTGCTTATGGCTTAATACATAACAGTGTGATTTTTACCACGAAACAGGGTCTGAAGTGAACATTCAGTGGGTAATTCTCAGAGGGTTTTATACCAAATGGTGGATAAATGTCAGTTGTGTGTAAATAAATGCTGAGATGTATTTTTGAGTCTGATAATCTTATAAAAAGATCAGAATTGTGAAACATTCAACCCAATTAGCTGTACTAAAATCAATGCTTATGACCAAAAAACACAATTTATGAAATTAGCCCAAGGAAAACTCTCTTAGCTAATGATTTTTTTTATTCTACCAACAATCTTTGCTTATAAATCAAAAAGTATGACCTCTAAATGGATTTGCATGTTCCTCTTTTAGTTAGGGCACAATAAAATAAAAACAGCTGTGAATCTCTCTGCGTTTAATGTCTAATTCCGTGATTCAGACCGCGATTCCGTGATCGTGGATTTTATAGGGCCCTACTATTCATGCTCACAAACATAATTAAAGTCAATTTAGTGACACCAATTAGAAATATCAGCATATTGGATATCAGTGAAAAATCCAGTATCCTGCAACCCAATTGGTGTAAAAGGAAAGACACTTTCCACATCCGGTGCAAGTTTCCTTTAAAGAAATCTTAATAAATACAAAATGATTTAAAATGTCTGTACTGGTAGTGTTTAGCTATAGGATGTATTTATTTGACATGGGCAAACTGATCATAATGCTTCATCTATCAGGTGAAGCATTATGTTTTTAAGTTTTAAGCAAGACCATGTATATATCTGAACAGTCAAAAATGGGTCTAAAAATACTGGTATCTTGGATATCAGCAAAATAGTATCAAGCATTCATAAAAATGAGCATGGCAATAAGCAAATATTAGCTACAGAGGCAAGGAAAAACTAAACAGAAACCTTAAACAGAACCAGACTCATGATGAACAGCCCTCTGCTGAAACTGCCAATGCTCTTGAGAAGAGGTCCATCACACAATTAACATACTGTCACATTTTAAATTCATCATGTTGATTGATGAAGACTGATATCATGGGGCATGCAGAAGTGAAATAGTCGTAAACTCCTCATTTATAACTGGAAAGAAATCTTTTATACATTTCAGCAGGAAGAATCTGTGAGCTACACTAATCGAAACAGACATACGTAAGTTAAAAGGCCATCAGAGAAAAAACAGTCCATCATTGCTGCCATAAAATTTCCATTCCACATTGTCATCTTTCCTCTTCTCCCCGGCCCTCTCTGGCTCATAAGTAAGCCCGGCTCTGCAGACACAATGTGCGATAGCCCCCCTGTGTAGAGGCGAGGGGAGCTCTATGAATAACTCCCCCTCGCAGCAGTGAATGGCACTTTGCTTTCCCACACTATTACTCAGTCTACACCCCCAACACGGCAGGATAAGCAGCCAGCCCGGGCGGTGGCGATGGCTGAGCACGCCTCTCCAAGCCGCCAATCACACTCTTACTGTAACAAATGGAAAAACACAAACTTAACAGGTTTTTATGTACGTTAAAAAGACACAAGACATGTCCACAGTCCCTGTCAGTGTGACCGTTTCATTCATGTTTTATAAAATGTCAATGATTGACTTGAGTGGAAAATGCTGCCGGGGAGCAGAACAACACTCGGCTATATAATAACTTTGTAATTACAGTGTAACCGGCGAGAAAGTGTTGACCACAGCTGAGTTTTCAGGTCACCGAGGCGCTGCTGCAGCTGACGTACCTGCAGGTTACATCATCTCAGAGTAAAGACATTAATAAAGTGATGGACTCTTACAAAGTCAACACCAGCACTGATATTTTACTCTGTTGACACAAACTCTGACTTCACATGAGCAGGGCTCTTGTTTTTAAAGGTTTTGCTCAAGCACACACTTCCTATTCCGCCTGATTGGTGGATGTCATTTCAGCAGCATTATTGGCAGATTTGAGCCATTGTTTGTAGCTGTCACATTTCCTGATTTCAGTCATTTTTTTCCAGCGCAAATACTCTTTTCTCTTTTAAATTATCGTGAAATAGTCACTTTCAGTAGGTGGTTATTAGGGGACTGGCTCTCAAAGTCAGAACCAGGATCATAGGGGTAGTGGGACACTAACAAGGGGGTTTCAAGAAGGGTTTTAAAGGGATGGAAACTTTCCAGTAAATTTCCAGAAACTTTCCAGGAACTTTCATGGGAAGATAAGCTGAAAAATTTTGGACATATTCCAAATTGGAAACATTTTATGTAAATTTATGGGAGTCAAATGGAAATCAGGGGTGATTTTAAACAAACTGTATTATATCCAAACATAAATATAAACATTTGTTTTGTCATAGGCGGACATCCATGCAAAGTACTACAATTAAACAACATTACATTTCAACAGGTTTATTTGTAGAAGGAACCTTCAAGTTTGATTATTTTATTGATCAATCAGTTTCAGCGTCACTTTATGTCCACAGGCTCAAAAATGTGGCCTAAATAGTCCAGGGTTCAAGAATCATCTGTGCATGTGATGGAGGAATGACAGTGCATGTAGGGAGCATGGCCTCAATACTCCTGCAGTAAGCAGCGTGCTGCGTGCATGTGGTTGAGGAAGAGCAGATGCATTTTTAAGTATACTTGCATGATGTTGTATTAGTCAAGATTATGTTAAAATATTTTTTCCAAACTATATTTAAGGACAAACCTTCAGTTTTGTAAATTCCAGCTTTATTCCAGTTTATGGAAAGTTTCCAACTTTGATGATTCTCAGAATTTTGCAACCCAAGGTACTTGAGGAGGTTTCTGCTTCAAGTAAAAGTAATAATTTAAAATTTTAGAAAAAATGTGAGTTCTCACATTAGTAAGGATCTCCTGGAAAAATGGAGGTTGTGTTGTCACAGCTGAGCAGACTTTGTTTTGCTGTAGAGTTTTTGACAGTTGTTATGTAAACCAGATAACTCACAAAAGTCTGTGTTCAGGTAAGCAGGTGAATTTTTACCCTCTAAAAATTGGCCAAAAAAATCCCATATGGGCCAGACTGTACTGCCTACAGGTGCTCAACATCATGCGATAAAAAAGTGAGAGCAGAACATTTTAGGACAACATGACCAGCCCTAGCCACACATGTGCCCGGCCTGTGCTGTGTTTACTGTGAGTATTTCACCACACTGAAGGGGTTTTTCCACTCTCTGGTGATCTGACTCACTGCACTACACTCCTCAGCCCGACATGAGTTTGTATTTTTTATAAACACTGAGGTCAAAAGCATGAATGTGGAATATCTGTGCAACATTTACACCAAAATGACCAAAAATGTCAAAGTTCTGCCTGCATTTTCTGGACATTTCTGTCTTAATGATTCAAAGCTGTGATCCTCACCGGCTTTAGTGAGTGACATGAGTGTGTCACTTCTCAGCACATGACTAAAACATGACAGCCGCCTCTCTGACAGAGGAAGAGAAAAGAACTCATCCACCGCTTTAAATTACTTCACCAATCCAGACGGCCCATAAGAGAGGGAAGCCGTGATAAATCTCCGTGTGACTGCAGGCTCAACATGAATTCCCACTGGGAGAGTCGACTGTCATCAATTTATTGTCAGACACCACTGAAACTATCTGTCTCCAAAGAGAGGTTTACGCCCTTCAGTAGTGTTCAGAGGGAGGGCCTGTCACACCACATCAGAAATTTTAAGTCCCTTCTTGTGTAATGTGTTGGACAGTCTCCAGAGCACATGAATGCTTCTGATATCTCCTTACAACAAGAGCCCCACACTACTTTATTCAAGACGCACACTCTAATATGGAAAACTTTGATTCAGCCTTAAGCCCTAATAAATAATCTAATGACAGGAGAGGGAGGAGAATCTGCTGCACCAGGGCTGGGAAATAAGGAGTAAAACACATCTCTAGATTTTGTTTCTGTGTGGTGATACATGATATACACCTACATCAGGGCTCCTTCACTCTCAACACTTCGTAAGAGCTTTATAGTACAACTTATCAAAACAAACAGCATTCAACACAAATGTGGTTTACTTCAGTCTTTTCTGTTTTATGCGCTTATATACTGATTTGTAACAGTGCTACAGTCATATTACTAAAACATATACAAGCCAAGGTGCTAAACATTGAATTAGAAGAAGAACATTAAGTTTCCTACAAGTAGGGCTGAAAATTGATAAGATTTTATTGACACCAATGTCAATAACAATCCTGCTTATCAATTCAATTCTTTAACAGTTTCTTTATCGATTCCTGATTTAACTTCTGTGTAGGCAAAAGTTGCTCTGCAAGGGGTTTTAATGGCAACAATGTCAAACACATGACACTCCTAATATTTATCAATGCTGCTCTGCATTGATCAACGCTGATGTTGGCACTTACTGAATTGATAAGCAAAAAGACTAATGATATTGATTTGTTAAGAGAGTGCTCCTCGATTCTCAACTGGAATTGGTTTTCAATACTCATCCCTACCTACAAGAGGGAAAGTGAGAGAATGCACTGAGACAGAAATCTATGAAACGCTGCACCAGCGTCTCGTTGCTGCCTCCATTATTTCTTGTGTTGTCCATTAAGAAAGGCCAAAATAAACTTGATAAAGTAACTTTTATTCAACTTGGTATCCAATATTCAAGCAGTTTAAGACTTTCAAAAAGGTTTTAATGATCTGATGAAACCGGTTCATTTTTTTTTTTAATTAAGAAATAACAAATGGTAGACGCAGTCCTGGTATTATGACATTTGATTAAGAAAAATTGAAATAAATCGGCACCTCTTCAATACCACAACAACAAAATTAGAAGATGCAGACACCCAACACTGGGCTGTTTTATTCTTTAATTAATTTTGATATACAAAAGTTGCAGAAAAACTGTTACACAATTTAGGACCTCACCTTTTCCATGTCCCCATTTTGAAATGATAAAATATAATCTGTATGATTTTATTTGGCATTAAAAAATACAGAAACTTAATGCTATGCAGTTGTATTTTGAAACAAGAGAAAAGTGACCAAGTTGCACTAATAAAGGAAACATTTTTCTATTAATCAGAAAGCAGACAAGAGTTAGCCTTCATTTTTTTATCAACTAAAGATGATAAATCACCAGGGATGAGATTTAATTTATGTGGTCATTAATTTGTGAAGATCTGACGAATTCTTGTGACTTTTATCTCACCTTAAAATTATTTTCCGCTTGTTACATGGTGTTACTGCAAGAGGGAAGAGGGAGGCTTGAATTTATCTGAGGGTTGTTGGACTGTCTCATAGAATGACAAGAAAAGGAGAAAAGTGCTGAGAAGTTAAGATGATTTAACATCTCCTAACACTATAGATTATCTTCAGGTCAATAAGCATAATACTGTACATGTATCTCACTGCAAACTGTCTTTTTGCAGAACCATTTCCACAAATCCTCGTCAGCATAACATTAACCATGCTGTCTCATCCTCTATCCTCTATAAAACTCAATATGTCCCAGCCCTACACTGTGCCAGAGCTCACAGCTTTTTAAAGAGCATACTAAGAAAAGACATGAGGCAAACAGAGAAAAAACCCAGTTGAGTCAGCAGACTCATATAAATCACATACTGCAGGGAGAAGTCAGATGACTGTCTAAGGTCATGATAGCAATTGGTCAGTTTGCTGAAGAGCCACGAGCTGGATGACAATGGTTATACAAGACTATGAATGAGCACAAATGATGTTAACGGCTGCTTAACCCTCTGTGCATGCACTTCATGTGGAGAGAAGAAAGGATCCTTTGGAGCTATTGACAGTCATTTCTGCTGGAGAGATAACACTGATAGCCAGAGGTGATTAAAGTGATAAAATATAAGCAGTATCAATCAAAAATAGCTTCATAATGTGACAGTAAAAAGACAATAAAACACCACAGATATGCCTGGAGAGGGATGTGCCAGAGATACCACAGGATGATTCAAAAAACACAATGAAGTCCCTGTCAGGGCACCGTTAAGATGTGTCTGCAAAATGGACTAAAATAAATCGCACCATCTAATAAAGCAAAAGCAGCAGGCATAACTCACAGTCACACTTTCACATTCTGTAATCATCAGGTGAAAAGTAGGGTTGGGCAACACACCTGTATATTAAGGTTGCCAAAATCTGTGCATGTGTTTTCCAATGATAAAATCTACATTATTTTAATAATCAAAGGTATAAGACATAGCAGGAACTAAGTGATCGAAGTTGTGTTTTTGAGCTTAAAAAAGAAAGTTTACCGTCTAAATTGCAGGTCGGAGATCTTTATTTCAGCAACAGCTAGACAACCGGTTTCGTCCACGTCACAAAATTTGCCAACATTTCTGTGGAATTTAAAAGTCAAGTTTGTTTGCAAGTGTTGTCTAAATTAAATGATATTTTCTTTGTTCATTTGCTTCAACTAGAAATGAAATTGCAAATAAGTTGGCGACATTTTAAAGAGTGGTTGGAATAAGAGATGAGTGAGTTTTGCACCTCGACAATTTTATTTCAAAACAATGCCAACATGTTTGCGCAGTTCAGACAGTGTGCAGGAGGGGGTCTGCAAAACCCTTCATCAAAGACAGAGAACATTGTTTAAACTGCAAAAATATGTTGACAACTTCTCTTCTTATAGCAAAAAAATAAAAAAGCCAGAGGGCCATTTCAACCTCCTCTCTAGGTGTTGCAGTCATGTTTGTGCAATTACAACAGTATGCAGGAGCAGACCTGCAATATTCTAGACCAAAAGATGCAGGGCGCTCTTAATTGCACTAATTTGTTGGCAATGGGAAGTAAAGCATAACTGTTTAAATTCTAAAAATATAAAGTTTACACCTACTTTTCAACTATTACCAACAGACAATAATCTTTATTCAAATCTTTGAAGAGAAGAGAATGACCGCCCTTTCTAAACCACACAAAAACGTTGGCAACGCGTAGAAAAGTGAGCAAAACTGTTAAGATGTGAAAGTTTTCAGCCATTTTACCAAATGTTGCAGACTCTTGTCAGTCTTTAGTAACATTTGTAATACAATGAAAGAGGAAAGCATAAATGGCAAATTAGCAACATTTGTAAAAGTGAGTGAAAATGGCAAGAGCTGAGGATGTCAGGCCTTTTCCTCAAAAGTTGCAGACAAAATTGCAATTGAAACAGTCTGTAAAAGTCCACCTGAAATGACCAAAAGATACAAACACAATCTAAACTGCACAAATTTGTTGGCAAAGTCACTTCAGAAAAGAGAAAGAAGTAAAGCAGAAAGAGAAATTTTCCTTTCTACAAAATGTTGCCAACAAACACAATGATTTTGATTTCATGAATAATAGAAGAAAAGATAAAGCAAAGTCCACATTGTACGAAAATGCTAGAATTATAAAAAAAATTGAGTGCAAAGGGGAGATGGGGGGGTTTCAAATCACTTTTCCAATGTTGCTGACACATCTGTGTAATTAAAACAGTTTGTTGGAATTTGCCTGCAATATTTGATTAATAAAAACAACAAACTGCTTCATAACAAATGCTTTTGTTTTGTTTTGTGATATCACACAAGCATCAACATGGTTTGCTTTTATTGACAGTATACGTGCTCTTAAAATGGAAAATGGATAAATTAAATTAATGTGATAGCTCTTTTTATTATATTTTGAAAGGAAGTGAAAACGGCAAGATGTCAGAGTTTCAGGCTATTTTTCCAAATGTTGACAATAAAATGTGTAAATTCAACAGTGTGCAAAAGTCTGCCTTAAATATCTGATTATTTGACAGTGAAAACAGCAAACTGCCCAGTACCAAGTGAATGGGACCTCTGTCTTTGCTGTCATGAAAGCACTGTGGTATCAACATTGTTCATATGTTACCGATGTTAATACTTCTGTAATAAATAAAATAAATACTAAGAAACGTAATTCTTCTTTTAATCCTTGGAAAGTGGGTGAAAGTGCCGAGACAGGAGGATTTCCAGAAACTGTGCAATTCATACAGATGTTTGTCTGCATTCTCTTTGCAACAATAACCAGTAAATTGTTTTTATTGTTTTTAATTATTTTTATTTTAGGAACATCTGGTTTTGTTGTGTGGTATCAGTCAGGCATCAATACTGTTTGGCTCTACAAAACATGTCCACTAAAGTAGATTAAAGAGAGATAATACCCCGTTTACTACACAATTCAAAGATCATTCTGTTGTCAAAAGGCATATCTTACTGTTGGTTTTTACTGTGAACAACCACTTGCCTCGAAATCTGCAAATTAACATCAACATAAATATTTAAACAAGGAGTAGGCAACTGGGGGTCCGGGGGCCGAATGCGGCCCTCCTACTCTGTTAATGCGGCCCACCTGTCAGTTTGAAGTTTGAAAAAATGTACGTTCATGATGAAAATCAGACCAACTCTGAGAAATAAGGGACTCTAGAAACAGGTGTTGTTTTAATTAGCTGTTTACTTTTTTTGTAAAAACTCATTTGGATAAACTAAACTGCACTGAAAACAAATATGTTCATGTTGAAAACTGTCAAAATTTGCTGCTGAATGGAAAAAATATATGGCTATGAATTGTCAATGGATTTATGAAAACATATATAAGTAAACATATAATTTGCTGTAAATGTTTCTTTAAAACTCCCCTTTGTACATTTGTTAGGGATGCAAAATCTTGGATTTTTACTGATATCTGATATGCTGACGTTTCCAAACTTATCATCCTGACAGATTATTTGTGTAAGTAAAAGATGTGAAGCAAGAAAAAAACAGTTTTGTTTTTTAATAATTATACCTTTGATTTATAAAAGGGGAAATTCAGTGATGTTTTGGCAAACAATTATAGTAGGTTTGTGCATTCAACCAAAATTACAGCCAATATTTTGGGTGTTTAAGGTCAATTTGTGCTGCTAAAATATTAGATGCAAATATATGCAAATATATTCTTGCTGGTGATACCGATAAGCACGTTTTTAGGCAATAATCTGTAGATACCTAGACTGCTCCGATAACATTGTGCATCCCTAACATTTGTCACAACAGAAATAAAAATGTATATAAAGTATATGCCCTGGCTTGAATTTTGCATTTAGCTCATTTCATTGAGTACTACTAATAGCATTAACAGCATTAATGTTAGTAAGGTAATATTGTATGACAGCTATATATACACATAATAATCCAGTTAAATGCCATTATATTAGCAATATAAGGCACTCATGCGATGAGGACTATATCAATGTGGCACTCCTGTAACCAAAGTTGCCCATCCCTTACATAAACAGCAATGTTTTCCCTAATATGTTTGACAGCATATCTTTAAAACTTGCCCAGCCCTACTTGAAGCCACTTTCTATCACCACAGACATGAGTACTTTGATAAGAAATGCCACAGTCTTGCAGCAAAAGCATCAGCCCTCTCTCACAATCAAACCTTCACATGTCTCTCTTTTCACCAACACAGAGACACAACAAAACCAGACCTACCTTCCAGCCTGCAGAGCTGTTGCTGTCCCCCTTGTCCTTAAAATAAGGCACACTCTTCACCATCCAGTCATAAATCTGAGACAGGGTCAGTCTGTTTTCAGGAGAGCTCTCGATAGCTTTGGTGATGAGGTCTGCATATGACATATTCCCCCACGCGTTCCTCCGGGAGGAGCTGCTCTTCCTCTGGGCAGCAGCGGCAGCAGCGGCGGCGGAGGAGGTCGAGCCCACCGGGGAGGAGAGCAGAGGCACCTGCTGCTGCTGGGGCTGCTGCTGCTGGGGCTGGTGGTGATGTTGGTGATGCGGGAGTTGCGGGTTCGGTTGCTGCTGCTGCTGCTGCTGCTGCTGTTGGTGTGGAGCTTGCTGGTGGACACAGTTCTCCTGACACTGGAAATCACTGCACAGGATGACGGGCTTCTGCTCCGTGAAGTCCTCGGTCTCCTCCAGGAGGCTCAGGTTGTTGATGAAGTCGTTGTTCCCCGCGGGCTCCTGCTTCACGGAGGGCACCGGGGAGGACGTGTTGGAGTCGCCGGGGTTGATGAACTCCGGCCGGGGCAGGGGCCAAGTGCACGACCGGGGCCGGGAGAGGGGCTCGAAATCCGGGTCGATTTCCACCAAGTGGGGCTGCTGGGCTGCTTCCGCCATGGTTGAAAGGTTGACGGAGCAGAGGGTTAAAATGTCATGTACAAATGTGGCGACCTCAAAAGTAGTTCGCCTTTGAAATGTGCGCCAAGTCGAGATGAATCAGTCCGCGAAAAGCAGAGCTCCGCCTGGGCGAGAAGTCTGCGCTGGAAGTCACATCCCCAGCCGGTGAAAGCGTCTTCACTCACTCCTTAAAGTCAAGTTTTAATGAGAATAAAAAGTTCTCTTCGGGTTTGTTGTGGTTATCCAGTCGCCGCGGCGCTGCCTCCGTCCAGCCTGTTGACTCTCTGTGTTGTACAGCATGTGAGGACTTACTGGAACTATCATTTGTCAGCTGACACCGCCCTCATTTGATTGACAGCCGGGGAGAGCCAATGAGCTGCCGCGAAAGAGTCGGCTGAAAAAAGTGGTCCTTGTTTTCATTCCTCGGTCTAGTAAACATCTGAGGACCGAAAATGAACTTTTCTCTCTAAGCTGAGATTCATCCTCTTATATATGATGCAAAAGTCCTCAAAGACTGATTTTTAGATTTTGAGGAACACGTTAGTTTACTCTGATTAATGTTAGGCGTGTATAAAACACTTATAAACGGAGAAGGCAGTTCAAGTATGAAACATGCAGTGTAAGTGCAAAAGGAGGAAAAATAAGGAAGACTGTAAGAACCCATGACTGAAAGGGGGTCTAAAAATAATGCTCTATCAGTAATATTTTGTTGTAGAGGTTTAAAGATTTCTTTACTCTTTACTTACAAACAAATACCCTGTTTTTATTGATTTTCATTGCAAAAAAAAAGTCAAATTCAAGCATCTTTTGTGTTGCTTAATTTATATTCTCATTAAAAAAGAGGCTCTGTAGATCATTTATTAGCCCTTTCATGCCTGAAAACACAAATTATAGCCAGAAAATTCTAATTTTTTGGAGCTGAAATGTTTATTTCACTTTCTACTGAAATCCTAAAAAAATCAAAATTTCCATAGAATTTAACATATATATATATATATATTGTATCTCATTTGGTATGTTAGGTGTTTTTGGCAACTGATAATCCGTTTGAGGACATTATTATCATTTATCTGATTGTGTTCAGATTTTTTTTAGCAGTTTGTTGATCATGTTGATCAGATAGAGGTATCATAAAGGTATGTATCAAATATGATACAACGTGCGTTAAAGGGTTAAAGGATATTGGTTTTGTAAATGTATTTTGCATATATCTAAATATCTGTATGAGATTTTAAAATAAGAAATGCTCCAAGAGCACAAACCTTCACCAAGGCATTTCCAACATGTCACTAAGGTGGAAAACTGCCCTGAAAAATGCTAACAAAAAATCCAGGATCCACAGCCAGATTCATCCCCACCTAAATCTATCAGTTCTCCTGTGTGCAGTCACCAACATTTCCTGAAAATGTCGTCAAAATCTGTCCATAGCTTTCTGAGTTATTGGCAAAAATGTGGAAAACCGCATCGTCCCACAATATTAAGAAATCCTTAATAGAACTCCTGGACAAGCATCTAGATTCTTCTTCTTTGTGAACAACATGCCATGAAAATGTCATCAAAATTGGTTCACAAAGTTTTGGGTTATTCTGTTCCCAAACTCCCAAACAAACAAACTAGAGGTGCTCCAACAGCACGAACCTCAGACAAGTCATTTTTGGCACTATTTCAATTAATTTCACACCGATAAGAAATCCTCACATCCAATTTCAGATTCCCACTTAAATCATATCACTTGTCCCTTGTACCTTGACCAACCCTCCCTATAAGTGTCATTAAAATTCACTGAAGACTTACTGGGTTATAAGCAAAAATATGGAAAACTACCCTATCTCAAAATGTTAACAGATCTTTAAAAAAAATATTCCTGGATCCACATCCAGATTTGGATCACCACCAAACCTAATCATCTCTGTGTGCTGTGAACAACATTCCCTGAAAATGTTATCAAAATTGGTGCATAACTTTTTGAGTTGTCCTGTTCACAAACTCACAAATGGCATAAGCTCCTTGGCAGAGGTAACAAGGCTCTTTGAAATAACAGGTTATGAAGTAAGATGAATGTGTAACCTGCAAATGTTTCAAATCTTTGACAGAGTTAAAATATTAGAGATTCATGGAGACTAATCATACATTACATACATTAAGTAAGGTAAATACATCGCCAATAGTAACTTTGATCAGCTTTGCCCCTGTAAAAAGAGAAGTGGATCAGAAGTTAGGCTGTACATTATTGCAGATGGGGCCAAGAGCTCTGCTTTATATACTGAATTTTAGTTGAGAGCAAACTAAAGAAAAACAGCACTGGGGTGATTGTTCACTCCACTGGATATATTACAATGCTTCACTTTTATGCTAGGGTGCCCCCTGGTTTTCAGTCTATATCACTCCAGCCTGCAGGACACATAGGCTGTACAGTCTGTCAAAGTACTACCAGGACAAAGAGGTTCACTATGGAAGAGGTAATTGTGTTCAGTGCTGAGTATAATAATCCCAGCAACATGTTTTAGTTTGTTTCACCTCAGGGCATTAGCTCTTGGGGCCATCTGCAACAATGTATTCCTGGGCCTTGGTGCCAGTTTTCTCCCTGTTCAATGTATTTACCATTGAAATTAAGGTCATACAATTCCACTTTCAAAATATACAAATACAGTACTAGGGCCTTTCTGTGTAGTTTGGGTACTGTCCCTGTGCCATCGTGGGCTCTCTCCAGGTACTTCAGTTTCTTCCCCCAGACCATAAACATGTTCATTAGGTTAACTGGTGACTCTAATTTGCCTGAAGGTGTGAGTGTGAGAGTGAGAGTGAATGGTTGTCTGTCTCTCAATGTGGCCCTGAGATTGGCTGGTGACTGGTCCAGGATGTGCCTTGCCTCGCTCATAATGTCTGCTGGTATACGATCCGAAAGGGAAAAGTGGTAAAGACAACAGATAGATGGATGGATTAGTTTAATAAAGTTTAGTAAAGGTAACATGCTTTACCTCTTTTCAACAAGTTAACTCTGGTCCCTCTGTCCCAGATACTTTTATGATGTTTCTTCTTGTTTCAGATATTTGATTTCAGGATGCATATAAACCCTTCTGTCGTAGTCCTGTTCAGAAAAGGCTGTTTTAACGTAAATACTCATCATTTGTGTCTGGCAGCACCCTTCTGAAGAAGTGGATGTGGCTCTAATGTTGACTGTAATTGCACAGATATGCCCACACAGTCCCCAATATGACAGAGGGTCTGTCATATTGGGGAAGTGACATAAATAGGGAACTTCTTTAAACAGACTGTACAGCACAGGGGTATCCAACATGATGCCTGTGAGCACCTTTTGTCCCATAGGTGGCCCTTAAGGTGCCTGCAGTGACTTTATAAAAATAGCCTAAGTTACCACCACAGAGCTAATAAACAGCAATTTCTGTTATTTTATCTTTTATCCTATTTAATCATTTGCATAAAACATAAAAACAACAAAAGCATCATGTTTGTTACATTTTCAAACTATTTTCTTTTGACCTTTGACCTGTGTCGGGGTCAAAGTTTACACTGAAGTGCTGCCCCACACCTCTATCACAACTGGTGCCAGCTAGAGCCTTCACAGTGTCTCTTGTACAATTAAATTACAAAAGTGTGACTGTTGTATATATATCTGTTAAGTTTAAGAAATGAATAAATTAAAGAAGCATGTAAGTAGAATGGTCTCATATAATTTTTGAATCAGTTGTAATAATTATTGTGAGGAATTATTAAAAATTAAGAGATGAAACATATATTGTCAAATGCTCAGTACTAATTATTTTAAAGGTCCCATGTCCTGGTGTGTTTGACCATTTACATCATGTCTTGAGCATCTATTAAGCAAGGATTTAATTTAAGTTGAAGAAAAAAATGAAAGATTTCATCTCTGTAGAGGATCAGATGCAGCTCTTTTTTTGTCCTCTTTGGAAACGCTCAAATCTGAGGGGTGGGGAGGCTACAGGAGGCTGTGATCATGAGCTCTGTACTGGTCAGCTGCCCAATAGATGCCTGATGGCAGGATGTCGAACAGGCCATGCAGCAGACTTTCAAAACAGTCATAGTGTTTTCCAGTGATGAGCAGAAAACACACATATAGGTGGAAGCTGTATAACTATTACATCATAAATCTCAAGAAGTAAAAACAAAGCATTTTAAGGGGCATTTTCTTTAGAGAGGCACTGGAGATTTCTCAGTGAACTGAGAGCTTAGTAAAAGGTGTCATGGTCTTCTGCTCCCAAGCCCCTTCAACAACATTAAAAGCAAAGAAAACTGGTTTTGCAGGACATGGGAACTTTAAGGTTACCTATAAAAATGTCTGTTGGTCGGAAACATTAAATAAAAAAAATAGCCCTTCAGAATACTCCTCTTCTTTTGGGTCGGTCTCAGGCTCAAAAAGGTTTGTGGCCTGTGGTAAAGCACAAATTCTCTGAAATGTGGAGGAATTTTCTCATTGTAGCTGGTTTGTAGACAGGTCATGAACGCCTATGAATGAATGAAAACCACTGAAAAGTATAATTTCCACAAAGTAAAATAGTAAAATAAAACTTCAGAGATCCTAGAACTCCACACAAGTACATCATGTATTCACTTTTCTACACCATAGTTGATTTTAATATTTTGTAAGACATGAATAAGAGAAAGAGGTGAGTTCATGCTTCTCTGACTTCATCAGAAAAGTTTGAGTTTTTTCATTGAGAGCTTACTCCTCCTAGTGGTTACTGGGACGATTAACCATTGAAGTGTATTGTGTCAAATCAGTGCTTTATCGCCACCTTGTGGCTAATGTGGGCTCTCACAAGCAGAGAAAGTTAGAGTCTGTTTTTTCTATCAACACATTTTCTAAATTTCAGCTTTTTTTAGGTATAATGCACACAAAAAGAACACAGCTAAAGCATGTTTTTGTTTCTGGCAAAAAATAGGAAAAAAACAAAAAGTGTAGCCTGTTTTGTTTCATCAAATATTTTAATTTTGAGGCACAAGCTCAACCAATGGGCAACACGGTGGCACAGCAGGTAGTGCATGTGCCTTACAGCAGGAAGGTTCCTCCACTTTCTGGAGTTTGCATGTTTCCTCTGTGGGTCCATGGGTTCCCCTCAGGCACTCCAGCTTCCTCCCACAAACCAAAAACATGCTCATTCGATCAACTGGTGACTCTAAATTACCCTTAGGTGTAAGTGTGAGCATGAATCATTGTTTGTCTCTTTATGTGGCCCTGCAATTGGCTGGCAACCAGTCCAGAGTGTATCCTACCTCTTGTCTGACGTCGGCTGGGATAGGCTCCAGCCTCTGCAACTCCAAAAGGGGTAAGAGGTATATAAAATGGAAGGACCAATATTGCACACAATTCTATATTGCAAAAAAAGTAAAAATAAAAAGATACATATATTTGATTTAATGGCTGAAAGAAATCCAAAAGGCATATATTTTTTTATCCGGTATTTTTTTCTCACAAACAAAGCTAAACATCTTTTTTTTTTTTCTACAGAAATGGAACAAACAAACAAACGAATCAATGTCATGTCTTCACTTTCCCTGTGTGATCAGACTGTTCCTTGTCCTCATTGATACCGGAGAGCACTTCAACAGCTGAAGTGTTCTGACATGAAACGGCACACTATCCCCCTGTGGGTTGTGAAAGCATTTTCTGTTTGACATCAGATAAAGACTGAGCTCAACAATAGAGGACTGAGACTACCCCAGGTGAGCATGAAATGTGTCTGAATTACACAGAATGGTTGTTTTTCCCTATTTGTAGGTTTATGTTTCAGCAGATTAGTGTTATTTTTAGGAGCTCCTGAAGTTTTGGTGTTCACCTGTGGATTTATCAACACTTTGTAAAGAGCTGATTCTACTCTTGTGTGCTTTAGATTTAATATTTGACATCATATGTTTTTTTTAAGTTGTTTTCAGGTTAGCTGTAATTTCTGAATCATCATGTCAGTCCAGGCAACCATCGACTTCTCGGCAGGAGCTTTAGGTTAGTTTTCTAACTCTCTGACTATCTATTTATCCAGGGGGCATTTTTGGTTCAAACATTTAGAAGAAATAGTGACTCAAAGTGTTCCCTGCAAATGTTCAATTTACTAAACGACTTATTTTCTGGGCTGTTTAATAAGTTCTACCTTATGTAAAATTTTTCATCAAAATTTATGAACAACAGTATCATGCAGTTTTATACCAGATGTTGAGATTTTACAAAAGTGTTCAATTCATCTGCAGGTTGTTTTATTTTGTTTCAGCTTTACTACAACTACTACTACCACTGCTTAATATAACTATTATTGCCATCATTATTGTTGTTGTTATCATTATAGCCAAATTACTGTGTTCATTTTCTGCTATTTTTTAAGAGTGAAATTCTCCTCTGGATCCTAAATTAGATGTTTTGCTGTTTTATTAAAAAATATCAGCTCTGCTAACAGTCCTATTCACACAGCTTTAAGCTCTCCTAAATTATATTAAACTGCCTGCCTGATATCTAAACTTCTTGACTAAAGCATCAGTAATGGTTATGAAGTATGTTTGATAATTCTTGATATCGCATTATTAAAATAGTTGTTTAGTTCACAAATAAGATTGAGATATTTGCAAAGTGTCTGTCAAAATATTTTGTCACTAATATTTCATGGATGCTGAGACAAAACTAAGAGCTGCCTCAACACCCCTAAAAGTGCTTTAAATTCCTTTTTATAAATGTATCTATGCACATAAATGGTCCACGTTACCTGGAGAACAAACTGGTAAGATTTTGGATGATTAAGTCAAATGTCCGTGAGCCTAATGATCATGCTTTGCTTTTGAAACTGATAAGTCAAAACTTCATTGACAGATGTCCATCAAACAGATGTCCTTTTTGACTTGACGATAAACTAACTCATTTTGGGAGGTACAAGGTCAGCGGTCAAGTGATCCACTACTGTAATTTCACTAACTTTGAATACATACCTAAAGGAAGGCATTTAAAGGCATTTATAGATTGTTGTGTGTTTTGTGAAAATCTCTCTGATCAGTCATAACAGCATGTTCTCTCCTTCTAAATCACTGTGTCTCTTGTTCACCTCAGGTGGAACAGCATGCGTGCTGAGCGGTCAGCCGTTTGACACCACAAAGGTGAAGATGCAGACGTTTCCCACCCTGTACCGAGGCTTCATCCACTGCTTCACCTCCAACCTCAAGCAGGTGGGGATACAAGGTCTCTACAAAGGCACGACCCCCGCCCTCGTTGCTCACATCAGTGAGAACGCCGTGCTCTTCTTGAGTTACGGCCGCTGCCAGGACGTGGTCCGCTTTGTGTGCAATATGGAGAAAGAGGCCCCCCTCAGGTTGGACACTGTCTCTGTGTGTTTATATGTGTCTTCATGATAAAGCAAGTATGTTTGTTTATATAGCAGCCTTTTACAGCAGGGCCACAAACTGCTTCACAATCAAACATTACGAGGTAAGATGGGAAATAAAAACAATAACATATATAAAACAACATAAAATGGATTAAACAAAAGCACGTCTGAACAGATGGGTCTTTAGCTGTCTTTTTAAATGTCCACAGTTTTCAGCTCCAGGGGGAGAAAATTTTAACAGTTCAAATATACACTCTACTTTGAGTCCTTCTATTGTTGTACTCCTTGAAAAGTTCTTTGATATGAACAAGAGCTTGACCATGACACACCATGATTTTGTCACCAGCTCAGCAGCAGCAATTTGGACCTCCTGTTGGTGGTTCAATGATATGTTGGCCAGACATGTAAAAAGCAAATAACAATAGCCAAGACTTGACACAACAGGTCATTTCCATCTCAGCTCGAGCCACAGCAGGCCTCAGTTTAGCTCCATTTCAACTAATACAATCAACTAACATAGACAACTTACATGCATACATTTAAAGCACATGTAAAACTGGATGTCATCAGCATAGCAATGATATGACACATTACTAAATGTTCTTGAAATGTCCCAAGGGAAGCAGATTCTATGCAGATGCAGAGGCCCTAGCACAGAGCCCTGAGGAACAGGGCATGACACAACAAGTTAGTTCACAGCTCACTAGTATAATCAAATCTAGCATTCAGATCAGGTGAACTCAAGGCACAATGTGTGGAATTTTCATTCCAAATTAATTGGTGCTATGCTATATGTTTACATGTTTAGATTCAGAAAACTTTATTTATCCCACAGGGAAATTCAATGTTGCAGTCAACCAGACCATACAAACATTTTAGCATACAACAGTCAGGGATAAACATAAAAATAATTAAGCACAATAAACAATACATCATCAGTGGCGCTAATGGCATGTTGCCATCTCCCTTGATATTGAGTCATATCAAGAAGTGGAAGCATTCAAATAGATAGCAAAAGGGACCTAAAATAGAACCTTGTGGCACACCACAGGTTGTACAATAGGTGGACTGTGGTTGATTGATTACCTGTGAAGTGTTTATCTGACTGTGCAGGCTTTGTTTAATAGGTAACAATAAAACCACCCAAAGCAGACCCTCTAGTCATGCAGAAATAACAAAGTTATGCTCACAATTTCATCATGAGACACTGAAAAGACTTGGCCAAGTCAAAAGGTTGTTTAATTGGAGGGAAACCTGCAACAGCTGCTATGAGATAGGGCTCTCTGATCAATGAATTAGTGAACAAATGAAAGAGTCAGTAAAAGATCAATGGGCAGTACATTGAAAATCTTTTCAGGAATTTTAGATGTTGACCTCATATTTAGTGCTCACCTGTAATGACTATGTCCTGAGGCCCATTGAAGCAACAAGCTCTCAGGCACTTGCATGCATTTGCCAAATGGTTAAACTTCCTGTGTTTTTAATTATGGTTTTCATATTTCCCCCAATGTTTCACCTTTTCTTTGTCCATCAGTGACATTCAGAAGGCCTGCTCAGGATCTCTGGCCTCCATCTTCTCTGCCATAGCTGTTTGCCCTACTGGACTGGTGAAATGTCGCCTGCAGGCAATGCATGAAATGGAGGCAAGTGGCAAGGTGGCGAATGGACAGAGAAGGTCAGTGGGATAAAAGGGAGTCATACAAGTTCAGCAGTTGGCACACATTTGATGTTTTGTTCCATGTTTGTGACTTCAGCACAGTGTGGACGGTGGTGAAAACAGTGATGAAGACAAACGGTCCTCTTGGTTTCTACCAGGGATTGTCCTCAACCTTCATGAGGGAGATACCGGGGTACTTCTGCTTCTTTGGGGCATATGAACTTTGCCGCTCTCAATTTGCAAAGCACATGGGCACCACTAAAGACAATATAGGTACAGTATGGTGTAAATGTTTACATTCAATTTTTATGAGGCAGATGTTTCATCAAGCTGCCTCCTCTAACTTTATTTGTCTTTGCAGGTGTTATTCCTCTGATACTCAGCGGTGGGTTTGGAGGAACTTGTTACTGGGTAGCAGTCTATCCAATGGACTGTGTCAAGTCCAGGATCCAGGTGTACTCTCTAGCTGGAAGACAAGAGGGTTTCAGAAAGACCTTGATGGGAATCATACGTGCTGAGGGTAAGATGTGAAGCTCCACAGTGTGAATGTTACAAAACACTTGTTCATATGATGTCGTTGTTTGATCACTTTGGCGTACTTTAAAGTTCAGCTCTCTTACACCGACAGTAGACAGGTTTTGTGCAACCACTGCGAATACGGTCTGTTTTCTTGAACGTCCTCAAAAGGGCTTGAACAGGTCAGGTCAGGTATGGGAGCATATGCTGGATCAGCACTTCACCTCGTCAGCCTGGTCCTTGTACTTCTCCGGCCTCCTGACAGCCTTGGTCCAGGCCTGTGTTAGGCCCATGTCCCAACTTTCAGGTATCCTTCGAGCTGACGCCTCCACAATGCACGTGGTTTCCTGCATACTACATCCTGCTGATGTAGTATAACCACTGTGTTTTGTTGCTGGGCTCAGTCTTGCCAAGGTGTATGACCTCCACAGCTTCACCTTGGTAGCAGAGTTTGGCTGTTTCTTGCCCAGTTTAGCTTCCTACACAGTTATTTCTGTTTCAGTTAATGAGTAAAATCCTTCATATCTTTGACTTTGTGCAAGTGTACCCAGAAAATTGATGCTGGTTTGAAAGCAAAGGGCTGTCACCATGTATTGATTTGATTTAGATTTTTCTTCCGTTTGCTCCCATTAACAATTCAAACAATTAAAAGTCTTAATTTTTGGAAGTGTTTTTCTTCACTGCATTGTACACTACATATGCAAATATATGTGACGTGTTTATTTGTTTCACTCATCTTTTTAAAATGACTTGCATATCTGTCTGTTGTCTCTCAGGTGTTTCTGCTCTGTACTCCGGCCTGACTCCTTCTCTGATTCGCACCTTCCCTGCCAATGGAGCTCTGTTCTTGGCTTATGAGTTCAGCAGAAAGTTCATGATGGAGAGAGTTGGGACCTAAGGTGGTGGATGTTTGCTCCTGAATCAAGTACTCTGATCAAAAACTGAACTTTTCTACTTCAAAAATCAGATATGGCAAATTTATTCTGAAAGTTTTAGATGCGATGTTTAACTTAATTTAACAAAGACTGTTTTTATCATCAGCTGTATTTTGTCGCATCAGTTTAAACTCCCTGCTGTCCATGTTTTATTAAAATGTTAGAGCCTTGTTACCAGTAAGTTCAAATGTAATTAACGTTTTTCTAAATAGCCAGACAATCATATAGTTTTGCATCTTACTAATAAAATCAACAAGTGCAACTTTGATGGCAAAAAAAACAAAAACCGCAGAGACGCTCAAATTACTGATGCAATGTGTGCGGCCATTTTTCTGTGCATTTTTTAACAACTTCTCCAGAAATGTTCGGAGAAATTCAGTGTTTTAAATTTTTTGTGTGTTTGTTTTATATATTTATTTCTGTGTGTGTGTGTGTGTGTGTGTGTGAGGGGGACTTTCCTTGGAATTACTGGACATCTTGTGGTACTTAAAGGAATTTTACCAGGAGAGCGATGTAAATTGTATTCTCACTGCCAGAGGGGCGACGCTGTATGACACATCAAACAATAAACTTGATTGCTTATGACTAAAAAAATAATAGCAAGAATATGTCCCAATATATCAACATGTATACTTTTAAGCAAAAAAGCATGCAATAGTTTTAATTTAACAAGCTAAATATAAAAAGCTAAACACTAAAGTTCGAGGAGCTCATGTTTATTTTGATTAAAGAGGCTTTCAAATCATTAGCTAGCCATCAAACTCATGTTAAAGCTAATTGTTTTTTCGTTTTTGTTCCAAGTCTTACATTTTAAAGTTTCCACTTTTAATCAAACTCAACAAAAATATTATTTAAATTATACCACCAGCAAAAAAATATAAAGAAATACCGAAACAGAGATCCTGGTCCTGACTGTTTCCAATCTGCAGATCGTCCTCCATGGTTCTGTCCAAAGGAAATGACTTCTTCTTGTTGGTTTGTCAACGATTCATCCTCCTCTCCCTCTTGGGTCTTCAGTCCATGGAATTCTTCAAAGTTGATCCATTTTTTTCTGCTTTCTGTCAAAGTTTTTTTTTATGCTTTGAAATCAGCTGCAGGTCAGCATCAGTGCAAATTGCATAAAGCCCCAGTCACACATTCCTGTTTCTCATGGCGATTGTGCACGATAGTCATAATCCTGATAAAATGTGCTTAGGTCGTGGTGTATGCACTACTTGATCTAGATCATCGTTGTGTAGTCAGGGATGAACGCCGGGGAATGGGGAAGGGTCCCGATTGTTTTGAACCATTCAAAACTGTCGTGGAGAATCGTCGCTTTCAGTATAGCGAGGTGGAAGCGTAATGCAGTCCTAAGGCGAATGGTATTAGCATGGCATGTAAGAGGCTCAATCAGGCTGATTGTGGCTCAATCCAGAAAGCTTTCTGAGAATGACTGACAAGGACGTATCCGATTGTGACCCGACTGTGTCCCGTTCAAGGCGACGCTAGCGACGGGGCTCAACTGGGGCTCAATTGTGCTCAATCGGGGGTTACGTGAGGCAAACTGGGCTCGAATGGGGTTGGCGTCATGTCAGCGGGATGGAAATTCATGGAATCCTCATCGTATCGTTGTATTGACCTAATTGAAGCGGGACGAACACCCCCGAAGCGCCGTAGAAGCGTTACTGATGGTGTATTTAGGGGGTGTGTCCAGGGGAGAGACAGACATTTCTTCCCGTATCATGCCGATCAAACCAGCCTTGCCAATCATGTACAGTCGTGCAGAATTGCCATGAGAAATGGGAATGTGTGACTGGGGCAATAGGGGTGATGGTAGGGCAGCGGCGTTTATATACTATCAGTTACCATGGTGTTTGCGTGACACGCGTGCATGTGAGAGTCAAGGGGAATTCATCCATAAATGATGTTTTATCAGTTTAGAATCCCAACCAACTAAATAAATCCATTGCAAGAAAAAAAAGGAAAACAGTTACAACCATTAAAAAGTTATTACTCACAGAAATAATGAAATGAAATGATGGAGATGTAGGCATTTATTGGTATTCTTATGGTCTAGTCTTTTTGCATGGTACAGATGTGAAAACTGCTTTGAAATCCTTCGTTGTAGATTTCTTTGTTATTTCTTCATGTTTACCCTTAAAACCATTCTTCAAAGTAACTTGGGATCCTCACTGAGATGAGGGGTCTCATTTGGTCCCTGGGCTGCCAGTTGCACACCAGGCTCTCAAGCCAGCTGGCCAGGTTAAAACAGAAATAAAAAAGGCCTTATCTTCAGAACAAAAACAAAGATATCTTCCAAATATATGTTCCAACACATGAATGTCAGAAAGGAGTAAAAATGGCTCCTCAAAACTCAGAAGTCTCTCAACCTTCAGCTCAAGCTGGAGGAACTTTGCCGCCATCTTGTGTCCATAGTGAGAGCCAACAACAAGACAGGGACCTCGCGTCTCTTCACTTCCGCATTTGTTGCTTTATATACACATATATATAAGCCAGCACAGCATAAACTTTATAAACAGAATGAAGATTGTGAAATTTACGGACCAGGACCTGTAAAAACTAGCTAGACAGAAATGTTGAAGACGAAGAGGCTGTCATCGTCAAGTCACAAATTCTTTTCAAACATTGTCACTTAAAAAATAAAAAAAAAGTTACCAGTGTTGATTTCAGCGATTGAATTTAATTGGAAACAAGTTGCAAAATCGACTGAGACGCTTTTTATAGGACACCATCCCCGATAAGAGTTTTCTTGGAAGTTCAAATGAGTGTTGAAAAGAGGACGGAAGTGCTTTCGGAGGGCAGCTGTTGAATTATTGAATTATTGTGCAACTGGGTGCTTAATTTAAGACCGTGATGTAGACCTACATACACGGTATTTGGGATTGGGACGATAATGAGGCTGTTCATTTAATTCGACGGGATTAGCATTTGGTAAACAACGTTTTCTCGTACTATAGGGTATTAAAAAGTATTTAAAAGAAGACCTACATGGACCTTAAAGATATTTTATAACACCTACCATTTTCGGTTTGAAGGAAAGACTGGATGAAGGCGTAGTGCATTGTTGTTTGGAATTTAAGAAAGATTAGGAGCAAATAATATCAACAACAGACATATTCTCAGCTAAAAGCGCATAAAATGTTTATCGTACGATGCAAATGAGCCATCCTATGTCCCGTAAAAGGACAGAGCTAAACCTTAAATGTCACACAATGAGACCTATGCTTGTGATTCTCAGATGAAGGCTGTAAATAAGTGTTTGAAATGAAGTGTTTCCTGTTTGTTAGTCGCTTCCTTCGTGCAGCTTGATCCTGCTCCTCCTGCGCCCTCGGTGCGTAAAGAGCGCGCCCCAAAAGAAGACTTGCTGCAATCCGCCAACTGATTTCGTAAGACTCTGCGAGGAAAACGGAAGTACCGTGCACGTTGCAGTACTGTCACTCCCACTGAAAACGCCGGGAATTGATGAATTTACAGGGTATTTTTATCACTGTCATTTTTTATTGAAATAAGTTCAGTTTCATTCTGACACATGATGAGATGGACATTTGGAAACCTGTTGCGTGGTAGGATGTAGGCGAGGTAATGGTTGAAGGAGCAGCTCTTTTGACGGTCTGGGGCTGCGGGACTTTCTGTTTGACAGCAGTCCAAGACTCAGTTCAGCAAGAGGGCACACCACGGGTGAGCACGACACTCTGGAATTCATTATTTTTCTGCCATACGTTATCTCAAATACTTTTATTATTTATGTAGAATTTTAACTCAGTGTTGGTGCTAAATGATTACTTACTTTGTCGTCAACTTTTCTTTGTTTTTTTTAGACTTTTGGAATTGTCTCAGATTTTAATTCATTTGCCACACTTGTCACATAGCTTAAAATGCGATATTTAATACTGTATGTTTTATTTTTTTTTTAGGTCCATAGCATCTTTGGGTCAACATGTCAGTCCAGGCAGCCATCGACTTCGCTGCTGGAGCCATAGGTTTGTTCACCTCATGACAAATGATCCATTTTCAGGGGCAGTTTTGGGAGCGGCCGGGTTTAAAATACTGAACTAAGATTAATCTGATCTATATTGTGATTTTGATATGATTTTTAGGAACAAAAAGAATATGAAAAAAGCTTGCTCATTATTCTTCTTTTAACTAAAATGTATTAAAATGATTCCTGTAAGATAGTTCAAATCATGGGTGGGTTTGTCTTTTTGCAGTTTCTGCGCTAAACTAATACAACCCCCCTGCTGCAGAATATTTAAACTAAATGTAATTTTGCTGGTTTTAAAACAAAATATATTTTATATTTATTTATTTGTTTGAAAGGATCCCCATTAGTTGCTGCCAAGGCAGCGACTAGTCTTCCTGGGGTCCATACATCCAACAGTCATACATAACAGCACATTAAAAGACAGCAAACATTCTACAATCATACAATCTTACCCCCCAACATCAACAAATACCAGTGAGTATCAAAGATGTCAAAGACACATGAAAATCTGCACCGATTGAATGAGAGAACAAAGAAGCTCAGCTTCATCCCTGCAATTTGGAGACTGGCAGTTAGCGTTTAGAGTTTCCTGCAAGTGTAACCTGCCTGTGAAACTTCTCCTTTTTCTTAGCAATAATGAATCTTTCTCACACCTACAATTAAAAAATGTACAAGTAGCATACATTATATATCATTCAGTATTTTGTAAGAAAAGCCAAGGTGGGTGTTTTTGCAGAAATATCAAGTTTGTTTGCAGTTTTTAGTCGTTTGCGTTGTTGACTCAACTCTTCTGACAATTATCAAGGCAGAGAGGGATTTTCCTCAGATTCTGATGCATATTTATAATTTTTAAATCAGATATTTTGCTCTAATCTGCAACATAAGAGTTAAAATATTATCAGCTCACTTCTTCATGGTGTTTTTCACATAGCTTTGAGCTCTCCTTAATGATATAAAAGACACTGCTTGTCTTTACAGCCTCAGCCTGAAGCTTTTATAGCAAACTGAGAAGTTAAAATATGAGTTAATTTTTATTCTGTATGGAGTCAAATACCTGAAAATGTATTCTCAGATTAAAAGAGTTGGTGTCAAATACTAGTGTAAAAGTTAGGTTTCTTTAAATTTAATCTATAGGTGTCACTGAAGGATCTTTAACTAGATGAGTCAAGCATCCTGCCCGTCCTCCATTATTGGACAAGTACCAATGATAAGAAATGTTCTTTTTTTAATTTATGTGCTCTAACAAAACATGATATCCTTATTTTAATTAATTTGCCCCATTAATAGACAGCAAATAAAAACATCAGTGTTTACACTTTGCAGTGTTAATATAGAGTTAAGACTTAAGAGGACAAAATATACTCTGAGAGTGCGTTCCCAGTGTAAATCAAAAGTCACGCTGTTTAGTGTTATAAAGTTTTAAATTTTAACTCCAAAAAGATTCAACAATTACTCTTGATGAGAGTTAAAGCGTATTGGATATTGGCAAAAATCCAATTTCATGCAGCCCTAAATCTTGATTATTCCTTTAAATAATTGAAAAGGAAGCTTTGCTGAAATTTCAGTGAGATGGTTGCAGTTGTTGTAGTTGGTAATGGCCTGATTTATTATTGTATGAGGGTTTTTGCTGCTTCATTATCCCTCAAAAGGGTTTAAAACTGCCTCGTATTATCTCTGTTTTTACTTTAAAACATTTTTTAATGTTTAACCTATTCACCCTGAAAAACAGCAGACATAATTCATCTCTTACTTTTAGTTTCGATTTTTAATCATCATGCGTCACATTCACCTTATGGTCACAAAGATAGCCTCTGAGCCAACAGCGATGAGATTGTACTGAAAACAATTCTTGTTAAACAATGACCCTGCACCCTCCCTGTACTTCCCGTAAGTGATAAGTCTGGTGTTAGTCACAGAGGGGGGTGATAAAGTCAGCAGCATCAGTCTGTAAAGAGCTCCTTTATGGATCTACAAAGTCATGTTTAAAGACCAAAATCTTGCTTGGCAGTTTTTTCGAGGCAAAGTCTGATCACAGAAGTCTTTGCATTTAAGGGAAGGTGGGCTTTAGCCTGGAGTCTTCCAAGGAGATTTAAGATGTAGTCATCATGAGTTAGCATCAAATATAGTGATAATTCTTTTGGGTATATATCCTATTATCCCACATTTGCAGAGTAAAGAATCTAGATTTGTAGATATGAGTATATTACAAGCTAAACACATCGTTTTCCTGTATTGGAATATTGTTGATGGACCAAGAATTGGAAGGTGGATTAAAGAGATGGCATTAAACATGACAATGGAAAAGATAACATACATTATTAGATGAAAACAACATGTTTATAATGACATCTGGAGACCTTTTGTAAGTTTTCTAAGACATGATGCTAATGTTGGTAATTTGCTTCAGCAGGAGGAAGTTCTGAAAGAGTTGAATGTCCATGTGGTGAGATATAATGTTCTGTGAAATGTCCTTGAAATCCATCAGTGTTATAACTGTTTTCAGTATATAGCTATATAATTGAAGTGAGAGTGCATATATGTATATGTATCTGTGGTAAATACTGTATACCATACCCAATATCGTATTGCTATCAACACTATTTTATCTTTTTTTTTTTTTTTTTGTAAGGGAAAGAGGAAATGGGAAGGAGAAGAGGGAGCGGGAAGAAAAGTTTGCTTTGTTGGATGTAAAGACATCTTACAGTTTGATCTGCTGTAACTTGCAAACAAAAAACTAATCAACACAAATATAAAAAAAAAAAATATGGTGATAATGTCTAAAACAACTTTTCATCACTCAGAGGCATGTTTTAACACTTTCTTAATTGCATAATTAGAGTAGCAGTTTGGTGAGAATTTATGTATTCTGTTCAACCATGAAGTTTAAACTAATAATGCAGATATTTTCATCTTAGTGGAAGTTAAATAGTGTCAAGAGAATTGCTCACAATTTAAGCCATTTTAGAGGTAAATTGATATCGATCAGTTTGTTTTTCTATGAATTTGATTGATATGATGTTGCCAACCCATTTGTACAGTCTAGACTGGACCAGGAGAATTTCTCACATATTAAACCATGTTTTGGAAAAACAAAATGTATTTTTTCTAGATGATTTAGCTTTTCTCCAAATGATTTTGCTTTATTCATTTTTTTGCTGATTGACTTGTACAAGTAAAACCTTTCTTTTGGTTTAAAACACTGCAGACAGTTTCCTGTTTGTTGTCTAAAGTGAACCAGTAGGTTACAGTATTTGGAAAAGTCAGTGAAATTAGCATATGCCACCTTTGCAAGTGTTGTGCCATGTCATCTAGTGGTATATGGCACTCGGAGAAGTGGCATATTGTGATAAGTATTGGCACAGTCATAAATTATGTCAATGCATATGTAATATAATAAGAGTGCAGCATGTACACTATTGTAAATGTTTGGGGGAGGGGAATTACACAGATATTGTACTCAAGTAAAAAACAATGACTTCTTTAAACTGCTACCCGGTAAAAGTAGCACTCTATGATTCAGCTTAATTTAAAGTAACAAGTAGTTCATTTAAAATGTACTCAAAGTGTTTTGATTACACTTTTCTGTCTTGTGTAAAAAGCTGAACCATGATGGTCAGCCATTTATTTGTTTTATTGTATTCCCTCTATCCATTATCTATACTTCTTATCCCTTTCGGTGTTGCAGGGCTCTAGCTTGTCTCAGCTGACATTAGGGTAGCTGCGGGTACACCCTGAACTGGTCACCAGCTGTTCAAAGGGCCACATAGAGAGACAGACAATAATTCATGCTCACACTAATACATAAGGGCAATTTGACAATCACCACTCAACCTAATGAACATGTTTTTGGTCTGTGTGAGGAAGCCGAAGAGCTGGGAGAGAACCCACGAATGCACAGGGAGAACATGCAAACTCCACACAGAAAGGGCCTGACCAACACAGGGATCTGGGTGATTTATCAAGTTTATGAAAAATATTCATATTTTTTTAAGCAAGATTTAAGTTTAGACTGTATAATTTATATGGATATAGATGTTTTTTTTGCTGCAAATACCAAAAACAGATGGCAAAAAAAGCCTTTTCTTTAAGGTCAGTGGCTAAAAACCTCGTACTGGTATCTGCTTGAGGCCTTAAAATGACTTAAACTTCTCCTGAATCTCATAGACTTTAGTCTGCATCATTGTCTCTTACCATGAAACTCAAAGTGGTCATTATTCTGTTTTTGTTCCTTTCTGCCCTGATGCGTCACAACAGCTTGTTCTCTCTTTTTGAGTCACTGTTTCTCTTGTTAACTTTCCTCAGGTGGAACAGCATGCGTGTTAAGTGGTCAGCCATTTGACACCACAAAGGTGAAGATGCAGACGTTTCCCACCGTGTACCGAGGCTTCATCCATTGCTTCACCGCCACTTTCAGACAAGTGGGGATACGTGGTCTCTATAAAGGCACGACCCCTGCCCTTGTCGCCAACATCAGTGAGAACGCCGTGCTCTTTTTGAGCTATGGCCGCTGCCAGGACGTGGTTCGCTTTGTGTGCAATATGGAAAAGGGGGCCCCTCTCAGGTCTGACGCTGATGTCTCTGTTTTATTTTTTAGCATTAATCATCTACCACATGTAACTGTCTGAGGTGTTAAAGTTTTACACTTACAGTAAAATTCCTGTAAACTTCTTTTTTTCTGTTCTTTTGAGTTTGAAGGTCATTAGCCTAGTTTCAGTATGACACCAGGAGGTGGTTTTCTCCTGCTTGTGTCAACACCCTTAAAGAATTTACACCCCCTCCCACTTTCTATAATGTCTTTCATGTCTTCCTGTAAAATGAGTTCCTCTTTTTCAATTCAGAGGATATAATGTGGGAAACATTAAAGATTTGAATATCAATCGATGATTTAATTAAACAAAAGATATTGAAAATAGTTTATTGAACACTTTGTACCTGAAAGGTGATACACAGTATATATGTCCATACTTTTTTGGTAATGTAGAAGAAAGAAACAAAAACCACACGACAAAGTCAAATGAAGTCAAATCAGCATGGACAGGATGTGGCAGAAGCACTTTTAATAACCTGTACATGAAAAAACAAACCACTTATTAGGTGAAAAAGGCTGATGAACTTTTACCTTGAAGAGATCCGAGGGACATTTTGTGGCTCTCAGTTTTTTTAATTTCAAGCCATTTGGCAGTGTTAAATGAATAAGGCTCAAATTTGCCTGAGGATATTTATTTTTAAAAAAGTAAGAATTGTCATCTCAGTTCCTACCATGAGCCTAAAATGGCTGAGCTACACAAAAACTGACACATTTGTTCCTAACGGCAAAAAATGTCCAGTTGAATGTCATTGAAAATGCCATTTTTTTTATTCCTAATTTATCTTTACTTAAGCTAATGCAGTCCCTCATGATAAAAGTCCCATGCCCTGTTGTGTTTGACCATTTACACCATGTCTTGGGTGTATGGAACAAATGTGTTGGGATATTAAAGGAACTCTTTGGGAATAAAAACATTTTGTATCTCTATATTTGTAGTGAAACTGTGAAACAAACAGAGTGGGGAGCTAAAGAATGTCCAAGCCGGTGCCAGATTAAATAAGCAAACACATTGTTTCCACAAGCTAAGGGGAAGGAGGAGGGTGTGACAATCACTAGGTGTTCTCACATATTGTTTATTTTCTGTGGCTGGTTATGTACTTATGTTAATATGTTTGGTTATTTATTTTTGTGAATATGCGTAATTGATTGAATTGATTGAAGTTTTTATTTCGAGCATGGTCATGGACATGAGCATGAGACAGCAATGAAAAATAAATCGATACATAAAGAAGTAAAGAAAAGAAAACAGAAAAGAAAACATATATATATGTATATATATATATATATATATATATATATATATATATATATATATATATATATATATATATATACACACACATAATAGATATAGATATAGATATACAAAACATAAACATTTATATAAATAGTTAGATATATGGGTATCTACATAATATAATTTATTAAACAAAGTTTTATATAGATATCAATATAGTAGTATAGTCATAGTGGATAGTAAATAGTAATAAAATAGTAATAGTATAGTTATAATAATAATAGTAAATTCATTCCTTGTAGTTTTTGCGCATAGACGTAGTTAAGAATGCAAGGAAAGGCAAAAGGTATACATATACAAAGGTATACATATACATATCTTCATATAAACATACCTATGTACGTAAAAACATAAGTATCCATATATATATAAATAGTCAGATATATAAATATTTACATATTATAATTTCTTAAATAAAGTTTTATATAAATATCAAAATGGTAATAGAACAAAGAAGGTATACATATACATTTCTCTATATATACATACATATATATAAAACAAATATATATATAAATAGTTAGATTATTAAGATAATTAGATAATTAAAAAAGGATCAGATGACTAATCCATTTCAAAGCATTGGAGAAGTTGTAGGATTAAAGAAGTTTATGCTTCCTTTTCAGACATGTTCATCTAATCTTGTTAGAATTGTTCTAACCATGTTTATTTTATATTTTGCTTTTATATCACTCACATGTTCTCATTCATTCATTCATTCATAAATAACAAAATATTCAGAGTGTTTGATGTTTTGTTAAAATGACAGTAGACATCGCGTGTGCTTGTTTTCATGTTTTCAGTGTCTGAATCAGTCTGCATTTTTCTGAACCGCAGTCATGTCTCACCTTTAAAAAAGTGAAAGCATTTTCTAGATGTTACGTCAAGATCTCACGCTGTGGGTAGCTTTGAGGTCTAAAGTGAAAAAGAAAGTAAAGTTGTATGCCAAACTGTTGTATTCCTTTTTTCAGGGTAGACTGTAATTTATGTTTCTTACTGTATATTTAAACATCCAGAGTAGTGCTCAAGAACAATGTGGTCCATATGTATGATTTTCTTCCCTCTTTGTCTCCTTTTCTCTGCTCATCAGTGACATTCAGAAGGCCTGCTCCGGATCTATGGCCTCCATCTTCTCTGCCATGGCCATTTGTCCCACCGAGCTTGTAAAATGTCGCCTGCAGGCAATGCATGAAATGGAGGCAAGTGGCAAGGTGGCAAGTGGACAGAGAAGGTCAGTGGGCCAAAAGGAGCAGCACTTGTTAAAAGTCTAAATCTGGGATGGAAACTTTGTTGAACAAGCCGATGACTGTAATTTTGCTATAGCTGCTTTGGGGCCATATAGTCACTGATGTAAGGAAACTCTAGATCAGACATCAAATATATTTAATGAAACAAAAGGAATAAAGCATCACTGCTGGGTTTAAACCTCATATCTCCATTTGTTATGATTTTCCACCTTTTCATGCACATTAGCTGCTGGTCAACTGCCTCTGTTACCCACAATGCAATGGGTCAAGGGTCAAAATGGCAGACAGCTTGCCTTAGCAGTATTAGCATTAGCATTGATTCTGTTACATTTACATAATGAGAGAGCATATTAGACAGAGTAAGACTAAAGGTAGATCAGGGGTACTTGTAGGAAAATGAGGTTTTTTAAACATCAGTGATTGTGAACATACTCTAGCAGCCATCTTAATCCAATATACAGTATGAACCCAAATTGAGGCAAAATATGACCTCTTTAAAAGTGAAAGAGAAAATGTAAATGTTGACCTGAGAGTTACTTTACTACAGATGATTCAGTTAAGTTTTAGTTTGACTACCATGTTTATGTTCATTTTCTAAGTCTTGCTAACATAATTCATTTTTTTAACTGCATGTAAATGAACTCTATAACAGGGACTACAGTATGTTGCCCTCAGATTGCCATAACTGTGTTTCATTGTCTGTTTTGTGACCTCAGCACAGTGTGGACGGTGGTGAGAACAGTGCTGAAGACAAACGGTCCCTTTGGCTTCTACCAGGGACTTTCCTCCACCATTGTGAGGGAGATACCTGGATACTTCTGCTTCTTTGGAGCCTATGAGCTGTGTCGCTCTCAGTTTGCGAAGTACATGGGCACAGACAAAGAGGGCATCGGTATGGTTCAGTTATTTGACATTTTTATGGTATGAGGCATTTCATTCATTGATCTGATATATTAAAGGCTATCTGTGTCTTTGCAGGCATCCTTCCTCTAATGTTCAGCGGTGGGTTTGGAGGAGCCTGTCTCTGGGTGGTGGTCTACCCCATGGACTGTGTGAAGTCCAGGATCCAGGTGCACTCCTTAGCTGGAAAACAGCTAGGTTTCAGGAGGACCCTCCTGGGAATCATTCGCAATGAGGGTAAGATTTTAATCCTCTGAGTGAATAATTGTTTACTTCATATCATTACATCCACATAATCTGTCAGTCCAGCTCTCTGAAACTCTCACGAGTGTAGTGCTGTGAAGACTCTGAAATAAGTAATATGTGCATGAGGTTAAGATACTTTGTACTTTGGCAAAGTAGACAAAGACCAGTCTGAGTCTCTCACCCATTCTGCTGAAAGTAGCCGCAGCGTGTGATCTTAACTTTTTGAGGCATATTTGGGGGGTTTTTGAAGAACAGACACTTCATGATCTACAGTCATATACAACCAAGAGAGAAAGAGAAATGGAGCACTGTCAAATGTTTTTGCGGTGTTTGGTAATCTTACCCAGCAGCTGAATCAGCCTGATTCAATGTCTGTAATCAGGAGGATCCATCTTGCAAAGCTCCTATCTGTATTGCCCAAACAGGCACGACTTAATCAGAGTCCTTTAGATCAGGAGCAGGTGGGAGCTACAAGTGAGACCACAGCAGGAAGTGACTCGAACAGAGATTTGCATAGATGCTCACAGCTTCAGTAGCAGTTTTATCAGATCTGAAAGAAAAAACAACAGTGAAAACATTTCTTGAAAGAGAGGACATTTTTGTTTCACTTCCAACATGTTCAACAATGACACTTTATCCCACAAAGTGACTCACATTTTGTCCTTTATGCCGTGGCAGTAGCACCTGCCCACGACATTATCTGACTGTCCAATAATGAATATGATTGATAGAATGATTGTCCAATCAGCTGCCAGATATGCTTTGAGGGTTCTGCCCTTCCTAAACACTTTCTATGGGCTGTTGATCAGACTGGCTCGTGAAACATATTGAGGTTTAATGTTTGGACAGGTGGTTTAAACCGGAAGGGGGCAAGAAGATGCCAATTTTGACCTTTTGTCCAGACTTTTGTTACATTCAAACTGTGTCAAGAATTTTCTTGTAAATGATTCTATTTCTGTTAGAAATTATACATACATTTTTCATATTAGTTTTCTTCAATTACTAGTGGAAATACACAACTAATTTAGTAACTGTTAAAAAAGTTAGAGGAACTTTGTGAGATAGTACTTCAAATAATCATGACTGAGTATGCAAGAGTTTGACTTTTATATTTCTAATGAAAAGATACAGAACACTGTCTTAAACTGCTTAAAATAGTTAAGAAAATATTGATTCATATTAAAATTGCAAACAAATCTCCTGACACTGTCTAAATTGTAAGTCAGTGTTGTTGAAAAACAGGGTGAAACGTTTCACTACTTTGTCCAAACATCACCAGCTTGTTTGTGCATTGTAGACTGGATGAAGTACATTTTATGATTTATAATTTTATTTTTTATAGTTTTTTTTTTATTATTTAACACGAAGTAAATAAATAAGTTAAAATAGCACAGAAGAAGAAAAAATATAAAATTACCATTGTAGTGAGCTGATTATATTGGAAAAGCAAATATTAAATCACTAAAATGCAGACCTAAACTGACTATATCTTTAGGCATCTTTGAGCACAAGCCCTCAGGCCCTTTCCAACCTTTGCTTTGTGCTAAAAAATTGCATCACGTCCTCGCTGAACAATTCAGAGGCCATAGTTCTCTTCAGCTTATAGAAACGTAATGTGTGTGTGGGGCGGGGGGGCTTGTCTGACCTGTTTAAAACCGTTTATGGGATATACCTGTACATACATACCTGTACAGACAGTCTGTGTGCACCCTGCAGACCCGAGTCACAGCCAAAAGACAGACCGTCAGCGCCATCTGGTGGTTTGATGAAGAGTTACATACAGAGAGGTTGATACATAATGTACTCTGTAGATAATGTAGTTGTTTTAAAAAAAATCTTTACATTTTTGCCCTGTTTAGAACTTATATTGTAAGAGAATTTTTATGGAGAAAAAAACAGGCTTGACCCAAATTCAGCTCCTCCTACTTGATTGTATTTTAATTTTTATTCACTGTGAACATACAGGAAAAGACTAAATGCACACACAGACACAATAAAAAAAGTACAGTCTGTTAGAAGAGGGCAGTTTTAGGATCTGACCTTTAGGAGGGGTCAGCTCTTACAGAAATTATGACATGAAAACAAATTTCCTGTCATGTAAGTGTACAAAACCACCTACTTCAAGAAATATTTCACCACATGGAAGACTTTAAATTATAGCACCAACAGTAAAGTGCGATAACATGAGTTTGACACCTTTATAGATCTTGTGTTATATGTTTTTTCCTCAACATAATTGTTTGGTGCAGGACTTTTAAATCATTAAATAATTTTCAGAACATAATTTGTTAGTAATTTAGCTTGGTCAACATGCTGCTGATACATATTTAACACCTTCTGTACTATTATATCAACAAAACTTTGAAAGCAGGATTTGTCACACTCCACCTTTACATATTACATCATGATCACATAGTCTAAAGTAAATAATAAAGTCTTTTTCAAAATTCTTTTTTTCATTTTTGTTCAGTCAAAAGGCATTGAAACCCATCATTTCTCACCAAAAACATCACAGCTTTTGCATCACTAACCCCTGGGTTTTTCTACCTTTTATTATAAAATGAGTTGATATCCAAAGAATCCTGATGTAGAATTATCATTCAGAATGTGTGAGTGTTTTGAGTGTTTTGTGTTATGGTACGGTTAGTTCTGTTTCATTTAGTATGTTTTTCCTTGCGTTCTTTGTCTTTGTGACCTCTTGTTCCCCGTGTCTCTTGTGTTTCCTGTTTTATTTTGATATCCCTCTGTTCCATTGGTGTTTCCTGCCCTCCGTTCTGTGTGCCCCTGATGATGATTCCCTCCACCTGTGTGATTGTCTCACCTGTGCCTGATGATTCCCCAGTGTATTTATTCTCTGGGTTCACACTGATATATGTGAATGAAACAGGGAGAAACATGTATTATCAGACTTCAGGTTTTAAGTGCCTGTTAAAGATGCCCACAGTTATAGATGCTTTCACCTAACCTCACAGCAATGAGGTACGTCACTTGATCATGGTTTGTTAATGTTAACCGGTCAAGCTGACACAAAACAATGCTGTGGGGTAAAGCAGATGACAAAGACACTTCTTGTAGTTCTCATCATGGCTCACCTAAGTCACAAGAAATTGTTGTTGCATAAATATGACACAAAGTGAAAGTGCAGTCCAATTCCTCTTTTACCGCAGTTCTCCTTTCCTCTTATTCCCTCCTTTCCTTGAAACGTGTGACATTTTGCATCAGGGTTAAGGTCAAGTGGATATAAAAGGACTTAGGAAGGACTTTTCAAATGCACTCTGTGTTTCCCTTTGTCTTTGTCGGGTCATTCGTCTTCCATGTGGCACTCCTCCTGTTTCCAGCGTCTCAAGTGTTTTCTCGTGTTGTAGCTTGTTTTTTTTTTAACCTTTTTGTAGAGGTTTTGATTTGCCTTTTTTGAGTTTTTCTTTTTAGTTTAAGAGATTTTGTTTTTGTACTTTGACTTTTTGTTGAGGATTAGTTTTTGGTTTTTGAGTTTTGTTAGTTTATAATAAAGCCTTTTTAATCTGCATTTGGGTCCTTCTTCTTGTTTTTTGTTTATTTTTTTAAAGGTATCGTGACAGTTTTGCTGTATAAAATATCAAACTAGGAGCTTTGCAATTTATTACTGTAATTTAATCTCATTAAAAAATCTAGTAAGGAATTTGCCACTTATTATTTATGGGAGCTAAGATGAAATTTAGAGGGTACCTTAGCTCCCCTAAAAAGAGTCTAAAAATGCCTGCGGATGTCAGTGAGATAAACTGGTAATCCCAAATAGTGAAAAATGTTATGTTGAAGAGGAAATTTTCAGTACAGCGGTGAGCAATTTTGTTCAACAAGTCTGATTAAGAGCGGGAAGGAAAAAAGATAATAAAATACTTCAGATAGGTCTGCATGGTTGTTGACACTGTGGAGCTGCCTGTAAACAGCTGTGCTCTCTGACCAGCCTCCTCAATAAAAAGAGTATCTTAATATATCGTTATTATATTTATCTTGAGCAAAATAACACTTTATGTTAGTATACAAGAATGAATGAACATGTTTTGTGATTTATTACAGCTTTAAATGCATAGATTCAGATAAATGTGTCCTTGTATCCTTAAGGAAATGTGAAATAAACTAGTACACCTTTAGCCTCGTTAAAATAAGTAAAGCCAGATTATAAACTCAGAGGTCAGCGTCCTACATACACCAGCACTGCTGTGACTGTGCAGAGTGGGTGTTTTGTGTTGCTTAATAATCCGGACTGTCACCCCAGCTCTCCTAATGAAAACCACACATGAGTCTCTTTCACTCTCTGTTGTCGCTCAGGTGTTTCTACTCTGTACTCCGGTCTGACTCCAACCCTGATCCGCACCTTCCCTGCCAATGGCGCTCTGTTCCTGGCTTATGAGGCCAGCCGCAAGTTCATGATGGAGAAAGTCGGAGCCTGAGGTGGAGGATGTTTGCACAGGAATCAAGTATTCTGATCAAACACTGCACTTTTTAACTTTAAATCAGATGTGATTTTTTTCTAAAAGGTATTGTGTTGAAAGATTATCACGCAGGTGTAAAATGCTCTTTCACTTGTTGTAAATTTGTTTAAGTTGTGTTTTAGTGACAGCCTGTTCATGTTTTTAAAGAATGTAATAATCCTATTTTCAGTGAGTATTTGTGCATTTCAGGTCTTTCTTCTCAAACTGTAACATGATTTAAATTATATTATTTGGATCATCTTAAAGTTTTATCTCTGCATTAAATATTTTACCTCAGTTGTCAGCCTCACATTTACCATCACCACCCATCAGCTCATGTCTTCGAGATTAAATAATTGCTTTTGTGAGTCAGTCAGTCTGCTCCCTCTGGAGTCGGTACAGTAAAAGCTCTTACCCAGCAGATTTTATTGATTCCTCAAACTCTAATTTGAGAGTGAGAGATAGGAAATGAAAGTGTCCTTTATTTGCTGTACTTGAGAAAAACCACAACAAAATATAATCATGAGTGACTCTGGGTTTGGCCTTCCAGGAAAGGAAATCGTGCTTTTCCTAAGTTCCCCAAACTTCACAAAAAAGTCCTTTTACAGCAAAGATCAGAGCAGCATTTCAGATTCATTATCTCTCATTTGATTTGCAGAGGGGGCTTTGTGTGATATCCACTCATTGTGTAATGCAGCGGTGCTGTCACAAAGTATCATGATGATCAGTTAAAGGGGCCATGCTGGGAAATGTTGGCAAGAGGAGCACACATGCTGATGACTGCCATGACTCCGTAGATGGTCTTTGTTTTATTACGTAACTTTGAGTCTTAGAGATTGTTTTCACTGAATTTATTTTTCTGAGGTCTTTTCTTTTTCTGTTACTGTATACACACAGTTTCCTTTCACTTTTCTGTCTCTACACTGCACCTCACGTGCTTTGTGTTTTACATACATTTTAATAAGATTTGGTTTGAAGAATAAAAACCTTGAGCCGATTCCTCTCTGTTCTTTATCAGTCTAAATGTTGTCGCCTTTCATTTTAAATAGAGAAGAGAAATGATCATGTTCTCGCCTTCTTGCAGAAGCTCTGCTCTCATGTTTCCTGACTTGGATGCTTCTCATTATTGATTTATAAGCTGCTCTCAGAAGGTGTCAGACTACTGGACCTGCATGTTGGAGTATAACGAGAGAACAAGAACTTAACTTCAGGATTTCTAATGCTGCAGTCACATGGAGGATGGTTTAAGTTATACGTTCATGTTACATGCCACCATGCACAGGCAGAGATCATTTCAGGAATATTGGGACACATTACCCCGTCTTCTATTAGCTTGATGACTTTGTTTTTGTAAGTTATTTGGCGAGAGATGGCCTGCAATGACGAGATCATTCATGCAAAAACATGGCTGTTAATTTGTAGCTCCACATCAAGGTGATGAAATACAATTAACATGTTACCCTTCCAGCTCCATGGGCATGCCGGTTCTCCCAAACAATGACACTCACATTATTCAGTTATATCTGACTCCGCTGTTTTAAAGCTCACCCTCGTTAATCTTTCGGCAACTTCAGGTCAAATGAGGTGCTGTGTTTTTCTGAAATTTTTGGATCCAAAGTGATAAATCCATCATAAGTGATTGTTTTTTTTTTTCTTCATGGAAAATGTAGCACTGTTGCCAATAGTACCTCATTTTGACCTGAAGAGAAAGTAACAACTTTCTGTCAGTCTTGTTTTCTTGACTGTAGCGACCAGTAGCAACCAACTGACCCTTTATCAAGCCCCGCCCTTTTCAGGAAGGGATCCTCTGTTAAGCCCCGCCCTCCTTAGTTACTGTTACTAGGTTGGACCAACTGTTGCTGGGTTATCTCTTATTTAAAACAATTGAAAATGACTCACCTTTGGGCCAGCTTTTATTCTTTAATTCATTTGGTCCTTTTCCAGACTTTTGAAAGAATAAAGATAAACTGCAGTAGGGTGTGTAAAGAAAAATCCAAATCTTTATGAATCTGTTGGGATAATTGAAAATTTAGCTGCACTACTTTAGACTACCTAGATGCATAAAAAAAGAGTTTGATTGTTTAACTCAACACCTGCTTCTTTGATACCTTGACCAGGCATTTGATTCTGAATGATCGGTCAGTTAACCAATCAGACAGCCTATCAATTGACTCTTTGTCAAGCCCCAACCTTTTCAGGAAGTGAAGCTTCATCAAACCTCGCCATCCTGGGTAACTGTTTCTACATTAGACAAACTCTCCTGCCTTCAGGCTTTTGGCTTTAAAAAAATAGGAAATACCACTTAATTTGACTAACTTTAGTACATGTTAAATTAACTTTGATTATAAACTGGGCCTGGATGAAAGAAAATGATGGTAGAATATGTGACAATCACTCGAAAGCTCAAAAAACATTTTGAAAATGCTAGAAATGTTTACTAATTACTAATTTCTAAGTTAGCCTAAACACATCATGCTGCCATTAAGAAATATAATAACTATTATAAGAACTGCACCTTTAAGGAGAATGAGCTGAGATGACAGGTAAGGCACTCTGCTGTAGGCTGGTACAGTTATTGTAAGCCACAAGCCTATGTTGGGTGAAATGTACAATTGAGTGGAAAATTTCAAAGCGCTGTATTTTTCTCCAGGAAGTCTCTGTGTTTGGCACTATTTCAGGATGAAGCAAAAGGCTGTAGTCTTCCGCCTGTGCACGCTAATGTAATCCATCTGCTGTTTGACTCTTTGGACTCAGGAAGACAGAGAGGAAACTAATACTGAACCAAATATGAGGGATTTTGACTCAGGTGACGATAATGTTTATTTTTCTGTGGATGCACCATTTGGCTACCTTTGAAAACCAAAGTGTACAGAGGAAGAAATTCTCCAGAACGAGATTCAATTCTATGAAATTTAATGTTTTATCTCATAATCATCACTTTTCATCCAAGAAAATGACTAAAAACCAAAGGAGTTTGAAATTTTATCACTGATTTTTGGCTTTTAATCATCAACTTTTTTTTTTTTTACTTTTACATTCTCTTTCTCTTCATTTCAGCTGTTTCACTCATAAATGTGACTTGTTTCCTTTATGTCTATAGTTCCTATTATGTGATGTCTTAACTGGCGTTTTATATCCTCTAATATCTTTTCATGTTAGTATCATGGCCTTTTAATCCTGAAAACTAGCTTTTCATTTCAGATTTTGTTTTACTTTTTATTGTTTTGTTTTTTTTTAAATCTAATTAGTTTTGGCCTTTTTTTTTTTTTACTTTTTTACTTTTGTCTTTATGATTATACCTATCATTTTATGTCTTCATTGACGTTTTATCTAAAATTTATGACGTTTTACAACCAAATGATGGCCTTTAACCTTAGAAAATTGACTTGTGATCACAGATTTTTTTTTTTTTTTACATTATCTAGACTTCTTACATGTTTACCATCAATTTTTCTCTTTTCGTCACAACATTTTGACTTTTTCTTAATAAGTATTCTGTTAATTTTTGCATTGCTTAAATGGTGTTTTATCTCATCATCATGACTTTTTGTGTCAAGTGTGCATTTTATCCCAACTTAGACTTTTATCCCATAGATCTGACTGTCATAACCCACAGTTTTATTTTTGTAGATGTAATTGTTCATAATTCATTCGTATAGCATTTCTCGTAATTTACATCTCAAGCTTTTGTCTTTTTATTTTATTTTGTGATGTTGTCTTTATCTCATAATGGCCTTTTATCTCAAATTTTGTCCATAATTATGACCTTTTCTTAATAATTACTTTTTTGTTTATATGTTTTTTTTCTTTTCATTTTATGTCAGAAACTGGTCTTCTTAGCCTGATAAATACATCATGGGGAGGAGTGAGTCTTTCTTGTTGCCCTCTTATTCAATCACCAAAACAGTAATCGGCGCATGTGGGCGGAGCTGAGCAGCACATCATCATTAAATATCTCTGGTTACATGCAGCTCTGTGCAGCGTTAATGTTGGTGGAGTGATGGTGGAGGGAGAAACCACACCCTGAAGGACAGATCTGCTCCACAACACCGACAGCGAAGTCCTCCTCATGCTCTCCAACACCGCCAGCTCCTCCAACATGGTGACGCAGGGGAAGTTTGAGATCAACGCAGACGACGGTGTCGAAGGTAAAACCACGTTTTTATCTTTAAAACACTAAAGACTTCATTTTGGGCTCTTCGGTGTTTTTTCCTCTGAGAGCTGAAGCCCGTTAGTCGCTGTTTTCAGTCCTCTTATCACCGCCTGTTGAAACGAGGCTTGTCCTCTGCAGAAACTTTGTTAAATATTACTTTGTGCTCATTCACGGTGGATTAATGTTTCTTTGTGAATACTTTAACCAAAGAAGGAAACGGCTCCTCTGTAGAGGGGCCAACATAAACAGACGCGAAAAGACGATACAAAGTGAATTATTGAGCATTTCGACTATAAAAGATGGATATTATTAAAGTCCAGCTCTTAAGGCTGTAAAGCATCACTCACTTAATGTTTAATTGTATGTTGTACACAGCTTAAAGAAGTTTATCGGACTACACAAAAATATATATTCTCTAAAACAGATTTTTAGCCTAATGAACATTGAACATACATTCGGAGTGATAAACAAGGCGTCGTGCATTAAAAGGCACGACTTTGAGCAGTTATGAAAATTCAAAACATAAAAATAAAGTGTTCAGTCTAATTTAATCAATTATAAAAACGTTATCTAAAGTTAAAAAAAATAAATGCTTCACTTTAAATTAAATTGCAAAGTGAAGCATTAAAAAAAATAAAATCCTTAAGTATGTCAGTATATGTTGAGTGTTAGTAAGTAGTCATTAAGTGTCAAATCCTCATTTTATATATTTATGTAGAAAAATAGAAACAACCAAACCTGAAATACAACAAAAAAAAACCTAAAACAGGGAAGTTAATTTGTACAAATATTTCCATATATCAACTCACAGTTTATTCAACTAAAATATATTCTTCTCTGTAATTTTTTAATAGAGTATATTAAAAAAAATAGTGAAATTAGAGAGTATTGAACAAAACCTGTTTGAAAAAAATACATTAAAGAAAAAAAAACAAAACAAAAAGAAATTAGAGATTAAAAAAGTAGCAGGCGGATGTAAGAGGTTGAAGATAAAACCTCCTAACTTCATGATTAATGTCAGGAAAATTTCCCAAACTGTCCCTGACTTGGCAGCCCATGTGGAAAAAAACGACAGGAGAAAGGAGTCTTTTGATCATTTACTGCAAGGAGTGACGTGTAGTTTACAGCAGAAAGGCATCTTCCTCACGCACTGAATTGTGCGTCTAAGCTTCTCATATTTAAACAGTCAAGGTGCACTTCATCACACAAGCTTCAACCAATAATATTGCAGCTTAGAGTTACATGTTACAACAGTGGTCATCTTTCTCATTCAGAAACTGTGAGTTCTTTTGTTGATTTGACAGTGCAGTCCTCTGTTATCTGAGACAATATATTCTCGTTTCCGGTTTATAGTTTCAGCATGAAGGCTTTTCACGCAAACATATAAGAGGATCATAATACCTGTATAATCATAATGATAAAAGATACATACATTTTCTTTACTATTAAACCAATACTTTATATTATATATATGAATATATATATATATTATCTTATCTTATATGTAATACAAAAACATTCTTACTTACATTAAAATGTTTGCACATATTCACAAACATACATACAGTATATACAAAATACTGTGACAGCTTGGTTCTACTTTTACATTTACAGACACATGTTCAGGAGCTAGGGTATGGCAATATGACCTGAACTAAAGGGTTTGATTTTTCCACACAAAACTAGATTTCTGATCCCAGTCAGCCCCTGAACTCTCAAAGTAAAAGAAAATTATATATATTTACAACTTTGCAAAGCAAGCATTGCTCCAGTCCTATCAAAATACTTCACAAAAGTAAACTGAGTTTTTCTCTAAGAATCCAAATGCATGCTGTGATTCTGTCATTAAAGCTATAAGGGTACGTGTGGTTTGGATGCAGAAGTTTGTCCACATCAACATCGAAAGCTGTTATACCTTCACAAAACATTGATATAAAACACTCACTGTTATTTAATATCATTTTGTAAGTACAAGAACAGAGATGTGCCTGTTTAATGTAAAAATATTTAAGTAAATAATATATATGTCACAATGTTTGGTTTATGTTGGTATGGGAGAAGGTTACACGAGGCCGTCCACAGTAAGAACTACAAAACTATTCCTGGTCTGGATTTTGTTTGCCCGGAGCTCTGATCAAGCCTCTGGGATCAGAGGCAGACCGGCTATAGACTGAGGGGGTGGGGAAAATGTTGATGAAAGGGCTTAGAGGTTATTATTACACTACTTTGCTTACTTTTGTATTTTTTCATCCTTTGTGTGGGAATATCTAGTGGCTTATAAGAAGATATTAACTCAGTCAGCACTAACGTGCTCGTCTCTTCACTCCCGTCGTCTTTACTGATGCAGCTGTCCTCTTAAACCCACTGTATATACTGCAGCATAAAACTAAGACAGTCAGAAGTAAAGCTATCGATCCATCAGTTTTTATTGCCAATTAAAACAAAGTTATCTCTAAGCACTTCACTATGGAGTAGGTCTAGACCAGTGGTTCTGAAAACTGTGGCGGGTGCCTGGGGAATTTGTAGGTTTCATAAATTATTACTGAAGCTGCGCACTGAGTGATGAATGAGCTTTCAGTTGACATTATCAGTAGTTGTGTAAGGTGCTTTAACTTCCATGTACAGATGCAGTTTCTGTGACTTAAAAAATCTCAAAGTATCCAAGGGAACATCATCTTTTACAGGTAACAGCTCACTGGGTCAGAAGGTTTGTTACATTTCAGTCTCTTTCTCATCCTTTGGCCCTCTTGATATTGAATCTGCGACTGATGAAGTTTAATGTGTGTTGCAGAAATATGAAAATCTAAGTTTCAAATAATGTCTTAAATATTATTGTAAATAAATACTGATGTATTAGAGCTGTTTGACTGATTTTTATTTGGCATTAGTGGATATTATAAAATATAAATTTTGCAGTAAAAAATGTAAAATATAAAGATATATATCATTCACAGACTGATAAGATACTTGAATACATATCAAGGGCTATTTTGCATTAATGTGAATATGGCATGCTCTGAGCTGGCTGACTTTTGGTCTGGTAAAAAAATAGTTTGAAATCCACTGGTCTTGATCAAACTCTTTCTGTTTCTATAATGTGATTATTTTTGTATCATTCAATCAATAAAGACTCAACATGAATCCAACATGAGTATAGCACATTGCAAAATGAAACAGACATCAATATAGCGATTATCGTTGTCATTCCTCCCGCAATATGATTATGTTGCCAAATATCGATAGTTTATTAGTAAAATATGGGGCTCTAAACATGCTGCCTGTTCATGTTGGTTTATCTCCCAGAGACGCTACTTGATGGCTCCTCAAGGGGGCGCTCCACATTTGAAGGAGTGTAACTTGAACTGAAATTACCAGCCGAAGAAGACAAAGTTTACAGAGCGGAAATGTCAGACAGCGCAAATAAAAGTTCACTGAAGGATGCTCCAGCCACTTCTAAATCCAAAGTATGGATACACTTCTACAACACTGAAGGGACAGACAAAATCGATTATTTTGACATATTGTTGCATTATTTTTTTTGCAATCGATCATTGCAGAATCGCTGCATTGTTATTATATCGTTATCGTATCATGAGGTACCCCGTGATTCCCATCCCTAATTTACAGTCATTAGAGTAAGAAAGAGTGAACTGAACAGATAATTAAAAGAGACTGAGACTTAAATTGTGTTTATACTTTCACAAAATTTGCAGCTTCATCTTCTGAACAGGTGCTCTTTCACTCCTCCTGAAATCTGTCCTTAAATGCCCTTGCCAGTGTATTTGGGCTGGCCTCTCTGACTTAGGATCAACAAGGGCACGAAGAGCTGTGAAAAGCTGTGTGCCGTTTTCATAATTACAAGTGATTACTTAAGAAACATGTCAACAGACAGTGCACTCTGAGGGTGAAGTCTAATGAATGAATCTTGTGTTGGAGCAAAACAGATGGATCTGCCCCGTGAGAGCACCATGCTGTGTGTGACATTGAGACTCAATCAACAGGTTATTATATATTTTATGGGAAAACTTTAGCTCATTGCTATCATAACTGTCCGTGCCAGTCTTGTGTCTTCACTAATATATCAGAAAATACCTGACCAGGCTAAGCCAAAACAAGCCCCGCGTGGTACTGGGCCCGTTCAGCGTGCGTGCTCTCCTCTGCAGCTCTTCCCTGTAAGGCTGTGTTGTGTCCATTGTTCTGATTGGCTTAGAGCTTGGCCCCGCCCACATTTTTTCTCAATAACTTACGTAACAGGCATGTGTGAGAGTGCAGTGCATCTGTGAGTAAGTTTATTTACAACAAAGTTTCAGAATAGAAAACAGACCTCTCAAGCATGATGTCTAAACTCTGTGAGAACATGTCTGTTTATGCTGCAGTTTTTTTCAGCCACAAACAAGAAAATGCCTGGACTTGATTTTTTTTTAACTACATTATTAATTAGTTTTGAAAGTAGAAATATTGCCCACACAGTCCTGAGATATCATCTTATAACTGTAAAGTATATTTAAAGTAAGCTGCTTTAGATTTTCTAACTTAGAGATGTTTTTCTCTCCAAATTTTTAAGAATATTTTCGGTTTTGTTAAATTCTCAAAAGTTCTTTAAAGGTCATTCTCCATTTTAGCTTCATGTTTCCTACTCTCTAACTGTTCTGTCAAATAAAGGCAAAACCCTAATACAGAAATAAAAAAATAGATTATTTTGCAGTATTAACCCATGGATACTGTGTTAAAACACATCCTTTAGTCCTGTTTTGGCTTTTTAAAAGCCACAACTTTAGCTGCTGTAAAAACATAACACATAAGTATACATATATATTTTTACTTAGATTTCTTCATCAAGCTCAGCCCTGATCAAAACTATTTAAAAATCTTTAAAAAAATATGGATTTTAAAACTTTAAATGCCAATTTTATAAGAGATGTCACTAATTTGGTGAAAAAAAAACACAAAATGACTGATTTTCAATGTAAAAAATGATCAGAGGCTGGAGATTTTTTTTAAGGTGCTTTTACACTCAAAGTGTCAAAGATTAGTACAAAAAACAGGTTTTGTTGTATTTTTGTATTTTGTGCAGCATCAGATTTTAAGTTTTACTCCCCATTGACTCCCATTATAACCACATTTTTTGGATGCAGCCATGACACTGCAGTGAAGTCACCTATGAAATTTGCATTTAAAGGGTTAAAATCCATAATTTAAAAACAAAAGATTGGTTTTGATCAGGACTGAGCTTGATGAAAAGACTTGGGGGGGAGATGTTTGAAAAAATAATTATCTGATCATCTGATGAACTGATTATTGTATCAGCTAAAGTTTTTGGCTTTTAAACAGCCAAAACAGGACGAAAGGGGAGTAAATATGCCTACAGTGTATTTTTGGTGTATTTTTCACCTTTTAAAATGTTTGAAATCACATTTTCAAAATTAATGTTTCCTCATAAAGGTGTTTTCACTCTCTTAAATATAGTTATGGTCAGTTAGTTCTAAAATCACCCCTTTGTGGCAGAAAAAAGCCACATAGAGACCCAAGGGGTAGTGTATTAAACTTTATTATAAATGCAGCTCTGAGGCATTTTAGTTGTTTTGACTTTTTACTGTCACAAGAGTGAGTGATTGAGAAATCAAGTGCAGTTATTCGGCTGAAACAGTTAATCCAAACAAAAACTGCTTGCTTACATAAGACCTCTCCCTCCGTCTAAACCCTGGGTAGTCCGTCCTATTGTCCATCCCTCACATGACTGTACATGACCAGTAACCAGTATTCTATTCAAGGTTGGATACTTCACAGTGTTAGCATTTCATGGATAACATATTAATTGTTTAGTAACTTGAGCCTTCATAACTCAGGCTGAAATTACGTCTCTCCCTCAGAGATTAATTAAAACTGCTGACAGATGAGACTTCTGGATCTTTATATTCTGTGGGTCCTCACTGCATGAAGGTTTACTGTCAACAGCAGCTCCTGTCCCAGTAGATCATATTACTGTGTAAATGTGTGGACAAAACTACCACAACAATCTGTCCGGCTTTAAAAGGCTCTAAAGTGGTGAACAAAGGTTCTGTGGAAAACATGCAAATGCATCACTTAACGGCGTTTACTCTGTTTGTTCTTCTCTCTCTGCAGATCAAAACGCAGGCAAGCTGGGATGTTTCGGATGGGTGTTGGTCATCATTTCCCTTGTCTTCATTGTAGCTCTGTTTCCAATCGCGATATTCATGTGTGTCAAGGTAAAGTGCATAACAGAAATAATTACGTAATAGTACCAAGAGCCACACCCTCAACAGCATTTGTATTTTCTATATTTTTTTGATATCATTTTTGGGAGCTGCCACATAGATCTGTTGTTGTTCTGAGGCACGACAAACCCCCTCTGGGCCTGACGGACAGAAATCCAGAAAATGCGTTGGGAGGAAGGGTTGTGAAATCTGAAGGAAACAGAAGGAGAGGAAGCAGATAGGCTTGACTTTATAGGTTTATATGAACGCAGGAAGAGGCTTGGCTGTGGTGTGCTCCTGCTCGTAAAACTTTTCATTTTAATGATATATTTATTTCTAATGTCATTCATTCAGGTCAAACTGCTTCTGTGTGGTTTTATTATTCTGATTATATTTATTAAATCTATGCAACCCAAGAGGCTGCAGTCCACCCAGACTAAAACCTCACGCCCCTTGAACAGTTTCTTCCCCTCTGCTGTTAGCACCATAAACAGTAACCCAGCCCTACCCCCAACCCCCATAAACAGACTGTAACCCAGCCAAATTTTTATCTTACACACACATATCCTTCATCTATATTCATATCATATCTACACTGTTAAAAAGTTTGGTGCTCATATGTACAGCTCCTTCACTGCACCGTTTATTTATATTTTTGTGTTGTGTTTTTGTTCTTCTTTGCGTCTCTTGTATATTTTGTATATTTTTGATATATACCCAAGTCAATTTTGCCCTATTTTCTACCTATTTTTATACTTTATTTTATTTCTACTGACCCTTATTTTTATTCTTTTTCCAAGTATATGTTGATTGTTTCTCACCAGTTTACCAAGTCAAATTCCTTGTATGTGCAAATGTACTTGGCATAAAGCACAAAACGTGAGCCACTTTGTAAAACAAACCATCGACAAAATTTTGACAAAGTTTATAGGGTTGATATTTGTTTTCCATTTAATAAAGAAATTTAGTCTGGATCTGATAAAACTGCGACTAAAACTGTTAGCATCTATGCTAATCTCTGTATGAGGAGTCACTTCCTGCTGTTGTCTCGCTCGTAGCCCCCACCTCTTCCTGCTCTAAAGGACACTGATTGGACCGTCCCAGTTTGGACCATTCACAGTTGCTGTAGGTTTGAGCTTGGCGAGATGGATCTGCCTGATTTCAGACAGTGAATCAGGCGGATCCATCTGCACTGCAAGGTTAGTATTCAGCAGCAACAACGTCAGACGACACGCCTGACATCATTCCTATCCAGATTATATATTCATTATAGGTATTAATGTTAATTTTAGATTGATCTCTCTATCCATGGTTGTGTTGATTATACATCCATAGTTACTGTCTTTACAACCACATAGACATGAGGTCCCTCTTGAAAATGAGATGCCACATCTCAAGAAGCTTACCTTTATAAAAAAACGTATATTTAACAAATACAAATATGGCGCTATACCAATAAAGATTGATTGACTTTATATTCAGCAGAGATGAGAAATGTGATGAGGACAGATTTATGATCTGGGCGTCCATGGGTTGGTCTCTATCATAAATTCTTATTTCTAGTCCCTTTGTCTCTGCCTGGATGGATACATCTGTGGATGTGTGGATGTGTATATACAAGTACATTTATTATATTTATTTGTATATATGCATATGTGTGTGTCGATTAAATGAAGACCATGGACACTGTGCAGTCAGAGTCCTTTTACCTAAAACTGAGCCACAGTTTTGACCACTTCTGTTTCTTGACTGCCATGATCACATCTTTGACTTCTTAGTTATTGTCTCTGCTGACTGCCCTTAAGATGTCCTAGATTTACAAGGCACACAGAACAAGTGGAAAAACTGATGAAGGAATTGTTAAGAGTAAAGACAGATGATATCTTTCCTCGAGTTAGTGATTATCGCTTCTCAACTGGAATTGGTTTTTGATTCAATCTCTAATCGGAGACTCCATGAGACAGTTTTTCCTTCTGTCCATAGGTAATTATAGATAGATAACTTTATTTTCTGTCCTGATATGTAATATAAGTTCTTCTTTGACAACAGCTACAATAAATATAAAACCTCCAGCACTCTTAGGACAAACTCACAAGATGAAACATGATTGAAAACAAACATGAAATCACGTGTGGGGTGGTGGCTGCTTGACTTTGTCAGGGTGGTTATTGCGGAGGGGATGAAGGGTTTTTTTTGTTGTTTTTATGAGCTGGTGGAAACAAATGTGGGCACATTTTCAGCCACAGTAATCGTGAGAGCAAAGAGCCAGAGGGCTGAAGCCACACCCGTCTCTTAAAAGGGCCTCACAAGACACAGCTTGTGAAGATTTTCAGGGTTTAGAAACAGAAAGGTTTATATGCATGCAAAACGAACTTCAAAATATGCTCAGAACGTTTCTGAGATTGGAGGGAAGTTCAGGAAAAGGAGTGAAATACAGGACCATGAAGGCCCTCGACTGTGAAATTACCTGTGTAGCAGATCAACAATAATCTTGGATTTCAATGAGGTTCTCTACTAATGTTGTTGTGCCCCTAAGTAGAAGTGAACAGACTGAAAAAAAGCAGGTTTAATTGCACTTTATCACTGACTTTCAAAGCTTATGAGCTTCAAAAACTACAATTGCAAGTAGTTGTATTGATTATACATCCATACTAACTATCTTTACAACCATACAGACACAAGGTCCCTCTAGAAAATGAGATTCCACATCTCAAGGGGCTTACCTTTTAGTAAATCTATATTAAACAAAGACAAATATGGCGCTATACCAATAAAGATTGATTGACTTTATATTCAGCAGAGACAAATGTGATGAGGACAGATTTATGATCTGGGCGTCTATGGGTTTGTCTCTATCATAAATTCTTATTTCTAGTCCCTTTGTCTCTGCCTGGATGGATACATGTGTGAATGTGTGTATGTGTATATACAAGTACATTTATTATATTTATTTGTATATTTGCACATGTGTATCAATAAAGTTAAGAGTATGGCTTCAGCCTGCTCTACTGTAAAGTACACTCATTATGAACTAGTGCTATACAAATACAGACTGATTGGTTGACTTTCATTGTGCCTAATTTATTTAATACTTCTAATACTATAAAATACTTTTAAAATTTATTTTCATTTAAAGATGTAACATTCATTCATTAAATGATTGCCAAAACATGTCATACTGTGCAGTGTAGAAACACAAACAACTGTCAGCAATACCCAACCCTGTTGAAAAGTCCATTACATTCTTCTTTTACTGTTTGTTGCTTAAGTCTTTTTGTATATGTCAACCATTTCCTGAGTTGTTGCAAAGTATTCCTCCTTCATTTTCAGTTTATAGAAAAGCTTCTCTATCACAAGGATGTTGTCTATGACTGAAAACCTCTGTTTCTGATCTGGTGTCCCAGCTCTTAGTGACGGTTTCCTTTGTAGCAATGATAATCCTGACCAGGTTTATCTTGTCATTTTTAGCTTGTTTTGTTTTGATTTTACCTTTTCCCCCAAAGTGCATAATGAAAGTCTTCCTTCCTCCAGCCCTGTCCCACCCAATTACTCTCAAAGGATTTGATTTTGTCTTTATGGTGTTCCTTGTGCTCCGTGTGTGACTGTCTGTTTCTTACATCCAGATAGTGAACGAGTACGAGCGGGCCGTCATTTTCAGGCTTGGACGGATAACAGACAAGAAACCTAGAGGCCCAGGTTTGTTACCATAATACCTTATTCAAGACTCCAGGCTGCAGACAAAAATAAAAACAGTAACTGGTTTTGTGGTGGAAAATTCTCACTCACAAAGTTTTGATCTAGTTTTCTTTTACTTAAATACAAAAGTGCAAACCTGATTATACACACAGAATATCACAGTCTTATCTGTTCTGTTACCACAAGCTGGATCCACAATTTGATGCTCCATGAAGGAATTTTGGGACTGGGGGTTATATGGAAATTTAAGAAATATGTTGATATATTTCCAAACAATACAGGGTAAGATCATGTGTTTTGTATTGATATGTTTTATAATAATGTAAATCAAATATTTTGGTTTCCCCATACAGGATAAAATGCCAAGACATGGTCTTTAAACCATTTTCTGCAGCACTAGCTTGTTTTATTCATCCTGTAAAATATAATAACAGCTTTAATGGTGAACCTTCTAAACTCTGGTGATTACAGGAACAATCATATCTTTGTTTCTTCCAGGACTTTTCTTTGTCCTGCCCTGCACTGACACATTTGTGAGGGTCGACCTGAGGACTGTGTCGTTTGACATCCCGCCACAAGAGGTAACCTCTGCAAAAATATCACCAAAAAGTGTCCCTCCTGTTTCTATAAACGTCTCCCTCTTCTTCCTTGGGGAATAAGACGGGCAGCATCAACATCTGAACTGTTTATTTTACAGATTCTAACCAAAGACTCTGTGACAGTGTCCGTGGACGGTGTGGTTTACTTTCGGATTAACTGTCCCCTCTCCTCTGTGACCAACGTGTCTGATGCACACTCGGCCACACGCCTGCTGGCTCAGACCACCCTGAGGAACGTGCTGGGCACCAAGAACCTGGCAGAGCTGCTGTCTGACAGAGAGGGGATATCAGTCAGCATGCAGGTGAGGAGAGAACGTTAGATATTAATGAGGAGCTGACAACATGAGAGAAGTGACAGAGCAGCTGTTAAAAAGAAGGAAAACATGTCTGAAAAGTGTTTTTACAGGACTCAGAGGTACAGTGTATTTCATTCACTGGTGTTGTTGACTTCAGTGGCTTTCTGTGGAGCAAACACACCTCTCATCTCTTGACTTAAGCACCTTGTGGGTTTTAAAGGTGCTGTTTTAAAGTGGTCTATGTCTTATTTGTCAGAGAGCTCTTTCCAAGTCCCCATGCTCTCCACGGCTCTGAAAACCTGAATGAGAGGTTTTCTTTCATCATACAACAGCCTCAGTTATATGTGTGGCCAACAGGGGCCGGAACAACAAGGAGAGATGTCTACTTTGACATATGTGATAGCAAATATTAGCTCTTTGAGACAAGGCAATGCAAAGTTTACTCTGAATTAGTCTCTGTTGACACCCACTGAAGATATATAGGTCTTTAATCGTATCTATTTAATCTGCTGTCAGAGATCGTTTACTTTAAGCTGCTGATAACAACTTTTGTTAAACAGTAATAACAAGAATGTGAACTTGAAGCCATTTGTTCACTTGTTAACTGATCCATCCAGAGGACTCCTCAGCACCTCCTGAAAAGAAATCACAACCCAAACTGTAAATCATTTCTTAAACGCTCAAATTTATGTGATAAAAATGTTGCCATTTGGGCTGTTAATCGAAGAAAATCTGATTGAACTGAGAGATGATACAAAATAAATGCGCATCCATATTCAAGCCCTGGAATATAACGTCATTTTGTACATTTTCTTTTACCCTGTTCTCCAGGAGTTAAAGTGTGAAGTTTGGTAGTTTTCTAAAGACTTAAAGAAATGCAATCATGGAAAAACCAGCTTTGGTACTTTACGATGATAAGTTAAATATTGAAAGAATGAAAAACCTTCAAAAACAACCCAAATGTATCAATGATCAGGAAAAGTTCCATATTTCAAGCCTCAATTTACGTTTTTCACCCAGGCACACATTTAAGACTCACCATAAACAGTTCTGTCCCAACTTTTGGGTCCCCACCCACCTGTTTAGAGCAAATTTATTGACCAGATTTACTGATTTGTGGAGTTAACCATGCTTTTGAGTGACTGCAGTATTTGTTTATTGATGTTTTTGCTCAGGAATCTTTGGATGAAGCCACTGACACGTGGGGCATCAAAGTGGAGCGTGTGGAGATAAAGGACGTGAAGCTGCCCCTGCAGCTGCAGAGAGCCATGGCAGCAGAGGCAGAGGCCACCCGAGAGGCCAGAGCCAAGGTGAGAAGACTTACATTAAACTCTGATATAAGGATGGAAAAATGATCAGGTTTTAGTTTGGTCTATAACTGGTTTACTTTTCTTCCATCATCATCTGTCATTGATATTAAGAGATGCCAGCTCTAATGTAGACTGTTAACAGTAATAGTTTCAAACAGTATAGTTCATACTGACCACAGGATAATCTGTTTGAAATGTTTGAACTGAATAAATTATTATTTTATTTTATTTGTAAAAATCTAATAACATTGCCACCTGTTTGAGACCATGGAAACAAAAAATAGAAGTCCAATGTTTATCTCTTTAACATGGCCTCCAGCTTAGCAAATGACCTTTCAAGAAAAAATACCCAATGAAAAGAGCAGAGCTGCAAAACTCCAGAAATTTTCAAAGTTGAAAATTTTCCATATGAACGTAATGGGAATAAACAGGAATAAATGTGGAACTTACAAAAATGAATGTTGTTAAACTCCAATGGGTTAAAAGCATATACATTCAATGAAAGCATGTGGTGCATAGTTTAAAACCAGTGAGTAATCGTGTTTCATAATTTGGATGTTAATATTAAAACTAGAAAGCATTCAGAGAGTGCAAAACTCTGCCAAGGTAGCTCACATATTGCTGTTACATCTATTAGCAGTATTTCCATGATAAAGTTACCATCATAATATGATTCCTTGACCCTGAAAACCCACACCTAGCACTCGGAGTCATGTTCATATCATTATTAGTTAGACAGTTACTGAGCAGAAATGATTGTTCACTAATGGCAGTTATCTGGATCACAACCAAAATCTAATCATTTCTAAGTTGGGGCATTACCAACATCTCCTAAAAATTTTGAGCAAAATCTGACCAGTAGTTTTTGCTTTGTCTTGCTAACAAACATGCAAACAAACAAGCAAATGGGGCCAAAAACGTAACCTCCTTAGCAGAGGTAATAATCGTGTTTATGATTTTTGCCATAATGGAGCAGCCCTAGTAGAATCACACTGGCAGATCTATTCACAGAAGCCGGGGGAACAAGCCATTTGAGGCAGCTTCTGGAGCCGTAAAGAGGGGGAGAGGGAAAGGTTCAGATGCCACAAACTTTTTGTCTTGTGCATAGAAGTAACCTGAACGTAGACACATGTTTAACACTCTAAAAACACGATATGGTCTCAGCTTTAAGTCCATTTTATAGAGCAGTCTTTGTCAACATGTCATCTAAAATGTAGGACCTCTCAGGAGAAATAAGACTCCTCAAGACTCTTCAGGCCTTGAATTTCAGAAATGTGAAACTTTATAATGATCTGTAAAAAACACCCTGATATAGAGATGAAGAGGGACCATATGAAAAAAACACTGATGGTCTCTTTGTGTTTCAGATCATTGCTGCTGAAGGGGAGATGAATGCATCCCGGGCTCTTAAAGAAGCCTCTCTGGTCATCGCTGAGTCGCCGTCTGCTCTGCAGCTCAGATACCTGCAGACCCTCAACACCATCTCAGCCGAGAAGAACTCCACCATCATCTTCCCCCTGCCCATAGACATGATATCCACCTTCTTGGAGAGAAAGTGATGATGGAAACACTATCAGAGCCTTTTCAGATCAGTTGTATTGCTTTTATAATAACCAGTGTTTACCCTCAGTATATTGATAGGGGTGTGGGCCTCCTTATAATCGCTGAATACATGTGGGGGTGCAGGGTCCCTCCAAAACAAAATGTGGTTGACATGTCAGTAAATGTTTAATATCAGCAAAAGGACTTAAATTTTCCTCATTTGAAGAGTAGACGAGGCAAATTTAAGACCCTAAGTGCACACACTGTAAATTATGTTATTATGCTGTAATTTTGGCGTTTTCTTACTATATATTTTGTAAATGAAGTATTTTGTGCCTTTATTTTGGAGGGGTGGGAGGAGCATTGGAGTGGTGGGTCACCCCTCCAAATGAGTGACTGAAACACTGTTTCTCTGTTTATCACACAGTGTGTAAAGAAAAGTAAATTCCTCCACATGGAGGCTGTCATTTAAAACACAGATGAGAAATGAAGAAGAGACCTGCTGTTAATCTGCCCAACTCTGCTGTCTACTTATTAAGAATTTAGGGTTCTAGTGAACCAAACCTGCAATTTATGAAGTGTCTTCACAAAACAGTGAGCATTCATTCTTGTGGTGGATCGGGAATATCAAATAAGGGAGAAAAGCTGCTCAAAGTGGCTTTTAATTTGTGCTACAAGATAATTTGATCCCTGACAGTGTGAACTAGCAGGGCCACTATTAACAGCTTTTCAACCTCATTATGTAAATGATTCTGTGACACGAAACATAGATTACATTTTCGTAAATACTCCTCATAAAGTGTTTTTTTTTTTAAAGACAGTGAGCAGGGGAGGAAGGCGGAGCAGAGCAGCATGTTTCTGTCATTAAGTGTAGAAATAACTAGAAAGCACTCAGAGAGCGCAAACCTTTACCAAGATATATCACATATTGCTATTACATCTATAAGCAATAGCTCTGTGATAAAGTTACCATCATAATATGATTACTTGATCCTGAAAACCCACACCCCTAGCACTCAGAATCATATTGATATCATTATTTGTTCGACCGTTATTCAGCAAAAATGATCATTCATTAATGGCGGTTATCTGGATCACCACCAAAATCTAATCATTTCTAAGTTGGGACATTACCAACATCTCCTAAAAAATTCAGCAAAATCTGCCCAGTAGTTTTTGCGTAATCTTGCTAACAAACAAACAAACATATGCTGGTAAAAACATAACCTCCTTGGCGGAGGTAATTAGCAAAGGCCATTGGACATCAGCTTCAGGTGAGCAACCTGTGGACGCAGCTGTACTGGACATGCCGTCTCAACCTACGGACAGACAGGGAGACTGTGGTGACGCAGGACTTAAGGCCATCAGACCAATAGTGACACCCCATGGCCTTTAAGCCCTGTCAGTGATGTCTGCCCACCTCTGCTGCTCACTTGTTTTTAAATTGAGGACAAAAACATGCGCTTTATAAGGCGTCTTTAAAAAGCAGTTAACATCTGTTCATTTAATGGAGCTGTAAAATTACTGAAGGAGAAAAGCTGTTAAAGTGCCCTCCCTTGTTCATGCTACATGCAGAGAATTTAATCTATTGCAGTGCATACTTAGGAGGCCACTTTTTAACAACTTTTCTCCCTCATGTGGAAAACAAAGTTGGTCACAGTCGTTAAGTACACCTCATGGAGTGCTGATTTTATTGAAAAGACAAATAAGCAGGGGAGGTGAGCAGAGCTGATCAGCTTGTTTCTAATATTAGCTGTAGAAGACCTGGATGCCAGCTGTTTGGTTATCAAAGGAGACGGTCTAAAGCTAACTGATCAGCTGCAGGGAGGCAGATTTTAGGGGGGACTTAAGGTCATCAGACTAATAACAACACCACGGGGCCTCTAGCACTATCAGTCATGTCACAAACTAAACCCAAAATCCTTACTAGAGGGGGCACAACAGAAAATTTAACCCGCTGTACCAAGAACCATAAGATAAATTTAGACCAAAGCCATTTTTTGAACCAGGCTGTAAATTTGTTTATTTATGCTGTAAAAAAAAAGTGTCCATACTCCACACATAATCGTCTAATTTCCATTTTTTTTTTGCTGCCAGCCTGAAGCAGACACTCAAGGAACTGCAGATTTTTGCACTTCCACACTGGCCTCATTTTTCAGCCCTGGAGGTTACCACATGGTTGTGCCGCTGATGGCAGAAAATAATCACCGTTGGTCAGAAGGAACAACACAAAACATGAACGAGATAACAAAACAGTGGCAGCTTGTTGTCACAGCTCCCACTTCCTTAATATTTAGCAGAATTTAAAACAGCGTCCAGTGTTTCCAACGTGTCGTGTCTCATCATGGCGGCTCTGTCATGTGGTCTGAGCTACCAGACCTGAAGCTTTTTTCTGGGTTAAAAGCCTGCTGGAAATATTTGAGGTCATTTAAAGGTGTGGTGTGTAGAAGTTGGCAGCATTTCGCCAAACAGAAACGGTGAATATAGGATATAATGTTTCTATTTGTATGTAAAGTCTGTCGAAATAGGTTTACAGTCATCCCCATAAAGTCTCCCCTTTGTGGAGGCTGACATAACGATCCGCCATGTTGTCTACTGGTGGGTTTTGGGGACAAAAAGAGCTAAACACAATTTTTGAATACAAGTCTACAAAAGTTTACAAAACCTATAATCATCATCTTAACTGACCTGTAATCTACAAAAATAATAGTTAAAAATATGAATGAAAAAACCCTCACCTTGTAACTGTTCATGATCCTTTTTGGTCTTCACCGGCTCTCATCACTTAGTGATGTGATGTTTTAGTAACGGGCAGACTGATCCAAAATCTGAACACTAGATGTCACTAAAATGCCGATTTCTACACACTGCACCTTTAAGTGTAAAATACATATAAACAAAAGATTGGTCATATCATAAATTTAATGGAGGTAAACCAGTGTGAAGTTATACATATTGTACCGTTAAAGTTTTGAGTGCTTTTTAACCTTCTAAATGATTTTTTTTTTACTATGTGTTTTGTTATTTTACATATATAAGAAAAGTAAACACACATTAAAAGACATATATCCAAACCAGACCTGACTGTGGTACACTTATTTCATAATGTGATTTAATACTTAAATACAAAGTGCAACATAGACAGTTTGGACATTAATGTCTCATCACTGATCACAATATTTGAACCAGCTAAGCTACAGGTGCAGTTCTTGAGGAGGACACAAATAAATAAATAAAAATACACAACAAATGTAAACATAAATAATGCACAATATTATAAAGACATGCTTTCATATAAACTCATTCATCTTCACTTTGGAAATATTGAGTCAGATCTTTACAAGAGAAGTCTGGATGAACAGAACATCACATGAAGGACATCCTCTGACTGGATGTGAGCTGTAAACAAAACTCTTCTAATGTTTGACAAACATTCAGTAACTCAGCACAAAGTGTCCATGGGACACAGAGACGATCAGTGCAATCAGAGAACCTGATGATGGAGAGAAGATCATTTCCACCTCCGTAAGACGTGTTTCAGATGTTTACCAAAGTTTATACAGGAGAGGGTAGGGCCGGGCATGAGACGGGGATAATAAGACGAGGATTTTTTTATTATGTACTCTGAGAGCAATATTGAGATAAGGTTAAGAAAATAAATTCAAATTGTGGAAAAAAGGGGACATCTTGAGGGAAAAAGTTGGATAATTCAAAAAAGGCTGAATGTTGACTGTCAGAAATAAAGTGGAAATGTCACGAAAAAAGTATGAATTGTCAGATCAAGATCCGAGACACAGTGTAATAACCGAAATGTATAAATAAAAGGTGAAATATTTAAATAATTCAAACGTTAGGAAAAAAAGGAAAATATTAAAAACTTTAAAATAGTGATAACCTTGAAATAGGATTATAAAAATACATTTAAAATGTGGAAAAGGTGGACATGTTGAGGAGAAAATCTGAATAATGGAAAAAAGCTAAATAATGAAGACAATTTCAAAATACAGCATCAGAAATAAGTGGAAATGTTACCAAAAACAGTTGTCAGGTCAAAGTGCTGGGACAGTTTAACAACAGAAGTGTTTAAATAAAATCAAAATATTGCAAAAAATGACAAAACATTGAGAGAAAAAATGAAAATGTAAAAAAAAAGGTTTAAAGTGTTCTGAAAAAAAAAAAAAAAAAAAACATGTTGGGAAAATTTGCGATTTTGCCAGGAGTCAAAACTCCCACAATAAAAATGTAAATAGGTCAAATTTTAGTAATTCTATAAAGGTGCATTTAAAATAAAGTTTAGATTATCAAGACACAATTTTGTAAGAGACAGGAAAAAATTAGTAAAAAGTTTAACTTGTGAAACAATTGAAAATATTGAGGAAAAAACTCAAAAGGGGAAAAAAAATAAACTGTCAGGAACATCACTGTAATACAACCTCAAGAAAGAGCTGAAATGTCATAAAAAAACAACACAGTGAGAAAATAATTTTAAATGTCCAGCTCAGAAATCCTATTTGAACATTTCACTAAACTTTTTAACCTTTTTTTCTCAACAATTTGACTTTATCTGCTCATAAATAATGAGAAAATCCTCATGTATCATCCTCATGCCTGTCCCGTACACTTCCATATATATTTGTGAAAAATCATATCACTTAAATGAAGCAACATATCTTCACTCTTTGCTGACTGCACTTTTCCATTTAAACAGTTCATAAGCATATTCTGTACATCCACATGATTAATAACAGGATAACTTCATAAACAGACAGTTGAGCTGACAGCTGATGTAAACATGACCAAAGATATGAAATAAAAAAACAATCAAACAAAAGCCATGGCAGTTGCTTCTCCTCAACACCTGAGATTATTCTCCATGATGAGAAATGAGGTAACAGGTCAAAGATTTAAGGATTTTTGTTCTTATTTGGACGATTCTGAATTTAGATTTTTAATGTTTTTGCTCACAGGGAATCCAAAAGTCATTCGGGCTAAAATACCAAAAGAGCTGCCTGACATCAGCCAGAGAAGTTTTTTAGGTGAGTTTTAAAAGACGGAAAGCATCACTGATGGAGGAAACAGCAACCATCCAAGTCACCTTCAAGACAGACAGAAAGGTACAAAGAAAGGTAACTTCTGTTGAACTTTGAGGCTCTAACAGATGTTTTTCTAGCTTTAAATAGAGCTGTTACATTTGCACCGTTTATGGCTGATTCTGCAGTTTTAAGCTGCAGATGTACGGCAGCTACAGTACATGATAAACTGCTGTTTGAGTTCATCTTTGGTGCCTCAGACAGATCTGCACTCTTCACTGTTCGAAGGAATATTTCTGTGTAAAATCCAAATGTAGATGAGACATGTCTTTACGGTAGGGCTGGACAATACATCAAATATTTAAGATGTATTGATTTACATTGATATTTAACTGGTATACCAGAATAAAATACAGGGTAACATCCATGTTGAGTAATTTACCTAAAAATGATAGATGACGGGCCTAAAACCCAATGAAGGATTAATTACAGTAAGAACCACTGACATGTTTAGGTCACAAGATAATCTTTTTAATGTGGAATTATCCTTTTACTATTTTTATTAAAGAAGCCTTTCAATTATCAGTAAAACCAAGCAGAGATGTGCAGGAATGAGTCCAAAACTGCGGAAGCGAGTTAACATTTAGCACTTCCTGGTTTCTAACCTTCCAGAGTAAATAAGGTTTACTAAGATGCTAACAAGGACTGCAAAAATGGCTGGGGACCCACCGGCAAGCACTGCCGATTATTTTAACAGTTATATAAATTATCCACACACTATTGACACAGCAATTAAGAACAACTTCGTCAAGTCACCCAAACAAGAGGTTTCAATAAGATGTTATACATTTTTTAAGCTTCCACATAATCGGCGAGAGTACAACGCTGTTATGAAGCTACAATGGAGCTACAACATGGCGGTTCAACTTAGAGGCAGTTGCAATATTTCCACTAAATAATGTCACGTGTGAACTCTTGTTTGAGAATTTCTTCTTAATTGAATGACCTGATCGAGTTGGTCCTCCTGGCTGTGGCAATAAGGTATAAATTATTGATTATTACCTCCACTAAGGAGGTTACGTTTTTGCAAGTGTACTGTTTGTTTGTTTGTTTGTTTGTTTATTAGTAAGATTATGCAAAAACTTCTGGGCGGATATTGATGAAATTTCAGGAAATGTTGGTAACTGTTGGCCCAACAGTTTGGTGGTGATCCAGATAACCGTCATTAGCGAACGATTATTTTTGCTCAATAACTGTCTGACTAATAATGACATCAACATGATTCTGAGAGCTAGGTGTGGGTTTTCAGGGTCAAGGAATCATATTATGATGGTAATTTTATCATGGAACTATTGCTTATAGATGTAACAGCAATATGTGAGCTACTTTGGCAGAGGTTTGTTTCTAGCTAGTTCTAGCAGAGGTTGCTTTCTAGTTAAAAAAGGATCAGAAATGCCTTCAGTTGGGTCCCTGACAATTTTTTGTAGTCCTATTTAGCAGATCGTTAGCAACTATCAGATAAAACATTAAAAACTTGTATGCATGTGTTCATTAAAAAGATTATTTAAGGCATTTATCCAAAAAAGGTATTTTAAATGCCATTTAGTTTCAGGCTTGAGAACCAGGAAGTACTAAATGTAAACTTACTTCCGCATTTATGGGCTAATTCCTGCAAAACTCTATTTTGAAAACTTTTTGTCATCTTTGATAATTACCACTAAAAATCGTCAAATACTGGGAGTGTAGTCTATGACTTCTTTGAATTATTCCAGTGTTAACAAAAGGAAAATATTTGATATGAACTGTTCTTAACTACTCATCTAAAATATACTGTGGAATGATTTTGGCCCATATTGCCCAGCCCTAGTATACAATGTACTGATTCATTCCTTGGATTCATCTAATAAAACATTTATTTTATTATAACTTAGAGGAAACTACAGCTAAGGTAATCCTTCTTAAATATTCTTTAGGACTGGAAGACAGAACATGCTTTAAAGAGAGCGTTTCATGTACAGTTTGAGAAATCCTATCGATACTATAGTTACACTTTGTTGGCAGTTGGATGGATTTATGAGTTGTTATGATGTCGAGATCTGTTGTTTCAGATCAGCGCTTAACTTTATTGGTTTGAGAAGAATGTGGGATGAATATCTGAGGTTTGATGGATAGGTAGTTCGTTCATAGACGTCAGATAAAAGAGAGATTTTAGCATAAAAAGTTCAGACTAACCCAGAGAAGAGCCTGCTCTCAGAGAAACCATCACTCGTATTGCCTGTGCCTTGATCTAAGTTGCTGGTGGAGAGAAAATGGAGGGCGAAGAAGGCGCTTCTTGAGTTAGTTGTTGCACTTTTTTTAAATGTTTGGTTTTTCTTGTACATCCATCGTCCTGAGCGCTGGAGGAGACGGTGGGGATGGAGGTGATGATGTTGAAATGAGGCACAGTAATTCCAGCCTTTACAGAAGAGTTTCAGGGCCGAGCATGAGACAGAGATTATGAGAGGGAGGCTGTTTTCTTTTACGTAGGCACTTTGAAAAAATAAAATGTTGTGAACTAAGTTTGAATGTCTTGAAAAAAAGGATATACGATTTGGTAGAAATTTCAGAGCTCTTTATTTTCCCATTGATTCTGCCAACCTGTTGTTTCGCTCTACAGACTCAGAAAGACACAACAGGGCAGAGGAAACTAATGCTGAACCAAATATGAGTGATTCTGACTGTGGATGCACATGGTAACCTTTATGAACCGGAGAAATTCTTCAGAATGAGGGGACAAACTTCTGCAGAGACAATGCACACAGGTGGAAGAACACACAGCCATTTGCTGCTTCATAAAATAGTGCCAAACAAAGAGACTTCCAGGAGGAAAAATATAGCGCTCTGGAATTTTTCACCCGATCGTACGTAGTTTTCTGGCTCGTTTTTCTGTGAAACACACACAGTTACTTGAAACGACTGTACTCGCCAACAGCAGTGTCAATTTCTGATAGTCTGAGCTTGCTCTTCTTAAAGGTACAGCGCTGCTTGGAGCCCTTTCAGCCACTTCACTGACTGTTGTCAACCCAACTTCAAAAACACTGAACTGTCCCTTCACTGCTTGCTTAAACTTAGACACAGATACTAGATGTTGTGCCGTTAGCATCATTTTGTGTAAAATTAAGCTGCTATTTGACCACTTCCTGTCTGTCATGATCATAACTTTGACTTCTTTGTCATCACTTTTTCTGACTGCCTCTGACAAGAGCATGACATCTATATTTGATTATTGATGCGGGCATAACCAAAGGTGAATGATATTGATTCCTTGTTAGTTGTAATGGATTCCCAGTGTTCAAAGCTAAAGAGAATTATTGATTTTGTTACTATTCTGTCATTCTCAACACTTTGACTTTATTTTCATAATTTCAAAATGTTTTCTTTAAGTGCAGAATGTAAAATAATCCCCCTCCTCTCATATCTCTCTCTCATGTCTGGTTTTCATCCTCCTCTCCATGGATCTCGCTCTCTGAAGTCTGCGATGACAGGATCTCTACTCCATAATAGAGAGAATAAAAAAGATGGAGGGCAGAGAATTTCCTTTTTGATCATAGGTGCAATTCTTCAGGTCTGACGTCAAAGCTCCGAGGGTTAAACTTTGAAAATGCAGCACATGAGCGAGCAGCATTTCCTTAAAAACAATCTGACGTGCGTCCTCTGTCTGAGTGTAAAATCCAGCCTTGGTCACTGAGAGAACATTCAGAGTTATAAAATGCCTGAAGAGAGAAAGCGTTTGATACAAGAGCTTCCATTCAGAGAGTCATTGGTGGTAGGAGTGTGGGCGGGCCGGAGAGCCATGTTCAGAGGGGGGTCGATGGATGGGGGAGGAGCTCGGGGACATGCGAGGGCTCAGCTCGCCCGTCTGAAGACGCCACAGCAGTTCCTCGTTGGTGCGACTCAGACGCTTCTTCTCGTTGCTCTCCTTCTCCACGTTGACCTGCAGGTTGGCGTTTTCCTCTGACAGTTGTCTAAAAAGACAACAGCAGGGAAAAGTTATAACTGTGAATATGAGATGTAAAGTTTGCGACTTTTATAATTAACGTCAGAAACTTCATGGTTCAACAAAAGGATACCAAGCTCTCCCACCGGACCTCAGAAACTTGAACTCTTTGTACCTTTAAAATCCAGACTCAAAACCCACACATAAATAAAACAGAATACAATGATTTGCAAATGCTTTTTGACCTATATCCAATTAAATACACTCAGACAAGATATTCAATGGTCAAACTGTTAAACTTTATTGTTCTCTGCAAATATTCACTCATTTTGAATTTGATACTTGAAACATGTTGAAAAAAGCTGGGACAGGGGCAACGAATGACTGGAAAAGTTGAGGAATGGTCCAAAAACACCTGTTTGGAACATTCCAGGTGAACAGGTTAATGGAAACAGGTGAGCGTCATGATTGGATATAAAAGGAGCATCCCTGAAAGTCTCAGTCAATCACAATCAAGAATAAGCGAGGGTCACCACTTAGTGAACAACTGCATGGACAAACAGTCCAACCCTTTAAGATCAGTGGACAATTGAAGGTATTTAGGGATTTCCTCTGCTACAGTCCATAATATCATTGAAAGGTTCAGAGAATACAAAGAAATCTCTGCATGGAAGCGCCAAGTCAGAAACCAACATTGTATGCCTTTGACCTTCAAGTGACACTGCATAAGCATCAGCCAGCCAGTAGTCATATTTTATTTTTATTTTTATTCATAATAATTTTTCACTTATATTTTTGTTTATATCTATCTTTTTTATATATCTTTCCATCTACTTTTCAATTGCTGCTGGAATCCTAATTTCCCTGAGGGAGTTTCCCAAAGGGATTAATAAAGTTCTATCTAATCTAATAGAAAACAACATCATTCTGAAAACAACGTTACCTCGTGGGCTCAGGAACACTTCAGAAAACCATTGTTAGCTTATGTCGCTACATCTACAAGTGACAGTTTAAACTGTGCCATGCAAAGACAAAGTGTCGACAACACCCAGAAATGCCACTGGCTTCTTTGGGCCTGAGTTCATCTGAGATGCACTGACACAGTGGTCTGAGTCCACATTTCAATTATTTTGGGTTAAACATGGACGTTGTGTCCTCCAGGCTAAAGAGGAAATGACCAACCAGACTGCAATCAGCACAAAGTCCAAAAGCCAGCATATGTATAAGTATGGGGGTGTGTTAGTAGCCATGGCATTGGTAACTTGCACATCTGTACCAACTGGTATTGTATTTCATATTGCTGGACAGCCTGGTTAGTCATCTTTACAATGAGGAACAACTTGTAAGGATCCTGCATTTATGTAATGAATAACAAGCTTAACATGCGGGCAGTGCTGCAGAAACAGGTGCAAAAAATCACCTCATCTGAAAGCAAGCCTTCAGGTCTTTAGTGAAGCAAGGGTGAGGAACTGGGGTGTTGTCTTCCTGGGACGCCCACTTTGATGTCTGTCTTTGACTTCAGCACTTTCACAGAAATTGGTCCTAAGTTTGGAGATGGTACCAGGCCTGACACCAAAAAATGCTGCCACTCTGTGTACCAGAACACCAGCTTCCAGTTGCAGGGGATTTTGACACATTTTTTTATGGGCACTACCCACACGTTTAGCTGTGTTGCTTGTTGTCAACCAAAGTGATGCCTCCACACATTTGTGTTCAGTTTTGAATCTTTCCTGTCAGTATTTGAGCTTCACTGACCTGGACACTGCAAGATTCTTGTCTATTCTTTCCTTCAGGTCCTCATTCTGCTGCTGCAACACCTGCAGTCTCTCCTCCAGGTACACATTCTTTTCAGCCTGCTCAAAAACACAGAGAAAGGTGCACAACATTAAATTCTTCAAATGACATTGGAGATATAAATGAGTTAAATCAGTTTTGTTTACAACGGAGATACTCCCTCAGTGTGCAGGTCTGCAAAGCTTTGTGTTAGCTGATTAAACAAAACAATGTCTTAAACAAGCACCAGATTTCCTTTGCTGTTGAACAAAAGCAGAAATTTGAAGCCTACTATTTTCTCCAGCTCGGTGATCTTCAGCTCCTGTTGATGAATTTGTTGATTCTTCATCTCCAGAACTTCTTTCAGACTCTTCAGATCCTCCTCAATGTGTTTATATGGAGCCAGAGCATCCTGGAAACAGCAGATTACATTAGTGAAACTCTGTTGGTCTATAAACTCAATAAACATATCTTTTTATGGCTCCTGTCCTGTGCAGTGACACAGCAGTTACCACTATCTGTTCATCTGTGCTCCTGCGCAGAGCCTCTTCAAATCGCTTTGCCCGATCTCTGAGGCTTCTGTTCTGAAACGTCAGCGTGTCCACCTGATCCTGGTGGACAAACAGATTTCATTGTGTTAATTAAACTCAAATGTTCAGTATTTATCTGTACAAACATGAACAGTATATCTCTGTTTACCTGCAATGACAGTCTGATCTTTTCGAACTCTTCCTCCAGAGACTTTGTCTGCTGCTCATGAGCCATCTTCAGATCTGACACAACAAACAGCATCTTATTATCTCTCCTCTTCAGCAGCAGAGTCAGAGGAACAGGAGAGGTTCATAAAAGTTTACTCACTCTTCACAGTCCGGGCGTGCTCCTCCTGCAGAGTGGCCAGAGTGTCACTGTGAGCCGTCTCCATCTCCATCAGTGAGGCCTCATGGTTCTCACTCATCTCCTCAATCTGAAACAACATTAGGGGATAAGAAGTCAGAAAGAAACCTGATATAATCTGCTTTCTTTTAAACATTAAGTCACATCAGTGTCTTTATGTTTCAAAGAAAAGGGCGTGTGCACCACTCCATGTTCAGGAACAGAGCTGAGCACAAGTCTGATAATCTTCAGTGCACCAAAAGCCAAGAGGTAATGTCTGAATGCCCAATATTCAGAGGCTGTCCACACTATGGGTGGTGGGTTTGAATCTAGGCTTGTTCCCATATCTCATTTCCTACTCTTTACCCAGTCAGTGTATCACAGCCCTGTTCTCTCTAATAAAGGCAGAAAGTGACAAAAAAAATACTTTTAACATACAGTTCATACATTTTTACATTACAAGTCATAATAACTGCTTCTGCTCTGGGTGCTTTTAAAACAATCAATCAAACTTTATAAAGGACATTTCATACAAATTTAATTGCAGTTCAGAGTGCTTAAGAAAGAGGCAGAGAAAAGATTGACAAAATCTTTAAACAATATTGTAATAACAATGATAAAAATGATGATGGATTTTTCTTACAACCACCTAGCAAATAAGTGCTCAGCAGAAGTCCAGTATCTAAATAGTATTCCACTGTAATTGTCATGAAAGAAGGTAGGATGTCAAGAAGGATTTGTAGATTAATGTACACCAGAATAGCTAAAATAAAAGATACAATAAAATGAAGATGACTGATAAAAATACACAAGACAAGAGACAAAAGGAAAGGCAAAGCAATTACACTAAGAAAAATCAGATAGGAATACATAAAAAAGCTAGAAATCAATAACAATACACATAAAAAAACTAACAGAGTGATTAAAATAAAAAAGATAACTACATGATCTTGATAAGAAATACAAAGAAATACTAAAAATATATAATAAAATGTCAAACTGAAAAATTAAATAAAATGTAAAAATAAAGTATGAAAAAAATGATAATCAGAAATAAATAAATTACATAATTAGTTTTAAAAAATGATGGCGTTCTACATGAAAGCCAAATGGCCTGAAGCTTCTGTTTGTTGGGGGAAAAAGGCAAATATAAACAAACAATTTGAAGTAATGAATTTCCAGAGAGCCACAAGAGTGAAGATGATGATATAACAAAAAGTCTCTATTTCTTTTAGTATGTTGTGATCAGTGTAGGACGGTCGAGTTGACTATATGTGCTGGTGTTTGTCATCTGGCATGAGTAGATTCTAGCAGCTGTGCGAGTTGAAAAAGTCTCTGATTGGAGTTAGAAGAACCATGTCTGATGGTGACATCTTTGAATTTCATTCTCAATTACAATTACTGCACGTTTCATCTTTATTTGTATTTTCATTTGTTGCCTTAAAAACAATAAAAACAGTGATTATTTTGCACAGAAATGTACCCGATTTACAACTTAGGGGGCATTGACGCCTGGAACCACTAGCACAGGTTATGCCAGAACACTTTTGTTATACACTAGACAACAATATTATTATCAGCTTTGCCCTCTTAAGACATCAACTTACTGCTGCAGATTTTACAGTCTAAGAACGGATTTTTTAATTTCTCTTAACTCAGGCAAAATGCATCAGTTGGCATTAAATACAGACACCATTTGGCTTTTATCTGCTAAAAATGATCGTCTTATAACATGATGAAACAGCTTCCTGAAGATAAGTGCTGATAACAACACAGTACACACACCTGCTCCTGCTGTTTGAATTTCAGCTCCTCCACCTCCCCCCTGTGCTGGGCCTGCAGGCTCTCAGCTTCAGCCATGTGCTCCGCCTTCAGACGCTCCTCCAGCGCTCCCAGCTCCTTCTGCTGCTTCGCCCGCAGTCCCTGCAGCTCCGCCTCGAATTGACGCTCCTGTTCCTCCTTCTCCTGCTGCAGTTTCTCCCAGTTGGCAACGCTGAAAGCTAAAACACAGCACGGAGGTATTGTTCATGTCAATGGATTCATATTTAGGTCACAAAATCATCTTTGGAAAAGCAATTATGTTCTCAAGAGATAACATTTGACCTCCATTTATCCTGCAGTCCTGTAACTTCCTTCAGTTAAAATCATTATGTCTCTGTGATGGCCAGATTGTCTGTATGTCTGCCTGATCAGTTCAGGCCTTTCAGGGGTTTTCTTTAAAATCAAACCACTGCACTTATTCTGTCTGTGACTGAATACCTATAGAGGCACATGACCATCATCCGGTGATTGTGGCTGTTTCTGAACATCACACTGTTAATCCTTCATAAAAGAGTGTGGCTGTTGACCCCTCGTGTTTGTTTTGTGTTTGATTTTTCCTATGGCCCATGTTTTAAAGCATGTGCACAGTGAGTTGTCTGCTCTGTGTGAGGATTCCCATGACTCTCCTGTACCCCTTCTCCCTGGAGCACTGTATAATACATGATCTACAGTAAGCAGCGAATGACTCACTGCCTTCCCTGCTCCCTTAGGTGCTGTATCTGTCACACTGTATCCCACTTACCCACTTCATCCCTGATTCTGGCGAGCTCCAGGGACAGTTCCCTCTCCTTCACAAAGGCACTCTCGCTCTGAAATGCAAACACAGACAGAAATGACACCTCTGAACTGTGCAAAGATATCCAAATAACTCACAGAAAAGTGGGAGGCTTTTAGAACAAAGGACATGACATTTTTACATCAGGTCCTATGAATTGGAATAAAAAACAAAGTTTGAATTGAGAGTCCTTATATATTGATGTAAATGATCCAGCTGCACTTGGCTGATGTGCATAAAGCTGAAGTAACAGATTGATTTAGGGGAAAACAGGTGTGAATAAAATCTGACTGAAGAAGTGACAACTTTGATTCTGTCACCAAAAGTTCTTTATGACTCAAGGTTGACAACAGCGTAAGGACATCAGGAAGAACCTGTGTCAGCTGCTTCAGCAGCTTTTATATTGTTTTTATTGTTGCTTTCATTGTTTTTATTTGATGAAGAAATACAGTCAGGATTTGATGACGCTGCTACTGAAGCTGTTAGCATCTATGCTAATCTCTATACAGGCAGTTACTTCCTGCTGTCGTCTCACTCGTAGATCCACCTCTTCCTGCCATAAAGGACCAGGTAAAGGTCCAATCAGGATTGGACCGTGCCATTTTGGGTCTCTCACAATCATTGTAGATTGGAACTTGGCAAGATTGATCTCTCTGATTACACACACTAAATCAGGAGGATCGCGCCGCACTGCAAGGTTAACAGTTTAAGTCCTCATATTTCACTTTTCCACGCTGTTCTGGCTTTAAGAGGAGATCACGTCAAAGAAAGTTAAAAAAAAATGTTGATAAACAGCCCTCTCAAGACGAAACACCAAGTTTTAAGGATTCAGACATAAAACCCAAACCATCCCATCAATTATCTACACCGCATATCCATTATGAGGTCCCGGGAGACTGGAGCTTATCCCAGCTGACATTGGGTGAGAAGTGGGATGCATCCTGAACCAGTGGCCAGCCAATCCCAGTGCCACATACTAGACAGACAACCATTCATGCTTACACTCACACCTAAGGGCAATTTGGAGTCACCAGTTAACCTATCAAGCATGTCTTTGGTCCGTGGGAGGGAGCTGCAGCGCCCAGAAGGACCCACACATGCACGGAGGAGAACATGGAACACCCAACCCACACAGAAATTCCCTGACTGACACAGGAATTGAACATATCGGTCTTGCTGTGAGGCATGCACACTATTTGAAGCACCACCTTGTCACCGACCTAAACTGTTTAATATTAAAAATAAAAACAGAAGCTGTCATGCACCTCATATGTTGTCTATTGTTCCCATAAGCATAATGCTCCTAAAAGAAATTAAATATGAACAGGCAGAGGACTAACATTTACGAAGATAAAGGCTACAGTTCACTAAATCTAGCTGTAGTCTTGCAGCTTGTGACCCTGTAAGAGCACCGGTCATCATGAAATCTCAGTCTGAAATAAAGGTGTCATCAGGTGTGCTAGGGTGCCAGGTTTCAGTCTTTTCAAAGTCTTGATTTAACTGATTGGGTTGGCAATAATCCACAGCTGCAACATACGACTGTCGAAACTTGGGTTGGGAACCAAATGGTTGCTGGTTCAAGTCCCTGTTCGTATCATAATCTGCAGTCTGGTCAGATCAGATAACTCCCCAAACACTTTCAAGAGAGTATGAAACTAAACCTTTGAATTATGAATGCAAATTTTTGCTTTTTTACACCAATATCCGATATGCTGACATTTAAAAACGTATTTAGCCGATAACAGTATTGATACCGATATGTAAACTAACTGCAAGTAGTTTTTATGGAAAACGTCTACATTATGTGCAAAATGTATTGAAGCAGTATCGGTAAAATCAAGCTTAATGTAACCCAGGTCACCTAAATTGTTTAATTAAATTTTGTATATGTATATTTTTTCTTTTTTTTTTAAAGGAATGGTACATATTACTGGAAAATATATATATATTTCACACAAAATGTACACATAAAGAAAAAAACTGTTGAGTTCAGGCCGCATGGAGGTGTCGCGTGATTTTCAGAATCACGTTTCTTCTCGTTTGTTCTCGTTAGTTCACGCGCGATTGTGTTAGCCAATCAGCATCAAGTATTAGCGTCCTAAACCGGAAGAGTAAGAGTTTTGAACGGAGAGAGAAACAGAAGATATACGAGACAGCAACGGAGACATCGAGTAAAATACCTCAAAGAAACTTTCTTGAAGAAACACCCTTTAGTGGATGGCGGGATGCGATCCTAAAAGTCTCCAGACAGATCAGCAGATGAAAAACTGTCAGGCATTATAACTGAATTGGTAAGTGAATCCCAAGTGACTCCATGCTTGAATTCAAAATGTTTTTTTCTTAATGTAACGATGTGTAACCAACCACAAGTTGGATAAAATTTACATTTTTGTGTAGCAACTAGCTGTGTAGTACATAGTGAGGGACAAATAATTGTTTATGAATGTAATAAGTCAATAAGATGTGACCTTAGAGAATCTTATGGGTCTGGTCTGTTTCATACAGTCCAGTGTTTTTTTCCTACTCCAACCTGTACCGTGAAGGATGGCGAGCTAGTAGAAAGAAGGAAAACAACATCATCATCATCATCAGGAGCCCCATTCACTGTCGGATCCAACCCATTATCACCATTACCTGCGGTGGGTAACAGACACTATTTTCCCCTTTTCTTAAAAAAAAAAAAGAAAAAAATACTGAACTTAAAGATTTGTTTTCATGAACTGAAAGATTCTCAAGTGATTTGGTAATTAAAACAAATATATATTTCTGTTCTGATTGTTTACAAAGATTGCATTATCTATTTTTTGTTGGTTAATTTCAATACAAATATCTTGTAAAATCTATTTCAGTCTCCTGAGTTTTATTAAATGTTATCAGTTGTTTATATTTCCTCCTTTCGAGTTTAGCATCTTCTGAGTCACATTTTACCCTTTGAATTATCTTATGTTGGTTCCAGGTTTATGTTTAAATAGTAATTTTTAAGTAAACGTGTGCTACATTTATCTGCCCTTTACAGCACTACAAATACTGATTTACATGTATGCAGACCTATTTTTGACGATTTATTTTCAATTAAATACAATATGCAAAAATTCTACAAAGTAAATGCTGATTTGTATATACTAATACTATTTGTTGAGCTAAAATTTTCATCTTTTGATACCAATAATAAGCTTTTAAGCAATTATATCTGGATATTAAGGTGTGAACATTATGCATCCCGACTTTGAATCTCTACTAAAACAGAAAAATGTCCATGTTCTCTCCTAAAGTAAGACTTGTTCACCAGGATTCACTGACATGAGAGCGGCAGTGGTTGTGAACTTGTGATAATCATGACTCTTAGATCTTTGAGTAATACAGCTGCACAGTGTTGGATTAAAGGTCACTTAACAGAGCTCTTCAGAGTCGACTGCAGTGATTTAACTGTGTTTCATGCTATTGGATCTGCTGCATGGTGCTCACTGATTACCCTCAAACTTGTAGAGAAGGGAAACAACGTTTGTCCCACTTCCTTTCATTAGAAACGCAAAAACACTTTCATTGCAGCTCTGCATCATGACATCAGCTCAACATCTCTGCACTCCACCATGGATCACTAGAGTCTGACGTTAAGCTCTATGGCAGCCTGTTGGAGTGCCCCACATAATTTACAAAATCTGCTCAAATCAAAGTCATTTCATTCTGCATTATCCACCAGGGACTCCTCAAGACTATTGATCTGAACAATAAACACGGAGTGAGACACTCTGCAGACTGTTGCTGTGAGAGAATTCAGAGAGACACAAAGAGAGCGTGGAGCAGGGGGTGAAATATGTATGAGGTACAGTAAAAGTCTCAGCAGAAATGATGTCACCCTCTGAAAACGTCAGTGAGGGAGACTCTGCCGTGACCTGAGGCCTGATGATGGATGGTCAGCAGCCTTTTTTTATCTCTTATTCTTCAGCCCCACCTCTGCTCCAGCACATCATCTCCTCCACCCTGCCCCGACGCCCCACAGCTCAGATCTCCAGGGGGGGAAATGTGACATGAATGCTAATTTCTCTGCAGCCCTCACCAAGGCAACCTGATCCCTGTTTGAAGGCACAACTGACAAATGATTTCTTTATTGATTAACCTTTTGTTTATACCTGTGATTCTTTTGGTGTGTTACAACAGAAAACTGTTAAAATGCAAATTACAATTAGAGTCCGACGTTTGTTAACGTTCATCTCCATAAAATCTTATTTCCTCTTAGACGGTAAATCAATTTTTAATTTCAGCGTTGTGCGTTTTGCCCTCCAAAAATAACACTGCTGATTACAAGAGGGAATGATTATAAGAGACGCTGTAATGAGTAAATTAACTTCAGTCTGCACCATGTGATCAATCCAATCTAAACAGGACTGTAAAACAAATGTACAAAAACAACATGCAGCTGCTTTCTGAATGAACTTTTTTTAACAAAAAAAACCCACTACATGGATATTTAGATAACATGGCAACAGTAATGTCCAGATCACCAAATGTTAGGACAATTATATTTTATTTTTAAACATTGCAAACAATCTCCTTAAAACTGTATAAATTATGCCAGAGCATCAGTATAATTTCTTTCTTTTCTTTAGTTGTTTAGATTGAACAGGTAATATTAATTTATGTGGTTTGTGGCTCAAATAATAGTCTGAGGAGTAAATCTCCTCTTGCATATTCATCTGTTGCTAGGTTATAATTTAATTTAGACAGCCTTTTGTGGAGGCAGCTGATATTGATTGGCTTCCAGAGTCCCCTTCAGTAACCAAAAACTGCTGCCATCACTCTGGCATCAATACTTTCTGCAGTCTGTGGACAGAACTGCATAATAACAGGGGGCAGTTTGAAACCCAAACCATTAGTCCAGTCAGTTTCACCTCATTTTCCAAACCTAGCCAACCTTCTGGTGTACTTATTGACCAGCGTTCAGGAGTTTGTCTTTTACTTTTGTGAATTAATTCAATAAATTACCCATAATGGGGTGTTCAGCACTTCAACTCAAATTGCAATGATATCAAAATCATTTTACTTCAATACATTCTTATGAATTGAGAAGATTAACTTAATTGGTAGCTTCCTAATTTGCCTGAAAATATAAAGGTCTCATGTCCTGCGAAATCAATTTTCTTTGCTTTTAATGTTGTCAGACGGGGCTGGGGAGCAGAAGAACATAACCCTGTTTACTAAACTCTTAGTTCACTGAAAAATGCACTTAGAAATGCTCCTTAAAACGCTCTTTTTTTTTTTTTTTTTACTTCCTGGGATTTATTTTGTAATCGCAACACAGCCTCCACCTACATGTGTGTTTTCTGCTCTGCTTTCAACAACCGCTGGACAGTGTTTAGGAACAGCAGAGTCTTTCAAACCCATATATGAAAGGTGATTTGACAACTGCTCCATTAATCACATTTATTACAGCTTTCAGATGGTGTCGCCGGCACGTGCTAGTAAAGCACAAATCATGACTCAATCATGATCATTTGTACAACAAACTCTCACCAAAACATGTCAGAAGTGGGGCGAAAAATATATTTTCTATCTAGAAGTGCTTTCAATGCTGTTCTTTGTTCCTTATTTATTAAAAAAAATGCTGCCCAGTTCTGATAAAACTGCACTGAAGCTGTTAGCATCTATGTTGAGCTGAGCTGAGCTGTGCGAAAAGTCGCTTCCTGCTGTTGTCACACTTGTAGCTTTTGCCTCCTCCTGCTTTAAAGGTCATATGTCCTAAAAATGTAATTTTTTTTTGCTTTTATTGTTGTTAGGAGTACAAGGAGCAGAGGACCATGGCACTTTTTACTTAACAGCTCAGTTCACTGAGAAATGCATTATACCTCATTAATAAATTACCAATAAAAAGAGCTATACAGCCTCTGCCTACATCAGTATTTGCTCCTCTTCACAGGCAGACGCCATGACCATCTTGTAAATCCAGATTGTGGCCTGCACCCCTCACCCCCCCACCCCTCAGACATTGTTTTGGCAGCCAATCAGCGCAGAGCTCATTATTATAGCTTCCTGTAGCCTTCCCACAGTCTCAGATCCAAGCATTTACGAAGGGGATGGAAAAAGAGCATCTGATCCTTTACAGAAACTTTTTTTTTCTGAAACAGTTTTTTATACAACTTACAAAAATCTTGCTTGACAGACACTCAAGATGTGATGTAAACAGTCAAACTCACCAGGACATGAGACCTTTAAAGTTAATAGTATTTTGGTCAATAAGCATATAAAGGATGGTGGTTCTTCTTGTAAACAGCACTAAATGAATGAATTCAGTCAAAACTGCAGCACAAATGGCCAATTTAAGTCAAAAGAAAGGAAAAATAAACTATATTATATAAATGATATTGTCTTACCCCATATCTAGTCAGACAATATGTCAATCATAAAAACTTTTGTGTTGCCCAGCCCTAAAGCAGACCCCATTAAACAAAGACAGGCTGCTAGCTTGCACTAAATTTAAAGGAAAACTTTACATTAAATTTCCAGTGGATAAAAACAAAGCAAAATCAGTAGAAAAAGAGAAAATGGATCCTAAAGTTCTCCTGTACAATCAATGGCATATAATCACCCAAAACCAAAGCAGCTCATGTACAGTAAGGGTACAATGTGTACAATAACACAGAAAACTGAAGACAGTATTAGCCTGTTATGTAATAGACTCCAATTTCCAAAAGAAAATAAAGAGGGACAGTGCGACACACAGCTCGCTTTGACTCAGCACTAATCCTGCAGCTTTTCACTCTCCTCCGGCTCTGTCTCCAGGAAACCGGTGAACATAATGCTGCTAAAACAGACACACTCAGACCCCCACGCATGCACACACACACAAACACACACACACATAGAGGAATCCTCTGTGCTAAAGCAAACCTGCTGCCTGCAGAAGATGCTGCCTTTACCGTTTGGTCCAGACAGCGCAGAGAAGAGAAATGGAGCCGAGAGCAGGGATGGCCCATACCGGGCGAGCGCACAGCAGCATCCCTGAGCCAAGAGGGGAGGCAGAGAGGATGGAGGAGAGAGGAGGAGAAATACAGGGGGAAGGGAGGGGGAGAACGAGGCAGAGGATGGTGATGGGAGGAGAGAGGGGAAGACCGAAAGCCTCACCTCGTTTCCTGGTTTGAGACCAGCATTATTCCTCCTTCTAGAACAAAGACTGGCAGCCCCAGCCCAGCTCTGCCCGCCCTCCCCTTCAGCACGCTCATATCACACTCACACGCATGGCAGGGAGGAACGCACATACACGTGCAGTCTGATGCTTCTCTCAGACACACAAAAAGTGGAGGAGTAGAGGATGGGGGAGGGAAATGATCAATAAGAGGCCAATTATCTTCTCTGTTACCAAGCTCAGAGGAACTCAGCTCTACGCAGACATTTCAACACAAACAGTGACGTCCAGACTGCAGGTTTAGATGAAAGTCTTCAAAAAATAACAGAAGTTCCCTTTAATACACAGTTGAAACCTAGAGATGTTGAAATGTGCAACAGTCCTTAATCTCCAACATGTATGGACCCAAAATCCAAAGGAGTTGTGACACTGGCCAACACTGATTTGCAAATCCTTCTCAGTCTAAATCTAGTTAAATACATTACAAAGACAAGACATTTAATGTTCACATTGATAAACTGAAGCAGCTTAAGTCATACTTCAAGCTAGAATGGGAAGGAATTCTACCAACAAAGCTTCATCAATGAGTGTCCTTAATTCCCAAATGCTTATTAAATGTTAAAAGGAAAGTTGATATCCCTGCTCTCCCCTGTCCCCGTTTTTTTAAAATGTGTTGTTGGCATCAAATCCAAAGTGAATGAATATCTGCAAAACACAATGAAGTTTGAACATTAAAAATCATGCCTATGTTGTGTATTCAGTTAAATGTAGGTCAAAAAGGATTTGCAAATCATTGTATTCTGTTTTTATTCATTTTTTACAAAACGTCCCAACTTCATTAGAATTTGGGTTTTATATGTGATGTTCAAACCAACAACTCTGTTGTATTTTTGAAATATAAACATATTGTAAATTTGATACCTGCAACTCAGTCCTTAAACAGTTGGGACAGGGGCAAGAAACAACCAGGAAAGTTGTGGAACTCTCAAAAAACCCATCTTGAAGTATGTTGCTTCAACTGAACGTAGGCTGTATCTTCAAGAGTCCATAATTAGCCTTAACTCTGGTTCATACATCCATTTTCTAAGACTGCCAGGGTATGCTCACAGTCATTAAAGTCCAAAAATCCTCTTATTTTAATATACAGGGTATCCCTGATCCAGCTGCACCTTCCATCTGTCTGAGATGCTCCGTTAGAGCTCCTGCCCCTTCCCCACATAAGCCCAGTCCACTATGATTGGTTGACAGTTCAGCTCTGTTGTTATAGGTCAGTGTAGTGCTGCACCATATTGCCAACAACTCTGCACTCAATCTACCATCTCTGCTCCGCACAGGGTTTGCTACACTGAGCCCAATTGTTTAATCTGACGATGAAACAATGCCATGATGTCACAATGGTAGGTCAACTCATTCCCCTATTTTTTTAATGCAGTGATATTTACGGTGCTATTTCTTGTCCTGGAAAAATTCATCACAGACTAATGGCTAAAAAAAAACATACCTACCCTCTGTTTATACATATACAGCAACTAAAATCAAAACAAATATGAGCGGTAAAACCTACAGTCTGCATAGCTGAAACGTTAATCAGGTAGATTTAGTGACTCAATCCCTGCCCTCAGTCATTCTCTCGTTGCCAGGCTCCTTCCCATCTGAAACAACTGATAATTACCCACAATTTCACTTACTTTTAATTATATTTAATTCTATTTTTAACCCTCATTCTGCCTCCAGTATGTTATTCTTTCACTGGGTTCAGTCTCTTGAATATTATCAAAAACAGTAAAGATATAACTGATGTCTGATGCCAGAGACGTTGGCTTAGGTTAGTCATCCTCCTGCAGCACACCATGTTAGACCTGCTTTAATATTGAGATGCTCATGTTAACAATGGTTAGTTTAGGTTACAGAATTAAAGGTGAATTTAAGAAAATGGATGCTTCGGCCAGGAAGATAAGATTACAAAAAACTCACGATTACACTGTTTTTGTCTACAGCTGCTCTTGCAGACACCTCAAGCACACCTTTTTGCCATGCTTAATAAAGCTCTGCATCTTCTCTAGTCTCAGAATTCAATTATAATTTTGCGTTAATGATTCAGTTCGATTCAATATCACGATGCAGAAGTATCCTCAATTTTCCATACTACTGCACTAGGATACTTTTTAGATAAAAACGTACAGACAGTCATATCAATACAAACTCCTTTTTTCCACAGGTCTTTACGCGTTTCTTCTCTCTAAAACAAAACTGATGCTGCAGTCTAGCAGCTAGGTGAAGCCATCATTGACTGTCTCTGCATCGGTGCATCTGCATCTATAGCCGCATCGCGATTCACACATGGTAGTTTGTCTACCTGAACATGACCCCACAACAGTTGCTAAGTAGGGGCCCTCTCATTATTATAACAAATCTCAGTGCAAACAAAGGGTCAGTCAGTAACAGGTGACTGCACTACGTCTGGATATAAAAAGAGCACTCCTGGAAGACTCAGTTGTTCAAAAACAACAGGGACACAGGGTTCTCCATTTTGTGGAAGACAGTCTCCAAAAAACTGGCAGAGATGTCTTCACTTTATAACATCATTAAAGGTGGTACTGCATTAAGAACAGACATAATCAGTTAACACAGTACATATTAAAACTCTGACCTGCACGACCTACTGTAAGCAATTTTGTAAAAATAATAAAAATCAAAATCATTTAGACACATTTATCAAGGGGAGTCTTTTCTTCTCTTGTTTGTTCATATTCATTTAACTGTGAGTCTTTTCCCTGTCTGACCTTCAGTAGTATTCTGCTGGTGTCTGACGATCAGTCTCTAAAAGCACAGCGAGGTCCAAGCAGGCAGCTCTAATCTCATTTATCTCCTCCCACGGTAGACCGGCACCCATGGGTGGGGCCGGTAAAAGAATAAAATGAGGCGTGATATCAGGAAAGGGTGAGGAACAAGCACATTATCCAGGTTTGAGAAGAAGCAGCAGTTACATTGTGCAGACCAAGTGGTTTTCTCACACAGATATGAAAGGTAGAAAAATAAAACACCTCCCTCGTGATCTTTTAAACACAGACTCAAAGTTTGTTCAGATTTCACCGAGTCACACATGCAGCAGCTGAAGGACATCCCCAGCTTCAAACACTACACAGCTCCATTAAACACATTTTCACACTTTTCCAACAGGAAGAGCCTCCAGGACACCTCGGTATTCCCCCAAAGACAGATTTACAGAGTCGTCCTGCGGCTCCAGAGTGACCCTCAACACATTAAAAGCCACAACAATCTGATTTTAAAGACAAAGTAAAACTGACAACAGAAGGATTTCGCTGCAGGTTTCCTCTGTGCTCACACACAAACAGCACTTTGCAGCCTCACTCAGGAGTCAGTGACAGTTTTCCTTTTGTAGTTCAGTGTTTATTATCCCTGAAGACGACTGCAGACTAATGACATCAAAATAAACTCTGATGAAAGCCCCTGGTTTGCTGTCTTCTTTACAAGATCCTGTTTTTGCAACAAAACTGACAATATTCAAACTATTTGATGCTGATTTTACATGTTTACACTCACTATCTGGAATTAACCTTTTGTTGACTCCCTGATTGGCCCACTGGTCAACCAATCAGAGTCAAAGAACCCCAGATCAAAGCAGCTGTTGCCAGGTAACCACATCAGCAAACAACAACAGTTTATCAGAGTGGATTTCAATGTATTGTGTTGTAATTATCTCGCTTTTGTTACTTCCCCATTAAAAATCACAATGAAATCTTATCTCCACTCAAAGATAAGAGAAAACATTTATTTTATTTATTTTATTTATTTAGCAGGAACACTAAATGCATTTCGTTGACATGGACAGTTGAAGTTAGTTGTCACCACCAAGGTCATTCACAGGTAATATTTTAATTATCTTAACAAGTTCATAAAGAGTTTGAGTTTTCTGCAAACACCCTAAGGTAGTTTAGTCTTAATTCTTTCACAGAGGTCAAGTTTTAAAAAGAATAAAATCAATTTAACATGAATGAAAGTTAGTCCAAAAGTAAGTTATTTTCAATTGTTTGTGAGGGCTGAGGAGGGCGGGGCTTGATAGAGGGTCACTTCCTGGAAAGGGTGGAGCTTGACAAAGGGTCAATTTTGAAAAGCTCAAACACTTTTTTATTAGAGTATTTAAGCAACAGAAAACACAAGTCAATGCATGTTTTTTTGTACTGAAGGAAGAAAACCTGCAGACAAACACTAAAAACTGTTTCGAAGGGAGATTAAAGTGTAATGATGAAAATTCAGTTTATGAAATATTGGCACTGATTCAGCATCATAAGCAATGGTTGCAAAATCAGTTACTTGGGATCATCTAAATTTACGTGTGAAATAGATAAAACTAGAAGTGCTCTGAGTACAAACCCCTGACAAAACATTACCAACACTATCAAGCCAGACAATGCCAAAAATGTGGAAACTGCCCTACTTCCCACTGCTAAGAAATGTGTGGGATTTTTTTTTTTTAAATCCTGGATTTGCATCCAGATTTGTGTAAACACAACAATCTAATCTGTTCTTTCCTGTGCCATAAAATAGTCATCCAAATCCACTGAGAACTTATTAAGTTATTAGCAAAAACGTGGAAAACTGCTCCATCGCACAATGTTAAGAAATCCTGGGTTTAAACTCAGATTTCATTAATTTTGAGTCATCCTGCTCTCAAACAAAAGAACAAACAAACATAACCGGAGGTAATAATGACAAGTGTGAGTTGATTTCTGAGAAATGACACCAAGAGAAACCTTCTGTGAATATTATCTGATCCTTTTTCTTTAAAAATAAAGCTCTGAATTTGGCTGTAAGCCTGATTTATTCAGGCTTACAAATTTGAGTCTGCCTCCATGACACTTGTATGTCCCTGTGTCCTTAAACCAAAGTACTAAGTGAAGCAAGCCTGAGAAAAAAATCAACCAACATTTGAACTAAAAAATAAAAAAATATAATAATTAAATAGTGAACTGTGTTGAAATAGGAAAGAGAGTGGATTTGACACTCACTGTAGTTTTTCGTATAACTTGAGCATAAAAAAAATCATGTCTGATATTTTTATATTTCCCCAAATCATTTTAGCCAAAACAAATACATATTTAGATATAATACTGTGTTACTCTTTAAATGTAGACTTTAAGTGCACATCTATGATTCTGAAAATATATGGCCAAGGTATCAGAAATGCCTGTATCTGCTGACACTGATGACAGTATTTTTAAGCTTAAATCTGCTGTTACCACTTTCATGTTGAAATAATATTGTGCATCCCAAATTAAAAAGACGTTTATTTGGTATTCGTCAGTCTGTTTCCTACCTTGCGACAGAAGTGTTGTGTGGTGATGCTGAACACGTCCATGCACAGAGACGCCTTCTTTAACTGGGCCTGCAGGCTCTGCAGCTGCAGCTCCTGATGCTCACAGCGCTCACGCAGCTGCTGGATCAGAGCTCGGTCCAGCTCCTGAGGGCCAGGCCGTCCACGAACTGTGGACACAGAGGACAGGAGGATGAATGGAGACGATACACTGTTCAAGTCATAACAATGATCGGCTAGGACTGGGACAAAATGTTGATATGCATCAGCTAACAAGTATACATGATGTATATTTCATTTGTACCATAGAAGAATAACAAAAACAAAGTTGAATACAGCAAGCTGATCAATCAATCAATCAGCTTTCTCAGCTTAATCGATCAATCAATCAATCAATCAATTAAATCAATCTTTATTTGAAAAGTGTCAAATCATAACAAATGTTCTCTCGAGAAACTTCACAACAGAGCAGGTGGAAGCTATATAATTATAATGGCACATACATTTTGAACAGGAATGAGGAATTTCAAACTGAATTCACATTTTTATTCCCAAAATTGGGTAAGATATTAGTGAGTGTTTACCAAGGGAGAATCGTTCTGTTTGTTGTTTTAGGGTCTAAATTAGATTTTGTACCACTAAAAGTTATATGAAAATGTTCACGAAGCACTGTTACTACTTCATTAAAATACTTTTCACTTCACAAAGCAGGATGATCTGTTGCTCAAATTGGTTGAAATGGTTTAAAAAAACAAGTTTACATGTTAAATACACTGAACTGAAATCTCTTTTTCATTTTCAGGTAAATTAAACAAAAAATATAAAAATGAAAGACAGTAATGTTATTAGGAGGGATCCTGTATTCAGTCATGATAACTGCAGAATAATAAACACACTCATAACAAAAAGAGCGGATCGGTTGGACCCTCAGAGTTTTATTCCCTCCCAAAATAACCTGATGATTTCCCTCACATCGCTTCTCTCTCCATCTTAAACTCTCTGTAAATAAGAGAGTATGATGTTTGTATTGCCTCTGCTGTGAGCCTCACTGCTGTCAGTCTATCTGTCTGTCTGTCTGTCTGAGAGGAGGACAAACTGCTGACTGGTTCTGGTAATCTGACCCTGCAGTATTTCCACCAGAGGAGCCGTCCCAGCACTATAGCTACTGTAAGCTTGTTGCCATGGCAACAGCAGGCTGCCATGGGTCTTCTAATGACGTGAGGAGTGGGAGAGGCGGATGGAGGGACTGTGAGATTTAAAGCTGCAGAGGAGGCTGGAGATGCTGCATTATTAACAGACAGACCCACAGATGTGGCTGGGCCCCCGAAAGACCCCATAAATGGACCCTGGATTGGTCCAGTAAAGCTATACACTTGATCATTACTGAGCCAGAAGCAAAGTTCTACCCATAATTAAGGTCTTTGTGAGTTTTCTTCATTTGAAGAGGCTACAGAGCCAGTATCTTTGCCATGTACCAGCTACCTCTTCATTTATTATCTTTGGTGTACCCCTGTCTTTTATTTTTTACTAAATGTATAAATGGTTTAATAGTCTGCTTACACTATGGCATAAATAAAACACCTAATTCTGAGCCCCTAGGCCTCCAACAACATTAAAACTACAAAAGCAGAGACCCAGACCATTTTAAAAAAAGATGAGGCTTACAATTTTAAACAAGCAACAATTAAAGATGTATAATACAGTATTTGTTGCTTTAATGGTATTTGTTTAGGGTTTAAAAGGGGTAAATATTGCTTGAATTCATGATGGACTGTTTCTTGATCACTCTTTGGGGCCCCTCCTTGACCCTGTGCCCTCTAAAGCTTTATCCTTTATCCCCCCTTAAGGATGGCCTTGGATACGTCCATGCTGTTGTATTTAAAGACAGACACAAAAGCACAGGGTCAAGCATGAGGAGAAACACAAAGACAAGGCTGCAGAGTGAGAGGACTCACCAGGTGACTGAGGCTTCGGTGAAACAACTGCAAGTCTTTTAGGAGACGACTTTGGGGACAGCACAGCTTCAATGTCCTTCTGCAGGTCTCTCCTCGAGGCTGAAGGGGAAAGAAATGATGTTAGTGACTCAAAAATCATTCATCAGAGAAACAAAAATCATCCTCAGTGTTTTTTTCACTGTCTGCCGTTAAAGAACATTGTGGTAAAATTCACTGATGATACACCAAAGCTGTTCTCGGACCAAATGATAAGATAAAAAACTATTTTAATTGAGAAATGTTGGACCACTAGTGATGAGAAACTTACAGAGAGCACATGTGAAGATACAATGCTCACTTTGACTTTCTGTAGTAAACAGCAGCTAAGACAGCTAATTTAAAGTATGGGAGAGGGAGTCTCTTCTGAAAGAGCATAATGTCCATCATGACCCTCACAAAAAAATAAGGTTTTCAAAATGGATTTATAATTCAAATTTAATCCAATCCACTTTATTTATACAGCACATTTAAAAAACAATCAATTTTACCAAAGTGCTGCACAGTGACTACCAAGCAGGAGCAGAATAAAATGAATAGTCCATAATAAAAAAAAAAACTGAGAATTAAAAACAAATAATAAAGTACTATAAAACTATTTTTAAAAAACCCATAAAAACTCATTGAAGGACACGTGAAAATCAATAAAAAATGTGAAAATAAAAATGAAAAATCAGAATAGAAATTAAAAGCCAAACTTAAGAAACCCATACAAACAGAGCCTACATGACACTGACGCTCAATTAAAAGCTAAAAAATAAAAAAATATGTTTTAAGACGAAATAAAAAGTCTACAGGTCGGGGACATCCTGATTTAAAGAGGCACATCTTAAAACAGGATGTCTAGAACTTAAAAATCTAAGAAGGAAACTGAGATAAAAAAAAAAATACAGCATAAAAATTATCTTAAATCTGAAATCAAGCTTAAATTACTTTTTGTTTCACTCAGTGAAAATAAACTAAATTCCAAATTCAACAGCATGCTAATCCTTGGCTTCACAACAAAAACAGAGCCAGCTGACCCTTTAGGCAATATAAACAAATGCTAAAGGCACCTTGGCCACCAGGGGGCGCCACAAAATCTGTAAAAAACTTTACCTTTAATATAACTACATTAACTCTTAAAATTGAAAAGCTCACATTGAGTCATATGTAAAGCAATTACTATAACTAAAAATGATAACAAATAAATGTAGCATATGTATAGCGTTACTGTGTGGTTATTAAGATTGTTTAATGTTGACTGTTGTATTTATTATAATTTATTACTATTATAATTATTATTCACTTATTTATAGGCTTTTTTATTTTTGGTAAGGCTTTATGTATTGTATTTCAGATTTATCTGTATTTATTTGTAATTTGTTAAGCATGTAAATTGTGACGTTATCTTATAAATGAAAGACAATGAAAAAACTGCTATTTGATTTTCACAGATGGAGGGGCCGTCATATAAAAGCTCACAGAGGGCGTCACATTGGACCGGCTCTGAACAAAAAAGTACTAATTTCCTCTCACCAAATTTCCCCTTGGACATTAATAAAGTATTTCTGGTTCTGTTTAGCTGAGCTAAGTAGAAGTTAAATGACACCTGCGGATGATTGTGTTTCCTTTAGAGCTTTATGAGGTTTTTGTCACACATTTTGAATCTGTATGTAGAAATTAAAGTACCCGAAGGACTGACAGAGTCATTTAGAGGTCATCAGCTGTTAGTTGGAATAACTCATGGTTATAGGAAGTCCCATTACACACCAAGTTTACCATCCTTAAAACAAGCAGGTTCAGCCTTTGGACTCCCTTCTGCATCTCTGTCTTTCTCCCTGATTTCCTCTGCTAACTACTGCTCTGTCCTCTCTGAATAAAGGCAAAATGCAACGGAAATCCCCTCAGGCAGTATCAATCATCCATCAAAGTTAAAACAGAACAGCTCCAGTATGAAGCAGGGATATCTGACATGTCATCAGACACAGCAGCCACTAGCCGGGGCTGCTGCTTCACTTTTTCCTGCAGTTTGTGCCGTGAAGCTCAGATTTCCTCTGTGACCACTGGATGGTGTTCATGCTCCACACTGATGACAGAGACTCCAGCACAGGCTACAAGGTCCATAAACTCACAACAAAGGAGCTTCATCAGCAGAGAGGGGCACATGTTAGTGCAGAGCTGCTGCCCTGATGCAACACTGAGCAACAGTTTGGATCCATTAATACAGGACACAGTATTCAGGTAGATTCTGTGTTATGATTCAACTGTACAAGCAATTATCCTAAAATGTGTTCTTCTGTCTCATTTTCACATAATAACAGGCACGATTTAAAGACATTTCTTTAGAAAGGAGAATAAATTCTGCAGCTTCTCCAAAGAGGCAGTGATAGTCCAGCTTATGTGGTCCAAAAATGCACTAAATTACACAAACAGTCTCCAAAGCATCAATTAAGACGGGAGCATCAATTAAGCTCACTTGTGCCTCTGACCTGCTGCTCTATGAAAACTCATTTTCAGCTCCATTAACACAGTACGGTAATATATTTATCACTCAGGTCCCATTGGCCCTTTTTGGAAAAGCAATGTTTTTTATTTGTTTGTTTTTTCTGTTTGTTTCTGAAGTTATTTTTTTCATAGATATTCCATATGATATGTAATTTGGCAAAAATGTGCATTCAAGTTCACAAATTTAAAATTTCAAACATTGTAGGACTATGATAATGCTCTGTATAGTCATGATAATCACTCTTGGCCCATAAGGGACAGAATAGACATAATGAAATCAAGTATAGTCGTCATGTTTGATCATGTGGCCGCTGCATCATGAAAACACGATATGTCATATATGCTTTAAAATTTCAGGAAAGGCTTCAAATTTGTACTTTTTAGTATCTTTCAGCAGATGGCCTGACTTTCTCATTTTAGGATCCTGCAGCAAAAACATGCACGTCTCCCAGTGGCCACTCGGGAGGAGTTTTCTTTAAGCTGAAACAACACAAAAACTGAAGCTGAGATGAAATCAGTTTTGCAGATTTCTGACAAATATAAAAGTGCAAAAACTGTAACATAAAGACTTAAAGTTATAAAAAACAATGGTTCCTAAGCATGTTAAAAAACAGGGCTGAAGGTGGCAAAAATATTTTTAGTGCAGCGAAAGTAAAATTCAATATAAAGAAATTTTGTGGGACTTATTTGATGTGTCCACTTTTCCGTCTTAATGGACTGAGTGTGAATATTTTGTTGATGCTGACACAGCACAAAAATTTGCACCAAAATGTATTCTGCTGATTCACATTTTCACTTTTTTTTTTAACCCATATTTCAGCCGCTCATTGGACTTTTCTGAGAAGTCAGAAATTAATCAAGCTAAACATTAAACCATTAAATTTTTCTCTCCAGGAATGCAACTAAATAACTATAATATGGCATCTTTCTCAAGAAATAAAAATGTGCTTTACTATTTTTTCTGTTTTTTATTAAAACAGTAAATCTGAAAATTAATGGATCACAATTATAATTATGTTTTAGCATTAAAAATATTCTTTCAGTTCAAAAGCTTCTTCATACGGTTTGTACTAACCATAAAAAATGATTTTTTAAAAATAAATGCTGTTCATTCAGAGCAGCTGTGGCTTAAACCTTACATTGGGTAGAGGTCTAATAATTTTGTTAAGCATAATCAAATTTATGGCACTTTTCTGGTGTGTCAATTGCATAAATGTACCTCTACCTGAGTATCCCCAACCCCAGCAGAGCGGGGGTGCGCTCGTGATAAACTGCAGGTCTATCATTAAGTCCCCGGCTGTGGGCCGCTGCTCTGCTCTGGCTCATTAGCATATGAAGGCGACCGCCCTCAAAACCAGCCGTTGTGAACAGCGGGGTTATGTGAGTGTGGAAAGAATGCCGCTGCGCTTTATTCACAGGCTTTTTGGACCAAAGCATGTTACTAATGTTTCATGAGGACATCAAGGATCCATGTTCAACTGCAGAAAAGGAGCAAAACATGAGACCTTTAAAGTAGCATGTGTAACTTTTTTAATGGAACATGAGAGCTAATGTCCATCAATTCATCTTCTCCACCCCACGTCCTTTTTGGGTTCCCTGGGGGGCTGCAGCCTATTCCAGCTCAGTTAGGGCTGGGTTACACCCTGGACTGATCACCAGCCAATCACAGGGTAGACATAGTGAGACAGACAACCATTCACACTCACACTTAGGGTTGAGTTAAGAGTCACAAATAACCGAACAGGCATGTTTCTGCTTTGTTGAAGGATGCTGGAGTATCCAAAGAAAACCTGCACATGAGCAGAAGAATCTGACCTGAGAGCAGCCCGGGGTCAAAGTCATTTCTGTAAATCAGTAGCTGAGTGTTTTATTTTCATGTTCACCTGCACGCGCTCACACATGTACACTCACGCCAGGTCATGTCATCACCACAGAGAGTGACCTTGAACTGGGTCATGTATTTGTCTCCACATATATCCGACATACATTACATATGTGTGTTTCAGGGACGTACTGAGCGGGGAGCTGCGCTGTGGCGGCAGACTGCGGCGCTGCAGGCTGGGGGCGTTTGGAGGCTGAGAGCGGCTCTGAGTGGGGGAGGAGTCAGTGGGGGGTCCTGTGGCTCTGTGGAGGGGTGTGTCATTGCTGCCACTGCTGGGGTCTGAGGAGGAAGCAGGATAACAACAAACATAAAAACAAAGTCATTGACCGAGTCCAATCTTCACAGGTCTCATGTCCAGAAAAATCAAAACTGTTAGAGGGGGCTCGGGGGGCTGAAGAACATGACAAAAGTTCACAGAGAAAAGCTCTCTGCCTCTTTAAAGAACATAATATATATATAAATACTAAGTTAATGTTTACATTTTTTGTTTAACTCTCTGGTTTCAGATGATTTTCCTACTTGCTGAGGCCACAGTGGTTTACAGTAAAATTAAAAAATCACTACTTTCCTTTTAAATTAAACACTGACATTACATTTTTTATTCTGTTTTGGCTGTGGGTTCAAAAGATTAAGTTTGAATGGGAGTAAATGAGAAATTTTTGTCCATTAATGGTCCTAATGTGGGAAATTTCAAATCTAACACTGTACAAAAAGACAACAACTCAACAAATCAAAAATAATACAGAATACAGATTAAAAAAATAGAAATGAGGAATGCTTCATATTATGCTTGGAAATATCAGCATATCTGATACTGGCAAAAAAAACAAATCAAATATCGTGCATCCCTCATAAATACCACAGCTCCCCAACACTAACATAAAAATATTTTTGTATGTGTACTAATAAAAAATGCTGATATCATGTCATCAGATGGACAGTTAAAGGTTTAAAACATAATCTAAACATGGCTGAATATTTGGTAGTTGTGATCAGTTCTGCAGCCGATCAAAAGATTTGATCCAAAAGTGGAAAAAATATCACTCTGTAAAATCTTTACAGCAGGATTTGGACAAGGACATTTTTGTCCTCATCGGCTTCAACATTTTGAAAAATATTCAGTCTTTTACTGTTCAAATACTAATAATTCATCAAAATTAATTTGTCACTCATTTTTGACTCATCCAAGACTCTCATTTAAAAAGAAAATCTGTCAGACCCCAAACATTAAATTTACAGAAAATGACTTATTTTGTAGGAGTGATTTTAGAGAAACAACAGTTACAGCTGTAATCACACTGGCATTTAAAGGGTTAAAAACCTAAAAACTGTGTTAAGTTTTGTTCTGGCTGAAGCTGATAAAAAGATTTAAAAAGGAAAAATGGGACCAAAAAATATTTGAATTAATATATTTTGGCATGAGCATGTTTGTTCTGAACAAAATGTGGACACCGTGAATTAAAAAGCCCTCGGAATAACTGAAATTGAAAAATCATATTATCTGAATAAAACCCTCATCATTTTCAGTAACAAAGAAAAAAATGACATCCAAGTCAAAAATGTCCAGCCTGATTCCAGAGGGTTAAAGGAAATGATTTTAATATATGGGACACATCCTGCAGAGTGTCATGTATGGCTGTAATAAGTAAATATTCTTCTTCTGTCATTTTTGAATCAAGTGTTGGCTGATCAGTCTTTTCCTCTGAGAACAGTGGTATCTAAACTCTAAATATTCACCGAGGCTGAAAATCAAAAGAAACAGAGCTCAGCAAACATCTCAATAATTCATTACAGCTGTTATTGCGCCCTCCAGCTTTCCGAGGACATGAGAGGCTTCGATTCATACACAAACCGAGGCTGAGCGAACAAAGAGCAGACAGACCTTCTCCATTTAAACATCTGAACCTGCATTTGTGTTACACACCATTTCATGATAATACATTTGTACTGTGTCCATCACTGTTCTCATCTCCTTCTGTCAGAGTCTGTGAAGGATTGTGAACCAGCGAGCTCCGATTACTTATCATGAAATATTTAACTCCAGGATCAATAAGCTGACACACGCAGCAGCTTCAGGAAACTCAGCAGACTGAGGAGGACGGTGGGCTGGTTTGTGACCTTGACTTAAAAAAATCATTACTCTGATCAGAGGAGGAGAAAGTATGGCTGCAGGATAGGGATCAGGATACAAATATATAGTTCAATATTATTTTAAGCAATAAAAGAGGTTCTCACAATTCCACAATCACAAACAAAAATGTGATATGATTCTTTAAAAATTAAATTATGTTGATGCCAGTTTGTCAGATTAACAAAAATGCCTTTTTTCTCACAATATTTTGTTTTAAAAAATATCAGCATTATCTTTTATACTCAAAAATGCTTTCTGTTCCAAAGTTTTTTAACTGAGCCCAAAAGTAATTATTGTTATCCATGATATTCAACTTTACTGTTTTAGGGAAGAAAGAAGAACAGAAAAAGTGGTAAAGCATATTATTATTTCTTGATCAAGATGTCAATTATAGTTATTTACTTTCATTCCTGAACAGAAAAATATGATTTAGTGGCTGAATGTTGTGATTAATTTTGCCAAATAAAAAACAAAAAAATATATCTTTTTTGAAAAAATTCTAAATTATTCATTTTTTTGTGTTGATGACAGTCTGTCTTATAAATTTGTTAAATACTATTTATTTTTAAACAGCTTACTTCAAACCTTTTAATACAAAGACAAGCAAGGCAAAGACAATAACAGAACAATATGTTTAAAATATTTATTATCACTAAACTTTTTCTGATTTTATCCTGACATTTCTGTTAGATAAAAAAAAATCAAATAATCAAAGACTTAGAAACTCATAGTATTATTTTTGAGATCCTCTGGAATAAATAAGATGATAACTCATCATTAAAACTCAACATTCCAAATGTGTCATCTTGTGTTAAATTGCAACATTAATGTAGGTTGTTCTCAATAAAAACAAAAAAATCTGATCGTTAGACCTGGCTTCTAATTTTATGAATCAACATCAACACACAAGAGACACTCCATTTTTCTCTCATCTATCTCTAGCTTGTAAAAACATTAAGACATCTTGAAAAGTCAACACACTGCTGAGCCTAAAGTCAGAGAATCGTACCAGCAGCCAAAAATCAAAGCTTAAACAGCAGCCTTCACTGCAGAAGAGTTTCCAGCTTCAGTGCACAGTAACAAAACTCTTATTGGTGAGAGAACGTTATAATTCCCTGACGTCAGAAAAGCCCCCGGTCGCTGTGAAACCTCTGCTGGGATCTCAGAGACTCTCCTCACTGCGACTGAATTCACCTGGGAGAGTCAGCAGGAGGATTTTTTTTCCACAGGCGCCTCTAAATGAGGCTGAGCCAAGAACCTGATTTGCCGAGCACGGAGGCTGGGGGCTGACTCACTGAGGTGAACGCTTGTTTCTCTGCTGCATGGACAAAACAAATACCCCCCTGCTGTAAGCTTCCTGTGATCAGAGCTGCAGCAGCAAGAAGCACCAACTCTAAACTGCTGGCGGATAACATTCAAGACAAAAGAACTCAGATTAAGGACATTAGATACCTGACCTACTGATTTCTCTCAATACTGTATCTTTACCTTCTTTAACATCAAGCTTTCTGGACTCCAGCGACATGGAGACACTAACATTTTACAGACCTTTTACAGATTTTCTTTAATACAATTCACTTTCTAACTCCACTAGAGATAGGACATTAAACCCAAAACAGGCGAGATACACTGAAGAGCTTGCCCTTGGGCATACAGAGCATTGGCTGGGAAGGCTTGAGGCTTGGCCCAGGCATAACCAGAACAAGACAGATCAAAAGGAGGCCGGTGGTGGAGCCAGTGCATCCAGGGGCCCACAAAGGCAATGGTTTTGGCTAAATAGAGACGAAACGTAAAAAAGAGGGAGTTTATGGAAGACAGCCATGGAAATTTCCCGATAGTGGCTACTATAACCCAGAATCTAACTGGTGAATGGACTTGAGTTTATCCAGCACCTTCCTGGTCTACCCATTGACAGCCATTCACTCTCACATTCACTGTTAGTTGAAGTGTCTACATAACTTTTCCATCAGCATCAGCCAACAAATCCACATCCTTTCATACCCATTTACACGCCACTGATGCAGCAGTGGGAGTTAATGTCTTGCCCAAGGACACAACAACATGTGACAACCATAGCTGGGCTTGAACCCTTGACCTTCCGATTGATGATAAAGCAAACTACCAAAGTCCTAAAATTTAAAGCAGCTGGGGCATCCCAAATGGTTTTTGGATCTGATTAATGCACCATCCCTGGTGAACAGCATTCTCTGGCATGCATTAGCTCTGGAATTTCAACCATTGTCCAACATTGTAGTGATCAAAGTAACTATGTCTGATATAATGATTCGTTTGCAGTTTCACTGGAAAAGCTGTGAATACTTAGACTTGGATGGTTTATACTTTGAGACAAGCATAAGCTACTGGCAGGATCAACCAGGTAGACCCCCGTTTCATTCTGAATCCCTGGCAAAGCAGTGGCCAGCATGGACGCCCACTCAACTCCCCGCCGAGCCCTCCCTGGGTTCAACTTGGGTGCCTAGCCCTTCCGCAGAAGAGTGTAAACCGGGGCACTATTCACAAGCACTCTACAGACAAGGGCTAGAGAAACATCGTGTCTGCCGAGGAAGCTTTGCCTGAGCAGGGCTGCCTGGCACTCACAAGGACCTAGTGCCCCTGGGACAGACTTGGTCTTAGACTTGGTCTCGCTACAGATCAATCAGCCTCAGGGAGACCTTGTGTTGTGTTCAATTTACATCGGAACTGGGAAGAGAGAACTGGGAATTATGTCACATCCCAGCTAGACGCGTTCCAGTGTCGAGCTGGTAAAGTCGGAGTAGGTGAAGGATGTCCGAAGTGGGAAATTTCGACCAAAGGGGGCGTTCCCAGTGACGTATTTAATTTGCAACTTGGAATATCCCAGTTCTGAGATCAACTGGAATGCAGCATTGACCCTCTCCTGGCTGGACGAACAGTCCGCTCCAACATTGACACGAGGCCGGCCGGCAGGGCGCCCTCGTGACAGGTCACGTCTGCTAATCAGTCAGCAGGTAAACCGGGACCCACCATTCCCATTACCTCCACCAAGCAGGTTATGTTTTTGCCGGTGTATGTTTGTTTGTTTGTTAGCAAGATTACGAAAAAACTACTGAGCAGATTTTGCTGAAATTTTCAGGAGATGTCGGTGATGGCCCGACTCAAAAATGATTCGACTTTAGTGCTGATCCAGATCACTGCCATTAACGAACAACTGTTTTTGCTCAGTAAGTGTCTAACTAATAAGTGCTAGGTGTGGGTTTTCAGGGTTTTTATATTATGATAGTAACTTTATCATGGAACTACTGCTTATGGATGTAGCAACATGTGAGCTACCTTGGTGGAGGTTTGTTGCTCTCCAAGTGCTTTCTAGTTATGTTATGATTTTTTCAGGATGTAAGATTAGTCTGTCAGTGAGAGGAAAACTTATTGTACCACAGGAGAAAGTTTTCACAAACCTGAGGCTGGCCATGGAGGTTTGGTCCGAGGGTCAATTGATAGTTCATCATATGGAAATCATAGTTCCTTGGGAGGGCTCTGAGGTCAGGGTATTAAAGGAAAAGGGAAACGAGTTGAAAAGGATCCTCAAAAAAAGAATCTGGTAAAGGTGGGATGTGGAGCAGTGGTCCCCAACCTTTTTGTACCACGGCCCAGTTTTACTCAAGAGGATATATGTGAAACACAGCACGGGACCAAAGGGAGCCATGGGCTTGATTCTATACTAGAACTAGAGCTTCACAAAGAGAAGGAAAATCAATCACTTCTTCTTTGTTCCAGGGCCAACATTTCCCTGAAAATGTCACCAAAATCGACTGAGAACTTTTGAGTAATCTCGCTCAGAAGCAGACAGACAAGTGGACATTTGCCAGAAACACACATACCTCCTTGGCACTCGGCACTCATGAAGTGAGCTGCAGGCTTTTGTAAAACAGGATGAGACAGAGCAAAGACATTAAAACTTCTCTGCACAATTAGCTCCTCACAGTTTTAATTAGAACTCCCTATTAGACTCATGAAGCACAAAAGGAGCCAGAAGCTTTGGGGTCTTGTAATAAGCTTTGTGGTAAAAGTGTCTGGTGGTCTATTCCCCTGTAGGACATGACAGCAGCAGGATTCATCCTCAGGAAAGAGGTTTAATATTCATTACATGCAGCAGAGATTTGTGCTGCTTCAACTGCTGTGAAGTCTCACTCCACACCGGCTATGCATGACATAAAGTTGGATTACAAAGCATGTAATATGTAGTTTTCAAGTGACATCTATAATAAGTCTGAAAATACACAGAGGATGTTCGCTTCACTGTGACATAAAGCAGAAAAAGTGCAGGCTCACACTGAGGTAACATCACAGGTGATGTGCTCAGTCTCAGTCACAGCTTTCTTCTGGAGTGTCTCCTCAGAGTATGTGGCTGCGGTCGAGGTGTACGGTGGCATACTAATAGAACATTTCTGTCTGAGCCAACAGCCTGGAGGGAAACACTGCTCTGCAAGCTGCCAGTCATATAGAAGCTGTGTGAGACGCTACAAAGGAACAGGGATTTGTTTTATTACCCCAGGTCAAAAACGGACGGGGCAGGTGGCATTGAGTTTAAAGGTCGTCCCTCCATCTGTATGACAGACCCTAAGTACATACCTGTAATTGTCCTTGTTCTCATAAACGCAACTTATGGAGACCACTTTAAAGGTGTTTCTTCAAACTTAGCTTGAATGCAAACTCAAATTAAAGAATGGAGTATTTACGTCTTTTAGGTTAAAAGTCAGGTTGCTGTTTTTCATGTTTATCATTTGTTTGCAAATGATATAGCTCATGCTTCAAGGGATTTTGATAAAGTTCATGACCTGCAGTTTTCTTTGCTTTTGATTATGTTAGAAGGGGTTGAACGACCATGTTAGGGCCCGGTTTACACAACAATGTTTTCATTAGAAACAGAAAGGTTCTCCCTTTGTGTTTTCAAAAGCACTTCGCATTCACATGGAGACGGTGTGATAACGATGGGCGTTCAAACTGATCAGCAAGAATGACTAAAAACGCGGTAGCTTGCATGCCAGGCCAGTAGTTGGCGATGTAAGTTTTTAGTGTCCTTGTGGAATATAATCAATATGCTCCACTGGTCAGAGTACTGACGCAGCAAATCCAAATTTTTTTGGAGGAGCAATAACAAACCTAGCACAGTCAGCCATAGCTGTTGTTGTTGTTGTTCCTAGGTGCGTGCAACCTTTATCTGAGTACGTGTAAACGGAAGGTGCAAACGCAACAAAATTTCTCAGTTTCAGCCATTTTTGTTGTCGTGTAAATGGGCCCTTAGTGAATTACCTGGGCAGGCAGCCCAGACACTGTCCTGACAATATCAGGGCTGAATGTGTGAAAAGGGTTATAGATGTGATATTGATATTCAGCATTTAAGCAGTGTATGAATCATTATCCTGTACTTTTTTCTGTACCTGTTCAGGCGTGTTACCATCACCTTTCATGTGTTTGCTTTTTTTCTTTTTCCAAATGACACAAACAAAAAAGTAGATCAACTTAAAAAAATAGCATTGATAAGAGTGGTACTGTGTCTGGGTAAGAGGAATACCTTCGGGGTTGCAGGAGCGTGGTAATTATTTATAATTCTACAACATCGTTATTAAGTACTCTAGATGTAGAAACACTACCAAAGAAGCCACTTAAGCCCTCCTCTTGACCTCTGTTAAATGCACAGCATACCACCCAGAGGCATTTAAGTTAACAGGTCCACAGAGGAGCTGAAACAGACAAAACTGCAGCAAAAAAAGACAAAGAGGCTTCACTCACATGACTGCCATCTTCCAAACTGGGCTGTGGTTGTTTTCTCCAGAATCAGAGTTAAAAATGGCACAAAATAACCCAATAAAGTGAACATCTGAGCCTTTGACAAGGGAAGCTGGAGCAGTAAGAGAAATCATTATCTGGCCAGAATGCAGTGAAAGTTTGGGAGAACACCCACGGGCGAGGAGGAGGCTGGTCAGAGGTGTCAGGGTCTAAAAAACAGCTTCACAGATTATCCCGTCATGCCACACCCTGAGCCGCTCTGCTCTGCACACTCTGCAGCCGCCGGCTCCACTTTTTCACTTCAGAGATTATAAATAGAGAAGACGAGACTGCTGCTGACATGTGAGGAAGTTACGATGGCTCAGACTGAGTGAGGGGGGCTGCGTTAGACGGCAGCTGTTTTTTTCTGCTTGCAGCTGAAGCAAGCGTCTTAATCCAGAAGACAGAATACAACCCATTAGAGGAAGAGAAAGTGAGTTTGTAGTAGAAGCAAGTGAGTTTGTATTTAAAAGCAAAATGAGGAAGACTATTGTTATTATAATAAAGATTATTTAACCTTGCAGTGCAGCTGGATCAGCCTGACTCATTGTCTGTAATGAGGCAGATCCATCTTGCAAAGCTCCACTCTGCGCTTTGGGCTTGATCTGCAGGTGCACTGCCACCGGTCCCATGTCACATCATGTCTTGGGTGTCTTTTTTATCAAGGACTTGATTAAGATTAAATGAAAAATGAAAACCATCTCTGTAGAGGATCAGATGCAGCTCTTTTTCCCTCCTCTTTGGAAATGCTCGGATCTGAGGGGGCAAAGAGGCTGTGATAATGAGCTCTGTGCTGATCTGTGGCCCAAATAATAGCTCCACATGTAGGTGGAGGCTGCATAGCTATTACATCACAGACTCCAGGAGGTTAAAAACAGAGCGTTTTAAGGGGAATTTTCTTTAAAGAGGCATAGTGCATTTCTTCTTTTTTCTCAGCCTAGTAAAAGGTGTCATGGTCTTCTGCTCCTCGAGCTCCTTCTAATGACATTAAAAGCAAAGAAAATGAATTTACAGGGCATGTGACCTTTAAAGCAGGAAGAGGCGAGGGCTTCAGGTGTGACAACAGCCAGAAATGACTGCTCGCACAGAGCTTAGCATAGATGCTAACAGCTTCAGTGCAGTTTTATCAGACCTTGACTGCATTCTTCACAAAATGAAGAACAAGACAAAATACTGAGAGCATTTTTGGATTAAAAAATATACATTTTGCTCCACTTCCGTCATGCTTTGGTGAGAGTTTGCTGTATGTTTTGTACTTCACACCGCATTAGCACCCGCAGACGAAAACACCCGAAAGCCATAATGGTAAAAGTTCATGGTAATGGACCCTCATGTCCATCCATTGTGAACATGACATTTCAAAAAGTCTTATGGGGACTTCCTTCAGATGTTATACAAATTACAGCTCTAATTTAAGGAAACACTCCTTTACTTTTGGAAATTCTGAGTGGAAAGTCAAAAGTCAAGGTCATTGAGCCTCACCTGAATCCCTTTCTTATGAATTCTATATTTTAAACACACTGTAAGGGAATTCAGTCAAACTTAAGCCTTTGAAGGAAAAGTTTAAAAGTCAAGATCAATGGGCCTCATTCTGACGTCTTGCATTTATGATTCCTTTTAGCCACATCCCTGAAATTTTGTCTGTTTGTTACTTTATTTTTGTCTTTTTTTCATAAGTATGGCTGCAATGTCCTGTCAGAAAATAACCCTCTGTTAAAAAATACTGATGTTCAGGTAAAAATAGGCTTTCATAAATACTAAGAGCTGTTTTCTACGCATTTCTTGTTTATCTCACATATTTTTGTTACCTTTTGATTGCAGACCATCTCTTCACCTCCTAATGCTTGTTTTTAGAGAACAGATGAACAATAAAGTGTGAGGTTAAATCATAGCCTTAATGTTGATTGTCTTCAGTTTTCAAAAATACTTTAATAATTTCTCTCGTTATTTTTTGATCACAATAACTGCAAAGCAAAAACCAGGTATCATGACAGCCCTATGTCAGACATGAAATCAAGCTGCAAAGGCATGAGAATAAAATAAAACAGTTTGAGCTGTTATCCGTCTGACTCAGCGAAACAGGATCAAGGTATTAATATTAAACACAAAGGAAGAAGAGACAGACTTCCTTTACTGTAGGTCTTATCAGTCTTCAGACTATGATTGCGTCAAGTCAGCACAGAGAACAAATGAATCAGCTGTATCAGTGACAGCGTCCAGGCTTTTTCTGACTCACGCCTGATGTCTCTGTTTCACACAGAGATTATCACTGTGCCAGCTGAATATTTGAGAAATGGTCCGCTGAAAGGGGGCAGAGTGAGTTTTACTGGACGGATCAGATCTGATCTGATCCTGGTAAAGAGCTGAACAGGCTGAGGAGAAGCAGCAGAGGGAGTACAGACTTACAGATTTATTCATCAAAGCTGCTGAAAAGCTGCAGCTTTCGGCGCCTACTCGTGCTAAAGAAGTGAAAAATGCAAGAAAGTGAGTGGCTGTTACTATGGAAACTGTGGTAGCTTAGGCACTGTGAAATAAACGAGGAGATGTAGATTTACAAGGACAGAAATGTGGAAATTCCTTTTAATCAGACAGTGAACTCCGTCTGCACACATCTGACTTTTCTAAACCTGGATCAGCCAAAGTGGAAATAACTCAAAGAAGTGAGCCTGGATGACTGCGTTGGGCTTGCATGGCTCTGTGAGGAACTCAATTGTTGGACACTGAATACAGTGAGGGTCAAGAAGAGGGGCTGGAGTGATTTTTGGCAGGTGAAGTGATTAGTAGATTACAGCAGTTGGTAATGCAGCTGAAGTGGTTGAAGTCTCTTGCCCTCAGAGCCTCGGGGCGAAGGGTTCTCACACTTGCACCCTTAAACTTCATTACACATAAACACCTACGAATGAAGTGGGGTTAACTTTGCCGGTGGTACAGACC